>OZ018327.1:173408307-173528307 GCA_963969495.1 Ceratothoa steindachneri
TCATTTTTTCCCTTGTTTACATAGGTCAAGTGCCTCGGTTTAGGTGAGGAAGTTAAGTAATTTATCTGTATTTATCTCGACAATTTTTTCCTTCTCCTTTGCCTCATCCTTATAAATTATAAATTAAATGGGAAAAATTTTAGGGAGGACCGATTGTGAGAGGGACTTGGGTATTTTGGTAAGTTCAGACCTTCGTCCTAGAAAGCAATGCCTAAATGCTAAGAATAAAGCTAATAGGATATTGGATTTATTAGGAGGAGTGTAAGCAATAAGAGTGCTGAAGTCATTCTAAAACTGTATCTGGCGCTAGTTAGGCCTCATCTAGACTATGCAGTACAATTTTGGTCACCATATTATAGGAAAGGATATTGATTTGCTTGAGTCTGTGCAGAGAAGGATGACAAAGATGATTGGTGGGCTAAGGAACTTACCTTATGGTGAAAGGCTCAGAAACCTAAATCTACATACATTGGAAAGGAGAAGAGTCAGAGGGGAATTGATTGAAGTCTTCAAATGAGTAATAGGATATAATAAAGGGGATCTGGGTAAGGTTCTTATACTTAGTGAACATGACAGGACACGTAGCAATGGGTTTAAGCTTGATAAGTATAGGTTTAGGAAGGAGATTGGGAGGAATTGGTTTACAAATCGTGTGGTAGATGAATGCAATAGGCTCACTAGACATGTGATAGAAGCCTCCTCTCTGGGTAGTTTTAAGAATAGATTAGATAAATATATGGATGAAGCTGCTAGATGGGACTGAATTTTTTTATGTACATATGTATATATTTTTCTAAGGAGTGGGGAGATTATATTTTGCGGTTGCATGAATAGACATAATCCTCTGGATGCATTTTATGTATATTGTTGATTAGATCTGACGAACTCCTGTAAAGGGTGACAATGTTGATGACTTTTCTCTGGTAATAAATCTTTTGTGTGTTGACTGGAACAGGAGCTGCCAAGTGTAGGCCATGAATGGTCTTTTGCAGTCTCCTTCTTTACTTATGTTCTTATGTCTATGTGTCATCCCTAGAGAACCCTTGAGTTCAAATGTTGAGCCATTTCAAGGTACTTGTTCTGACCCTGATGGTAATCGCGTCAATACCAATCTCCTATGCATCTCGAAGAAAACGAGACATCATAACACTTCATCATCCGCATCTGTTTCATTGTTATTCTTTTTCTTTAATTTCGTCTTGTCTTGTTATACCGGGTATTGCAAAAGTCCTGTTACACTCGTTCTGACGCTCTCAACAAAGAACACAATGCTAGTTTTGATGCAGTTAGCCACGTTTTTAATTTATTAACATATAAATGTGTGTTTATATTAGAATATAAATCAATATTGCCACCCTTGTCGGTGAGCACGTGGAAGGCGGAGAACACGTTGCGGACGAAGTCTTCCTCAGCCCGTTGACGTTGGTGTTGCGGACCTTGTAGGCCTTGCCCTTGGCATGCGTCCACAAGCTGTAGTCGAGGGAATTGAGGTCAAGCGAATACGGCATCCAAAAGTCCTTCGACCAGAAGTTCATGTCCGACCTCATCCCCTGCTGGACCCAAGGAAGAACTTCCTTGGCCAATCGTCTGCAGTGAGCCTGTAACCAGCCGCGAACCACACCGGTGGCATCTTTTCGCCATTCGAAGCCACGACGTCCTGAACACGTAGCGGAACTCGGAGACATCCTGGCCGAAGCTTATCACTTGGTCGTTCTGCTTCTTGATGACCGGATCGACCGTGAAATTTTTTTATCATAAAAAATGAGATTTATTTCTCCATGACTCTCTAAGTCGCTGAAAAGGCGACAACAGCGCTTCCGACGTTATTCTTGCATACAGTCGGTGAGCAGAGGCCTTTCTACTCACCTCGAGCTCTTGCCGCCCTCCTCTTTGAGAACCCTGGACACTGTGGCCATCAAAATGTTCTTCTTCTTCGCAAGCGCAGTCATTTTGAGCTTCGGGACGGTTTGGCTGTCAACAGCCAAACTGTTGACAGCTTGAAGTCTTCTTGAAAAAGTTCGATCTTTGAGGGCTTCCTCGTTCCTGAACCTCTCCACTACTCTATAGGGGGTCATCCGTCTGACGTTGAGCCGTTTGGCGATATCGGACTTATTGTGGCCAGCGCAGGAGATCAGAGATCTCGATTCTTTCCACTTCTATCTCAACACATCTGCACATAATGGAACACACCTGCACACAATGGAAAAGACGTTCTAATGGCAAGTGCTTGAAAAGTAGAACTTTAAGTTTGAACTTTAACATTTTCTCACACAAAATAGTTATTGTCTGGAACCAGCTGTAGGATGAAATAGTATCGATTAATAGCGAAGATATCCCCAAAGAAAGAAGTCACAAATGCTCAAATCAGGTGACCGCGCAGGCCACCCTAAATCACCCCTCAGAGACACCAGACGTCTGGGAAACATTCGTCTCAAAACATTGAATGAATTTCGGGCTGTGTGAGTTTTAGTCCCATCCTGCTGGAACCACACGTACCCCAATCCCTCATCTTCAACAATCTGCTCCATTCCGGGCTGCAGAAAATTGTGCAACATTGAGACATAACGTTCGGAATTCGCGGTATCTTCGGAGCAGACCGAAACTATGCGCACCTCCCTCCTCCCCCTGAGAATTGACTCCTCAAAACTGCTCAATCAGTTCTGCCACCCCCTATATAAATATATATATATATATATATATATAATATATATATATATATATATATATATATATATATATATATATATATATATATATATATATATTACTATTTCTAGAAGCCATTCACATACAAGAAAAACAACCAAAACTTAATATTCATTTAAATTCAAATGGAATACTACCTAGCAACAAGAATCGGATTAGAAACGCACGGGAAAGCTAATATTTAATCTTCTACCTGCGCTCTTGACGTGTCCCACCCTGTCATGGAGTTTGCCAGTGCACCCTACCTGACTGACTTCTATGTTCGTCGGTACGTTTACCGTCTATCTATGATATATAAAACAATTCTTATAATTTTCTCTTTATTTTCGTATATCTATGAATATGTTACGAGTTTTAACGAAACGCGTCAGATAAATAAAGTGTTTTTTACCTAAGGAATCTTCTATTCCCTCGCCATAATTTCGAAATCGTGCTATTATGAACTTTGGAGAACTTATGACTCAATCCAGACATAAAGGCAAATATAAGACAAATTGAAAGATGTGAAAAAAGAATCACAAACGCAAAATTAGCTGTCGCTTTTAACAAAAATTGTTACGATGAAAAATATATATATATATATATATATATATATATATATATATATATATATATATATATATATATATATATATATATATATACACGAGGAGCGGTCAATAAGTTTTGAAATTCGGATATAAGGAAACGAGATATGAGAAAAAGTGTTTTATTATTTTACAATATAACTACCCTCGACTTCCATGCACTTGCGCCACTTGTCCCCGAGGCTTCGAATTCCCGACAACCAGAAATCTCTCGACTGCTGTTCAATCCACTCCTGGACAAGGAGCTGGACATCTTCATCGTCCCCAAACCAGCGTCCACGCAGTGCAGCCTTGAGCTGGCGGAATAAAAAGTAGTCGCTAGGGGCCAGATCCGGACTGTAGGGGGGATGGTTGAGCTCCTCGAATCCGCACTCGCGCACGGCAGCTTTTGCAACTCTGGCCTTGTGTACTCTGATGACGTTGAAGTCGATCATGGGGCGTGAGTTTTCTAGGGACTCAACGGGCAGAGACCTTAATCATGGCCAAATTGTCGTGGATGATGTTAATAACACTTCCATGTGATATTCCAAGTTCTCGCTCGATTTCTTCGACCTTCACCCGTCGATTTTCGAGGATCATCCTCTCCACACGGGCCACATTGTCCTCGTTGGTCACGTCTGACGGGCGTCCTGGACGGGGGTCATCTTCAAGGGACTCACGACCATGGCGGAACTCCCTATTCCAGCGAGCAATGGTTGCATAGGAAGGGGCGGTGTCGGTGTACACTGCAACCATGCGTTCAAGGATCTCTTTTGCATTCTTGTCTGCCTTGGTCAAAAATTTGATCACTGCGCGGTGCTCAACCTTCTCCATTGTTGAAAAATTTGTGACTGACGATCTGCGATCAGCAACTCCTTCTTAAATAGACGAGGCAGGAGCGTGCGGCTGCTGGTCCTGACTTGTCATAACTTAACATAACATAACATAACATAATTTCACGGATGACAAAAGCCACAAGGGCTTATCAAAGGTCATCCGCATCCGTCAAAACCCACCTACAAAAAGCACCATCACCAGGGGAAGACAAAATAAAAGTCCCCCACAATATAATATAACAGATGACAAAAGCCACAATGGCTTATCATAGGTCATCCTAGTCAAACGGCCTCTTTTTCAAGGCACCCAAACTCCCAGGAAAACTACATCCAGAGGATTGCATCCAGAAACAAGGGTATCACCAATCAAGGCTTGTCAAGAACTAAATCATGCAGCTATAGATATATACAAACAATATTAATATATACAAAACTTAGGAACCATCACAACCTTCCCTTCCCATAAACTCATCCAACCTACTCTTAAATACATTTAGATTTGGACTACCTACTACCCTCCGCGGCAATTTGTTCCAGAAGTCTACCACTCTATTGGTAAAAAAATATTTTCTTAAATCCAACCTACACCCTTGCTTTTTAATTTTCAAGCGGTGTCCTCTAGTCCGATTTCCATCATCTAACTCAAAAAACTTGCTAACATCCAATTTATCTATCCCGCAAAACATTTTAAAGAGCTCAATCATATCCCCTCTCACACACCTCCTTTCGAACGAGAACATATTTAATACCCTTAGTCTATCTATATATTCAAGGTGCCTCAGGGAAGGAATAATCTTTGTTGCCCTCCTTTGCACTGACTCAAGAAGGTTAATATCATGTCTAAAATGTGGGGACCATGCCTGTATACAGTACTCTAGATGTGACCTAACATAAGAGTTATAGAGTTTAAGAATAACCTCCTTACTTGTGTAACTGACATTTCTCTTAATAAAACCCAGCACTCTATTTGTCCTATTTCTTGCTTCAATACACTGCTTAGAAAACCTTAATGACTTATCTATTACTACTCCTAGATCTTTCT
This sequence comes from Ceratothoa steindachneri, assembly GCA_963969495.1. Classification (NCBI taxonomy): domain Eukaryota; kingdom Metazoa; phylum Arthropoda; class Malacostraca; order Isopoda; family Cymothoidae; genus Ceratothoa; species Ceratothoa steindachneri. The sequence goes on from OZ018327.1 coordinate 173,413,458, forward strand.
CATCCTCTACTGAGCTCCGCCAATGCCCATCCATTTCATAGTTAAATTCTCTATTATCTTTTCCCATGTTAATAACTTTGCACTTATCAAGGTTGAAAGTCATTTGCCACTTATGTGCCCAGGATAACAATTTATTTAAATCCCCCTGCACTTTAAAATTATCATCAATATCTTTAACTAGAGCTGCTAATTTGGTATCATCCGCAAAAAATGACACTTTTATTATTAACTGCCTGTCCTTCCTCTGTTTTGCCCTACCGATTCGCAAAACTTATTGACCGCCCCTTGTATATATATATATATATATATATATATATATATATATATATATATATATATATATATATATATATATATATATATATATATATATATATATATATGAGAATGGGAGGGGGAAGTAAAAACCTGGAAAGTACACTGAAGTTCTTTATTGACGTTTCGTCTGTTGGCTTCTTCACAATTGAACAAAACGAAGAACGCGAGATCGCTCCATACATATGCAGCAGATTTATCCCGGGTTACTCTGGCTCGACCCTCGTCGCCTTCTCTGGTTGGATTTGTCCAGCCTTAATCTTTCCGCTTCGTGTCTGATGAACCGTTCCACTCCGTTAGCCAAACGAAAGAAACCGTCTCTGTGATTAGTTGACCTGTCCGAAACGATATATGCAGCCTCAATTATCCCCCTCTCTCTTCTCGCCAACTCTTTCTTTATGGATAACTCTAGTCCCATCCCAATTAGGCAAGTGACCATATTCATCGATATGGACCACCATGGAATCGAGGTTCGATGTTCACTAGTCCTGGTTTTAATGTCTCTACCTGATTCACCATAGTAACTTTGGTCGCATCCCCCACAGGGTATGCGACTATCAGAAACGAAGCGGAAAAATTAAGGCTCGACAAATCCAACCAGAGAAGGCTACGAGGGTCGAGCCAGAGTAACCCGGGATAAATCTGCTGCATATGTATGGAGCGATCTCGCGTTCTTCGTTTTGTTCAATTCTGAAGAAGCCAACAGGCGAAACGTCAATAAAGAACTTCAGTTTTTACTTCCCCCTCCCATTCCCACCTATACATCGTGATATTCCATATATATATATATATATATATATATATATAAGTACTTTCTAACTGGATTGTAAAGTCTATAAGATACTTGGAGTTCTTGCAATTTAGGGTAGAAAAATACCCTTATTTTAATGTTGATTTCATTTAGAACATTGCCCTTTATAGGGTGACCTCCTATTATTCATTATTTTACCTCATTGATACCGTGTCATCAGCCCCTACCCCCCATAGCAAACTTTTGCAGCTAATCACCTGCCAACGGGGCACCCATATTTTCTACTCTTATTGGTACGAATTTGTTTTAGGAGGTTTCTACCCTCCCCCAATGATTGGTAGCGGAGAGTTGTGTGCCTTGTCAGATTGAGCAACTCAAGTGGTTTCCTCCGTGTACTACTCCGGCTATATCTCTTCCATACACTTCACTTGCTCCATCTCTTTTACTGCTCACATATACTCACAAAATTTGTGCCGTATCTATTTTCCCTGGTTTTCTCCATACTTTTGTTATTCCCTTATTCGTTAGCCACTGGCAGAAAATTCTATCATTTGTTAAACAAGTTTTCTTTCTATTTTTAATTAATATAAAATAATCGTCGCCATTAATTTGACTCCGCCCTTCCTCTTCTCCGGGTGATGAAACCCAACCACTTCATCCTATTTCAAGCTGTCTTGGAAGAACCTTCAGTCGATACCCATTACATCATCTTCGGTTTCCATGGTTACAACCACCACCCCTTAAACCTCTCCCTGACAATCATTTCTCTCCCGCATAAAAGAAAACACTCTTCCCCACACAGTTTAAAAATTAGAGTCGAGTTGTAGAAGCTACACAGCATGAATGCCTAGACAATCCAGTTGTGGCCAAATGTGTTTCAGAATACTAGTACAAACCACTCCTGGTTGCTTCGGGAATATCCAAGAGGAGGTATTAGTCCTTGGTCTATTAGAACTCATTTATACAATGTCAACAGACATATGTCGCGTGCTATCAATTATTCTAACGTTTGACCTTACGACCTTCAAAACTTTCAAAAAGTGTAGCAATCCGACCTATAGTGGGTTTTCTTTTAATAATACCCGGACTAACCTTTTAGGGACCTTGTTAATTATATAATTCGAAAGGGAATGTAAAACAACACAAGGGTTTCAAATTTCGTAAGAATCTGACGAATAGTTACGATGATATTGCCAAAAAACACATCGAAAAGTAAAATGGTTACCACCCGACCGACCGACCTACAAACCGACATAGTAATTTATAGAGTCGCGTCGATACGACTAAAAATATCCCTGGAGAGAAAGGACAACCAATGAGTCGGCCTGTGAAGATACTGCAGCACAGTGTCGCATTAGTCGGAATGCCCACTTTGGCATGGAAAATACCTATAGGTCGCTTTTCGTTTGGTGTGGCATAAAGTGTGGAGGATAGTTTTTTGCATTGATGCGCCTCAACTTCGTCTTGAGCCTCGTTTAAAAGCGGTTGAAGGTGAATGTTGCAAAAGATTTGTCATTGCGAGAAAGTCGTAATGGCCTGGAGGAGGGAGATAATGATGCAATTTATTTATTATAATTATTCCTAGTAGCTTTCGTATTGCGCAGAATATAATAGGCAAGGCGTCGGGCTGATAAAGAATATTATATAGACCAACAAAAGAAGAAAATTTAATAAACCATTAAAGTGTCGGAATAATAGCCGTCAATTGTACTATCTTTTCTTACATACAAAATACAACATCCATTGTATTTCACGCGTCAAGTGATTTTCCTTTATTATACATATATACATCTTAAGTAAAGAATTCCTGTTAAATGGTGCTATGTTAAATGCATAATGAAGTTTGTTGTGCTCTCTCCTATGGCCCATCTCTCTTTCACTCCCATTCTCTATCTTCCAGCAGCTTCTAGGTATTGCCATTCTCTTTTAGACAGTACTTCACGCGAGCCAATTGATTCGACTTTATGGTGCCAAGGGCAATCAGTCATTACCTATTATCAGAGGGATAAGTCCAATGCGCTGGGAAGGGAAAAGGGATATATCTATTGAACATCAGAAAGGATAAAGCAAAGTATAGTACTCCAGCAGAGAGGATATTTGGGTTCAATCAGGGGACATGATTAGAACGTGTTTGGAGGTTGCTGTAGATTAATTGGCAACTTAGTTAGAAAGACTACCCAACAGTTGTTTTGCTTTATTTACATGTCAACCAAAGTTTCATGGTTCAAATCCCACTTGAAGCCGGTCGAATATTGTTAATTTAGCCTTTTGCTATGATATGTACTCGCGTTTCAATTTGAAACTCTTCAGCAGAGATCTGAATTTTTAAATTGACAAAAATACCAGGAAGTAGTGGTTTATGAGTAGATAACCTGTTGAATCTAGTCGATGTTGTGATCGAGAATAAATTCCTGAATCAGTTGTAGGGGTAGGCAGGAGGAACATTGTCATAGTGCACCTCCTCACTTATTTATTTCAAAGCTCTGATCTCTTCTCTCGAACTGCGTAACGAAAACGTCAGATAATATCAAATTCCTAACATTTTTTGAGACTTTGAACTTCTGATTTATCATGATGCATAATGCATCACGGTACCTCCCCCCGAAAAAAACTGTTACATATACTTCCTTTCGGTTGATTCTGACCTACTAATTCAAGAATATGTGATCTAGTATCATATCTAGCAAACCCAGCAACTCCCTTACTCATCAACTATATCTCCACGCTACTTCTGGCCATTGTCCAAAGTCAAAACTCTGCTGGAGTTTCAAACTCAGATGAGAGAAGAGGTTGTAATGGAGACAACGAAGCACCTGTCGGGGATACACAGGACAGACTCTGAACAATGTTTAAATAGGAGAGGATGTTGAGATACATATATCAAGTCAGAAGGGGCCTACCTTGGGAGATATCATTGACCTTACTACACAAGTTAGGTAGTTTTACAACCTGAGGTTGGAATCTTCCTGTAAAGTAGCTCACAAATAATCACTGGAGGCTAAGCATGAGGAAAAAAAGGATGATTACAAGGGCATTTCGCCTTTATTTACAGCGTCAATATTCAGGGAATGGACATCAATTTGAAATGGGGGGGGGGGGAGAAAAGAAAGAGAAGGAAGAATTCACCACAAATAGCTTTTTGGTAATTTTAATTAATTAAGAATTAATGAGTCGAGAGCAAATATCTCAGACCTCATTGTAAAGTTCAAGAGAGATGGAATACATGCTATCAAGAATGCTTCTAGGAGTGTAAATTTGAGAGAGAGAGAGAGAGATTAATAAAGAAGTAGTAATCAATGATACTTGGTAAGGTAGTATGCAATCAAAGATAATAAATCCATCTAAGTTCAATTTCAGTGCTATGTTTTAAACTCACAATATTTCATTATAAATGCGCGTTCCACGCTCTCCGAAACTTGTCATTACTATCATGGTTAATAAAGGCTAATTTGACCTAAAAAACGAGCTACTTTTTACATAAGAGGCAAACCAAAGTTCATCTGAACAGTGGGATTCAAAGCAATCATGCAAAATGTAGTCTTATGTGCATGTTTACAATGTGTTCACTCCTGTACTTCTCATTCTTCATCTAATGTTACCTTGAGGATTTTTTTATTTAATAATAGTTCATGAATATATTTGCGTCCGATTGGATTTTTTCATATCTTTATTGCTGTTCCTTGTTCACCAATATTGGATTAACAGGTAGTAAGTACCTTTTGTACTAACTCGTGTGAATCAAGAATTATCATCAAAGTGTTCTTTACGTGAGAAGTTTTATATGTATTCTAGGAGTTACCGATGTACATCTCAGGTTTGGCGTAGCTGTCCCGTAAGAATCATACTGACTCGTTCGCTTTTATTTCATTGGTGAGTGAAGCAAAGTAACCATGTTGAAGATTCATCTTTTAGAAAGCTTGTTGCCAGTGGAAACGGCCGACCGGGCACCAAGCTCTCCGAGTTCGATGATTCTCACGCCTCCTGATTTGAGGGTGGGTTACAGCACGTTTAATCCCTATTACTTTCACTACCCCCAACGTCAGTCTAGCTACGGGGAAACCGCAAGTTTACCAGGTAACTCCCGGAGAATTCGGACCATCAGTGAGACTCTGGAAGAGAATAGCACCAGAGGAGTCTTCGATTTTGCCCGAACCTTGAGCAGGCGATATGTAAGGTAGGTTGCCATAAATTTCCTTTTCAAAATACGCTTATGAAACATTTACTTTTTTTATATGTGTTTAATGAAGAATATTCTTTCTTTTTTCTATTTCTAAATTCTTTAATAGATTTATTTGATAAATTGCTTGGAAATCTCTAAAATTCATATGTGATACGCTTGCACCTGTTACGTTTTGAGGAAATTTTCTACTTTGATTCCTTTAACTAACATCTCTCTTTCTGTTTTTACATAGGCCCTGTAATTTTGTCAAACGCAATGGCTACGGGATATATTTTCTCGTTTTCAAAAATTAAATTTCCCAAGAATTTCTTCGATTTGATATTGTCTCAAATTCTACACACTAGCCTTCTATAACAAGAGATTTTTAATCACGGTGTAAATGGCGCAAAAGTTCCAAGAAATTTCAAATTATAGGGAAATTTGGGGGGTATTGAAATTTGTAAAGGTGTTTTTTTCCAAAAAAAAGTGTTTCAATTAATTGAATATTTCCTTCAATTCAAACGGAGAACGCCAAATTGTGTTCAATTTGGGGAAACTCTTCAAATATTCCTCCTGTTCCTCATCCCTTAGAAACTGTTTGTTTTTTTAATCAAATTTATTCTTCTTTGGCGCATGATCGATTTGATCACATATAGGGTGCGTCATGCATTTGAGAACACGAACTTAGATAGCAATATATGACCACAATTCTTTTCCTCTGTTCTTCATAGCCAAATATTTGATAACAACTTTAGCAAGCCATAAATGCTACTGCTTTATATAGTATCCGGTTGGAGCGAAAGTAATGTCCGATTTTAGGGTATATATTAAAAAAATAAAAACCTAAGACTATGGAAATTTTTAATCATCAACATACCCCTTATTGCTCTCTAGAACCACATTCCATTTGTCAACAGGCTTATAAATGCCACACTTGTATAATTTTTTATGTTTTGAGGCAAAATAGCAATCCAATTCGTATTCGACCTCCAAATAGTTCTGTAAACCCCTAAACAAGTAATAATCAGAAGGAGCAAAGGTCAGTAAAATTGTGAGGATGAAACAATATGTCCCAAGACGGTCGAGTTCGTCGAGCAGATCCAAGACATCATTAATGACGAGCCTGAGCGAGTCGATTCGGGACCGGAAGGGGCGAGCGCAGGCTATAAGTCTTCGAGTAGGACTCTATTCCTTCCTACACAGCCTACACAACCCACGCCTGCCCATTGAGAATATTCACGATCATATGACCCCTAGCTCATAGCTCTTTAGAGTTGACCCACACTTCTGGTACTATCACGTGTGGGGCTCAAATAACAGCCCCCAATGCTAAGGTCTCTTTAAAGGCTGCCATCGGAGACGTTTTTGCCATAAGTATGTAAAAACATGAATATCAATTTTATGTAAATATTGTATTCTTTATATTGATCAATTTATTTGTTATGTCTTCAATTATTTTTTTTTTATTAAATACCAAGCGAAACCTGTATTTAGGGGCTATTCAATTGTAAAACCTTCAGAAAACTATTGTTCAAATAAATAAAACTAAACCAAAAGAACAATCAAGATAATTATTAATTTAAGGCTATAAGTGAACTCTTACATTGAATACTAATTACTTATTATCATGAATGAACAAATTATTCCTCTATATATATTTTATATATATATTTTTATATATATATATATATATATATATATATATATATATATATATATATATATATATATATATATATATATATATGGGAGGAGCGGTCTTCGTTCGCATGATGACTTTCTCAGGAAAAAATAAAAGTGTTTTTATTTAGGGCTATTATATTCATCAGATTCTGGTCAGTTTGTCTTCATTACATGTACTGTCGATCTTATTCGATGGATCCCCCCGTGGGCTCGATTTCAGCATCCATGTGACCTCGAAACTGGCCGCAGGCCTTCTTTAATATGTGACGTTTTAGGCCTCCGAACTCTCTAGTAATCCTGGCTCTAATTTCGTACTTCTTCTTACAGATGGATTTGTTAGTCTTTCTTTCCACAACACCCCATGCAAAGAAGTCAAGGGGGTGGGGTCAGGCGAGGTGGCAGGCCATAAGTCAGATATTGTGTGATTGAAGAAATTATCCGACAGCCAGACATGGGTCTTACGGTTTGCATGGCATGGCCCAAAGTGTTGCTGCCACATGAAAGGCCTTCCTACAGCTTACCGATCGATCCAGGGCTTCACCACCTTGCCCAGAACAGGGATGTAGCTGTCGGTGTTTAGCCTGAGGCCCTCAGGAAGGAAGTGAGGTGGCATAACGTCACTATCACTGCTGACGACACCTGAGACCATGGTTGCCGCTGGAAATTTCAGCTGCCTGAATCTGGGTATATCTTTGAGCGCCACAGCGAACCACCTGTTTTTTTCCAGTAGTTGATCTTCCTTCTGCTCTTGGAGGAAATTCTTCTCGTCGGAGAATAACAACAGCATGTCTGGCTTCAACGGGTCTTTCATTATGTTGATCAGCTTCTTGGCATGCTTGAGTCACTTTTCATGTATCACTTTGGACAGAAATTATTCGTCCCTCATATTGTATGAAAAATAGCGAATGTTTTTATGCACCGCCTCCCTGATGAGCCTTTCATCCACACCTCTCTACCTTACAATGGCACGCATACACTGTCTGGAATGATTGTTGATGATTTCCTGCATTATAACAACGAATTCTGGCGTTCTGATGGTGTCAGATGTCAACTATGTTTTTTTTCTCTCTGCTCTAGCTTCATACTCGAATCCTGAATCTTCTAGCTCCTTTCTCTCCTTTCCGCTATCCTTCAGCTGAATTTGAGCAAGTCTGAAATCTCATTGTTTGTCCTTCCGGAAGTGATTCTAAGGATAACTCCATGCCTCTTCCACAGATTGGGGAGTTATATATATATATATATATATATATATATATATATATAAGGGGGAGGATAGTAGACGTGATTGAGATATGACAAGAAACTGGAGTTTTATAGACAAGAGAAAGGACACAATCAACGAATTAACAAAACTTAAAAGCTTTGAATTTTGTTTGTCCCGGCAGGCCATTTCTTATGACCTCGCTACGATGTTTATAAAGAGGATATTGATTTGATTGGTTAGTAAGGGAACATGAGAAGTTTCGAAAGAGCTCCTTTTGAATAATAAGGATGAACGTCGAATTCTTAGATAAGTTGTAAATGACGACAAGTGATCTCAATAATGCCAGAGGGCAAGGTGCCCCTAAACCTTTCCTAAACCACCTAATGATTCTACTCATTTTCCCCACTAGCCCCAGAAAATTGGATATTTGCCCTTCTATTTTAAAAAGGTCATTTAGCTCGCACGGGTGGTCTTTAGGATCTACTGTTTCTTTCTTGCTAATCCATCACAAAACTTCGTCAGTAAATCCATGGTCTTAGATTAGTTTGACAGTACACGAAAGGACATTTAATACTGTTATTTAGTGATTCGCCTTTTGGAGGAACTCTTTAGGTTCTTCTCCGATATTTTAGTCCCTTTTGCCCATCGATGTAAGTTGGGTTGAGCTTTTTTCGAATTATAAATCCTGATGTAAATAGGACAATTCATCCTCACAATTGCCCTTCAAGGATGGCTTTACTTAAACTAATTCGGAATTTATGGGAGTGCTTGAGTTGACTCCTAGGATATGATCATCACCCAAATACATTGATGGCGCTCCCGTTAGCCTGCTAGATAAAGCAGTGGTTTTTAGGTCCCGGGTTCGATCTCAACGAGAGAGGACACAAACTCGAGCACTTGCGCTCCCTCCCCCCTTTCGCCCGAGATTGTAAGGGAAAATAGTAAACTAACGTCGTCAGTTATCTACTCACCTTCTTTATCGATTATATTAACTTTTCTTCCTCTTTTTCCTTTTTATTTATTTTTTTAGAACGTTTAATGCCCTCTTTCACCCAGTGGTGGGTCTAAGCGGACGCGAAAAAGATAGATTTAAAATGGGTGCAAAACGATAACCCAAGAGATGGTACCCTTTGTCCTACTGACCTCCAAATGGACCAACAAGGGCATGTTCTCCCTATAGTCTCTTACTCTCCCTTGAGGTAACGTCCCCTTGAAGCGCCGTTAGACCCCACAAGAGCCAATTTATTCAAGGCATCTGAAGGGGCAACGGTGATACCCAGGGGCCGCCACCCTGCAGGACCCCACTAAGGGGTGGATGATGTAACAGGGCCCATATCCCGGCTACAGATGACACCTGGAGTAGCGGACACCGTCTAGACCTCTATGCCCTCAAGGGTTCCCTCTCATGGGTTTTCTCTTTGCACCTATTTTAAATCTATCTTTTACGCGTCTGCTTAGACCCACCACTGGGTGAAAGAGGGTATTAAACCTTCAAAAAAATGATGGAGATCAGTTGAAAAGAGTTTGACAGCGATGAGAATACAAACAGAAGAAGGAGGCGACAGCCAGGGAGAGATCACCGCAAGTCGTAAATTTGTTCGTTGAAAAACTGCGAGAACAAATTTGTTCTTCGGTTTGATAAATGTGAACGGCAAAGCTCCACAGGCGAAGTGGTTCGTACTCGAACACCTTCTGTTTCAGCCCCTCGAGATTTCCTCCTCGAGAATATGTATCGCTGTCATCCTCCATCGTTTTTCTTCAAGTCTTCTTTTCCTTTTCTTGTTATTCTCAGCTACTTGTGTTCTGTATCTTTCGCACATCTTGGCCTTGTGAGATCTATCTTCCGCACATCTTGGCCTCATGGTCTGTATCTTCCGCACATATTGGCCCTGTGATATCTTCCGCATCTGACCTCTCTCTCCAGCCTTGCCACTTTACAAACGTTTTTAACCCTTCTGGCCTCAATGCCTAGGTTGGTTTTACTTCTTAGATTATTGCTGGCAGAGTCTTATACCGGCCCTTGGAATGCAAGTACGCTGTGTCCCATCTAGGAATTCTTAATTTTAGAAAATAGATTCAATTTAAGCACCAAACTAAAGGAAATATTTCAAAAAATAATCTGCCACAATTATTATTATTTCAATCCAATGGAATAATTAAAATTATATTTACTGTGATTTTCTAATTCTATGATTCCATCGCGTGTTATTATTAGCATAAATAAATTTTAAAAAATAATTAAAACTTCTACATTTATGGGTATCTGCACTTTTAACAAAATTTATTAGACATAAATTACATGAATAGGAGTAATTATGGCCGAACAAGGATTTAAATTAAATAATTAAAGAATAAAGACTTAACTCTACATACCTGTACCATGCTCTCCTCTAATTAAATAATTAAACAGTACCATTTCTACAAACCGAACTATCTTTAAAAACCTTCTGGCCATTCTGAAATCTTTCGACAAATCTTAAAAAACTAATAACACAGTTGTGTATCCGAAACATAAATCTATTAATTGTCCGTCGATCTACAAATCCAACTGGTCTTTAGAAATGTGGCTTTCCGAACTCAAAGGTAACATCAGGCGCGCCAGAGGTACATCGAGTATTTTTAATAATATAAACAATTAAAATCATGTATTAGATTTCCCTCGAGGCCAAATAATTTACCTTTGTGAGAATTTTTGTACACGACTAATTTTAAAATCCACATTTTAAGGAACTCAACAATTTTCAAATTTTCATGTGGGATATTTAAATGAGGCTTCTTTGTCTAAATTCTGATTTTAAAATGTGTTCACTGAACTCAAATCCTCCAAACCCAGCCGATTAGTGACATCGATATGATTTTTGTGTTATTTAAGCATGTACACCTGTAAAACTGCTCATTAAACTGCAAAATATGGTGAACTTTATACCACAATTAGTCTGTGAATAAGTATTATGCTTCTAAAATCATTCTCAAGAGTTTTAACCTTCAAGCTGAGAATGTTTCCAGTGCTTTAGATACAGAAAGGAATACAAAATAAAGAATAGATGTATCTAGCAATTATTTAATGTGAAATTGTTAATATTTGAGCACAGAGAAAATCTAAATAAAACTATATTATCATTCAAAACGTATAGCCATGTATACCATACATTTTTTAAATGCATTGAGATGCTGAAAATAAAAGGTAAACTTTGGGGGGAAAGGTAAAAACAGATAAACAGCAATAAAAGCTGCTCTGTATTTTAACCACGGAACGTTGGTCTCTTATTGCAGAGAATTCCGGTTTAGCGATGGGTGTATCTGTGTAGTGGGAAACCCCCCTATGTTTGCAAATCCTCAGCTTCAATTGTAGCGTAGTTTTACCTACGTAGCGAGTTTGACAACCCGCAGAAAACAAAATTTCCACTTTAGTATATAGAAAACCCACATCCACTCTGCTTGGCACTAATTATTTCTCGAGTTTAGGCAAACTGCTTCAAAATATCATCTGTAAGCTGCAGAATAAACTGGGCTTTCAGAATATGCTCTGACTGGAACAATTTTCATAATGAGATGTCTTATCTCAAACAATTTTGTAAATTTAACTTATTCCCAGCATCATTACTCGAAAAATTGATTAAAAGTTTCCTAAATAAAATACACGTGATTCCTCTTGCCAAATCTTGTGGATCGAAACAGAAAATATATCTCAAAATACCCTACATAGGCTCCCTGACCAATAAACTCATCTTAGACTTACAACAATTATTAGCTAAAGTTTATCCTTAAATCAAATTCTACTGTATCCCAATTAACACTATCTCTCTTAAAACCTACTTGGCTCATAAGGAGATACTACGCTTGCTACTCAGGTCCTCACTTGTTTATCAATTTATGTGTGAGAGTTGCCAAACTCGCTACGTAGGTAAAACTACGCTACAATTGAAGCTGAGGATTTGCAAACATAGGGGGGTTTCCCACTACACAGACACACCCATTGCTAAACCGGAATTCTCTGCAATAAGGAATTATTCGAATAACTGTACCTCATTATTGTCGCCCTCAAATTTCAAAGTTCTGGGTTCTGCGGATTAACCCGTAGAACTCAACCTTTTTTATAATCTTTATTTATTCAGATGCTTAATCCGGAATTAAATTCGAGTCAGTCGTCCACACCACTTTACATCTATTAATTCAAATATCTTAATTCTAGTTTGTTTTATAATTCAATTTTACCCTAAAATGTAATAACAACTCACTCAATGACTCGATAATTATAATGTTCTATTAGTTGGTTAATCATATTTCAGTTATTTTAAACAACTACCATGTTTAGCTCAGTTGAAATTTATCACATATTAAATCATTCGATTCCTGTCCTTCTCTCAAGTTGGTAAGTGTTCATTCATTTATTTCATTTTAATTTTTGCTTTTTTTCTGTTTGTTTTATAATTTTGCAGTGTTTTTCTTTGTGAGTTCGCATTGTCCTCTCTAGGTAATTTGCATTGTTTTCTTGAAAGTTTTACTAAACTCTAATATTCATTATTACATTGTCGCATTATTTTCTCTCAAATTTAACTTATTATCAGTCATTAACACATATATATTTCTATGTATTCTAAGCTTGCTTGCTTTCATATTGCCCCGTAAGGGGCGCGGCGATTTGCCATCCTGGCCGCCGTGCTGACGGGATCCAGCGCTCCGTCCGGCCCCAGCTTAGCCTCTCTTCCTTCCTTCAAAATACTTGTTTCCTCTCTTTTCACACAACCTCTCCCACAACTTTCTCTGGTCAGCCTCTAATTTCACAGGGTAGATGCTGACCTTCCTTTCAGCCAACCGTCCCGCATCGGGACTGAGGGGGTGGGGGACAAAGTTCCCTAACCCCTGAGCTCCGGTCTGGGATGGCTGGTTTTTAACAACCTGCTTCATCCCCACCCATACCTTCCACACATCTCTTTTCCTCTGCTCTTCACAATCTATATTTTTTACGCCGTGTCTAAGGTGGAGCCGCCATGCCGATGGACTGCCAGGCCACCAGGCGGGAGGGGTGGTCCCAAATGGCGGCGCCTGGCTCTGCCGGGCTTGTAAGCACCTCTCGCAGTGCGGGCTACTGCGAGAGGTGTGCGCGATTGCATCCCGTGTTTAAAAAAGGGTCACCATGCCCAATGCCCAATGATGAAGATAAAAAAAAAAAACCCAACCCTCAACTTCCCCTGTTCCATCGACGGAGCCGCCTTCGGGCAGCTCCAGCAAAAAAATGGAGGTCTCCCCCCCTGTGCTTGCACAAGGGACCCTCCATATTTCTCTAACCGGAGAGGAGGCTTACTCCTCTCCTTCGCCTACGGGTGCAGGGGACTCCCCCTCACCCCCTTCTCTGGAGGTGCTTTCGGGCACCTCCCTTTTCCCAGCGGCAGTACCCTCTTTTCTTTCCAAGGGGACTGCCAAGAAAGCCACCAGGCAGCCCTTAGCCAGCCGCTCCCCATCAAAGCGGCTCGGTAGGGCAAACCCCCTTAGGGGGGAGAGGGAAGCCAGGCCCCTTCGGTCGCTTCCCTCAAAAGACCTGCTGGCAAGAATTTTAAACCTTGCTGGGGTCAAGGCCTGTGCCTCCCCACACAAGACTGGCGACACTGCCAAGGGGACCTGCGATGTCCTGGGAGGGGATGGCCAACTGAAGGCCCCTCCTGTGATAGACATGGTCCTTCAGGAGACCCAGCCTCAGACGGTAGGGCCTTCCATGGGGGGGAATTCGGGCTCGGCGCCAAGCACCCAACCCGAATCCGCCCCTATGCAAGGTCCTCCTCAAATGGCTAAGGGCTCCGAGGCAGTAAAAGGAGGGGAGGGATATCCTCCGACAGGTGCCCCTACGACAACCAGGACCTTCTCCATTTCGGAGAGGGACCTGGCTGAGGCCGGTCCATCTGGCCTGGGGGCTTCTGCCGGCGGAGGTGAAAAGCGGGTTCATTCCCCGCCCGCCTCTCCAAAAAAGAAAAAGACAAAAAAGACGAAAAAGACTCGGGGCTCCTCTCCATCCGCGGGGGCTGTGGGGACGGATGGGTCTGCTACCACTTTGGTAGGCGACCAAGCCAAGATCGGCACATCCGGCCCCTCTACCCCCTCGTGTGCAGAGCCCCTGACCAAGACTAACACCAAAAGTGCACAGGGCGGAGCCTCGATGACATCGGGGCCCCTCATTCAGAGGTTACCTGGCGTTTTCGAGCCCGCTGGCTTCAAACGCTTCCTCGTCATTCGCTCCACTGATGGCACCATGTTGGCCAAGGGCAACATGATCCATCAGAAGAAAGGATTAGCTAGTGCAATTAGGAGAGAGCCGAAGGTAACCCGTTTCTCGGACGGGAGCCTTCTGGCCAATGCGGCGAATCCCGCCAAGGCGGCCAAGATAAGTGCTCTTCGGACACTTCATGGCACCCCGGTGAGTGTGACGCCACACTCTACCATTAACTTTGTGAAAGGAGTAGTTTATGCGAGGGAACTCGTTGACTACTCCATTGAGGACATCACCCTAGAGCTGGCCGACCATGGGGCGGTCAAGGTCGAACGTGTGATGAGAAAACAGGGAGGGGCCTCGAGACCCACCCCTACACTCTTCATCACCTTCGACTGTGACAAGCTCCCTGAGTCGGTGCGTGCCGGTTGGTACCGTTACCGCGTGAAGGCATTCGTGCCACTGCCGCGGCGGTGCTATTACTGTCACCGCTTCGGCCATACGAATCGCTCATGTAGACGTGCAAAGTCGGGGTCACCCGAAGTATGTGTAAATTACTCCAAGGTCGCACACGATAAGTCCAAATCGTGTGTCAATTGCGGAGAGCCGCACCCTGCTTCTTCGAAGCAATGTGGTGCATATCTCCTTGAGAAAGAAATCCTGGCCGTTCAGGCCCAGGATCGACTCTCATTCCGCGAGGCAAAGGACTTGGTCCTGGCGCGCCCGGCTCTGCCTGGGACGTCATATGCCTCAATAGTTAGAAAGGCACCCTCTGCTCCTGGCCCATCCAGGCCAACGAGCACGGTTGTTTCCGCGCCCATTCGGAGCCCTTCTGCGGGCTCTACCCAACCTGGGCGCTTCCCTGGTAAAGCTGGCGGCAAAAAGGGTTCATACCCTGCCCCGGCTAAAACCAGGGCTCCCCCCTCTTTCCCCAGCGTGACCGTTTCCCGTAAGGCGAAACGGCCACGCGCCTCCACCGAGTCGTTAGACTCACAGGAGGCAACACCCCTGAAGATGGTCGCTAGGCCATCTTCAGGGGTTCCTAAAGCTGTTCCCCGAAAGGAGGACAGCAACAAAGGAGCTTCGGCCCCTTCGCCCACGCCCCGAGGTGGAGCGAGTGGCTCGGAGACGGTGGTTCCTCGAAAAGAGGGCCCCCCGCCTCCGAAGCCGCAACGCCCACCTAAGGTTTCGAGGCGGAGGGAGGAAAAGACTCGCATGGCGAGCCCAACCTCCCCCAATAAGTCCTCGAAGGCGACAGCGCCTTCAGCGCTTTGTCCGGCCAACAGCGCCCGGGGTTCTGCCCCCGGGAAGCGTACGGCCATTCCCGTGAGGGTCTTCAATTCGAGGAGGGCCCCCGCGTCTCCTCCGAGCTAGGCCTGGAGGGCATATTCCTTCAATGGAATTGCCGTGGACTCCGGGCCAACTGGGAGAAGCTGCGGAGGCTCGTCTCGTCCCGTTCCCCGTTAGCTATTTTTTTTGCAGGAGACCATGCTAGGCGCGTGCCCGCTGCCTGCCCTCCCGGGGTATAAGGGTCTTGCGACCCCACCACCGCGGGATGGCCGGGCTGGGGGATGCGCGGTTTACACCCGGCATGATGTCTCCGTTCTTCCTTTCTCTTTAGATACCTCCTTTCAGGCAGTGGCTGTGCAGCTGCACCTGGATAGGAGGTATACTATCATTTCTGCGTACATTCCACCGTCAGCTGACTTCGACGCGGGGGACTTCCGCCGCGTCGTGGCACGGTTGCCGAGGCCCTATCTCTTGCTTGGAGATCTGAACGGCAGGCATTCTCTCTGGGGAGATTACTCCATAAATCCCAGGGGACAAGTCCTTGCCGATCTGATCGAAGAGCTTGAGATGGGCGTCCTAAACGTGGATGAGTTTACGCATCACTGTCCGAGAACCGATTCATTTTCTTGCCTTGACCTATCTTTGTGCTCTTCGGATGCACAGCCTGATTTTGATTGGGGGTGGTCGATGACCTCCATGGTAGTGATCACTTTCCCATTCAAATATTATTTTCAGGGCAACTGCCGCCTGAGAGACCACCTCGGTGGTGCTTGGCGCGGGCGCGGTGGCTTACATTTCAGGAAATGACTGAATTTTCTATCTCAGTCGAGGAGTTTAGGTCGGTAGATGAGGCTGTTGAGTTCTTCTCCTGCAACCTCATCGCCGTGGGCCTGACTACTATTCCTAGGACGTCTGGCTGTTTTGCACGCCGACCACTCCCATGGTGGTCAGCCGAGTCTGAGACGGCCCTCAAACAGAAGCGTTATGACTACATGCGCTATAAGCGCCGCCCGAACGATTTCACTGTCGCTGAATTTCGTCGGGCTAGGGCTAGGTTCCGGTATATTTCGAAGCACGCCCGCCGCTCTTCTTGGCTGGCATACGTGTCTTCACTTAACGGGAAGACCCCTTTAGCTGATGTGTGGAAGCGAGTCAAAAGGATTCGGGGCAAGTTCTTGCAGGACCCCCCTACCATTCTCCAGGAGAATGGGACCGCAATCTCGGACCCCGCGTCCGTGGCGGAATCCTTAGCGACCGCTTTCTCCGCATTCTCTATCCGTGATGCTGCTCCGCCAGCATTCAATGCACGTCGTGATGTCGCGGAAGGCCGCCGGCTGGACTTTACCTCCAGAGGCGGAGAACCCTTCAACGACAAGTTTACTGTGAGTGAGTTGCGTTCCGCTCTCGCTTCTTGCGCGGACACCGCCCATGGTCCGGACGATGTCCCGTACGCCATGCTTCGACACCTGGGTAAGCGAGGCATGGCCTTTCTGTTAGATCTGTTCAAAAGGATATGGGTGGAAGGTCTTCTCCCAGACTCCTGGCGAATCGCTACTGTGCTCGACTTTCGCAAGCCGGGGAGAGATCACTCTACTCCGACCGGTTTTCGCCCAATCTCTCTAACCTCTTGCGTGTGCAAGTTGATGGAGAAATTGGTAAATGTTAGATTAGCCTATTTCCTGGACAGCGGAGGCCATCTGTCTTCTGCACAGTGCGGCTTCCGTAAGTTTCACTCCACGTCGGATGCTCTGCTCCGACTGGAAAATGCCGTCTGCGAGGCTTTCCTTCGTAGACAGCACTACGCCACGGTGTTTTTTGATCTGGAGAAGGCCTATGATACCGCATGGCGATACGGTATCATGGAGACTCCCTACACGATGGGGGCGAGGGGACGCCTCCCAATGTTTATATCTGAATTTTTGCGAGATCGTCGATTCCGCGTACGGGTGGTGGGAGCCCTCTCTGATCCAAAGGAGCAGGAAGAGGGTGTCCCGCAGGGAAGTGTCCTCAGTGTCACACTCTTTGCCCTGAGCATCAACGGCATTACCTCGGTGCTGCCAGAAGATGTTTTCGCTACGCTCTACGTGGACGACGTTTCGATCTCTTTTGGCGCGGCCCAGATGCCAACTCTGGAGCGTCGACTCCAACAGGCATTGAACCGCGTCTCTCGCTATGCCGAAGCGCACAGGTTTCGGTTTTTTTTGGCCAAGACTAAGGTGGTACACTTCTGCCGCCATCCACGGCTTCACCCCGACCCAGATTTGTTTCTTAATGGGGTGCGCCTGGATGTGGTTGAGTCGCACCGTTTCCTTGGTCTTGTATTCGACCGACGCCTCACCTGGGAGGCTCATATTCGCAGCCTTAGGGTCTCTTGTACCCGCGCCATACACATTCTCCGTTCCGTGACGTTCAGCGCTTGGGGCGCTGATAGGGCTACCGCCTTACTTTTTTATCGATCCTTTGTTCGCTCGAAGCTCGACTACGGATGCGAGTTTTATGCATCCGCAGCCGAGCGTTTATTGTGGAAGGTGGATTCAATCCACCACACCGGCCTTCGCCTTGCGACCGGTGCCTTCCGCACTTCCCCCATAGAGAGCCTGTTGGTCGATGCTGGAGAGATGCCACTCGCTCTGTGCCGCGTGCAGTGCATCACTCGCCTGTACGCGCGAGCCCGGCGCCTCCCTCAGTCGCCAACAGCTCTCACTGCATCCGCAGCTGATCTCGATGGTGCCTATGCCGCCGAAAGACGCCAGTCATACCCTAAGCCCTTTGGGTTTAGGGCCAGGAAACTCCTTCGAGAGGTAGATATAGCTCTCGGGCCGGTGGCGCCCCTGGTTCTGCCCAGGACGCCACCCTGGAGGGTACCACATTTGGCTATTTGTCGCCACGCCTCTGCTCCCAAAGCTTGTACTGCGCCGGGAGTATTGCGTTCGACCTTTTTGGAGCACACATCGTGTCACGCTGGTACCGTGCCAGTGTATACGGATGGCTCCAAGTCCCAAGAGGGGGTCGGCTTCCACGCCGTATCCCCTCTGTTTGAAGTCAGCGGGGCTCTACCAGGCACTGCGTCTGTCTTCACGGCTGAGCTGGTGGCAATACACCACTCGGTACGGGAGATTACGCGACGTGCCCGGTTCGGAGACCGGATTGTGATCTATAGCGACTCACAAAGCGCCCTGAGTGCTCTCGGGGCATTGGAATCTCCGCATCCCCTGGTTCGCGATATCCGTGACGCCACGGTTTTGGCGAGCCGGGCAGATGTCGAGATTATCTTCTGCTGGGTTCCTGGACATGTAGGAATTGCGGGGAATGAGCGCGCCGATGAGGGCGCCAAAGAGTCCGCGAGGACTCTGCGACCGGACCAGCGTTTCGCTCTTCCTCACACCGACTACATGGCAGGAATACGGGCAGCTCTTCGGACTGCTTGGCACAGAAGATGGGAGACGGTCGAAGGGAACTTAAAGTTGCGTGCCATTGCGCCGCGACTGTTCCCATGGACCTATCCCCCAATGCCGCGGCGGCTTCAGGTTGCTTTCTGTCGTCTCCGAATCGGACACACTCGTGTGACGCATCGCTATCTGATGGAGCGCTCGCCTGCACCCTTTTGCAACGACTGCGTCGTCCCCCAGACTGTTCGGCACATTCTTGTCGAATGTCCCAGTCTGGGTGATCTTCGCGCACGATACCTGTCCCAGTACCGGGATGGGCGGGGTCGCTACCGCCTGTCCCTTGTGCTCGGGACAGATTCGTGCACATTGACTTGTGGACTTGTTGACTTCTTGGGGGAGGCCGGCCTTCTCCCTATTATTTAAGCAAGGTTTGTTTGTTTTTTTGTTTTGTTTTGTTGTTTTTTTGCATTTGTTTTGTTTTTTGTTTGTTTTTTCCTTTAGTTGCACGCTCCTGCGCCGGGGGGACCTCTCCCCGACGCACCAGCTTGCTTCCTTTCCCCCTTTTGGGGTGTTGTTGTTTTTTTTTTCTCTCTTTAATTTTATTTTAAAGTAGCCTAGAACTAGGCCAGTTTTAATACGGCGACTAATGCCCAAGTAGGCAGTCGCCAGATGAGCTCTTAAAAAAAAAAAAAAAAAAAGCTTTCATATTGGTTTACTCCATTATAGGGTGAAGATGAACATAGCTAATGTTCGAAACGTTCAAAATTATATATGTTCTGAATACTGGTTCTGGCTTTAACCTACATATATATATATATATATATATATATATATATATATATATATATATATATATATATATATATATATATATACAGTATCCCGCAAAAGTTTACAACACACCATGAAAAACATACGTTTATGTATTTGTAAGCACGATAGTTAAATGAAACTTTTATTACTGACAGGATATGTATTCAAACAATAAATTAAATCATCAGGACCATACAAAAACATCAGTATCGTTTTTTGTTGAAGAAATACAATTAATTAGTAACGCAAAAGTTCACAACACATATCGATTTTGATCACTTACTCATAAATGTGCGAGAAGGAGAAACTTCTTGCAATTTCTAGAACATTCTACATTAATCTATGCACATAACTTAGGGACTCGTATAAGCTATTGTGTCATTCTTTATCAGACATCGTTCTGTAAACATTCGCACGATGGGAAAACCGAAACGAATGGATCAAGATCTTCTAAAACGTATTGTAGACCTTCATAAAAGTGGCATTGGTTATAGAAAAATATCTCGTCAGTTCGTAGTTCCATTGCGTTCAGTTGGAACGATAATACGTCACTGGAAGTCTCAAAATTCTACTCTTCCTCTGATCAGTTCTGGCCGTCCTCGCAAGATAACCAGACGTGCAGGGAGATTATTAGTAAGAAAAGTCAGTAAAACACCCAAGGCTACTCTTAAAGAACTTCAGCGTGACTTAGAAGTGAGTGGAGTTACAGTAAGTAAAGACACAATTCGTCGATCGCTTCGTAGCATGGGCATCTACTTACGGTCTCCAAGGAAAACCCCACTTCTTACAAGAAAACAGATTTGTGATTGTTTGAATTTTGCAAAGGAGTTTGTTGGTAAACCTGCAGAGTTTTGGGACAACGCACTTTGGTCGAATGAGACAAAGATAGAACTGTTCGGCCGTAATGGAGCTCCGAGGGTATGGCGAAAGAAAGGTACCGAATACGCACCGAAGAACACTACTCCAACAGTAAAATATGGAGGTGGCTCAATCATGATCTGGGGTTGTTTTCATGCCGTAGGTGTTGGAAATATCGAAATCATAAAAGGAAGGAAGAATGGAGAACATTATAGAAGAATCTTAAAGAAAGATTTATGTCCAAGTGTGCATTCTCTTAAAATGAAACAAGATTGGATCTTTCAACAAGACGATCCAAAGCATACAGCAAAACTGACACAAAATTGGCTTAGATCAAATGGTGTAAATGTTCTAAAATGGCCTAATCAATCCCCAGCTCTAAACCCTATCGAAAATATATCAAAGGAACTGAAGCTCAGAATCCAAAAAAGAGAACCAACAAACATGTCTGAACTGAAGAAAATATGCATTGAAGAATGGAGTAATATTAACACAAACACATGTAAGAAGTATTTAGAAGACTACTCTCAGCGGCTACAAGCTGTTATTAGCAACAGTGTTTATGCTACTAAATATTAAGAAACGATTTGATATAGGTGTTGTAAACTTTTGCGTTACTAATTAATTGTATTTCTTCGACAAAAAACTATATTGATGTTTTTTTATGGTCCTGATGATTTAATTTATTGTTTGATTACATATCCTGTCAGTAATAAAAGTTTCATTTACCTATCGTGCTTACAAATACATAAACGTCTGTTTTTCATGATGTGTTGTAAACTTTGGCGGGCACTGTATATATATATATATATATATATATATATATATATATATATATATATATATATATATATATATATATATATATAATTTCACGGTGAATGTAAGGACACATAGAAGGCTGAGGTGCATGTGATTTATTTATGGAACAACGTTTCGGGCGTATCACCCATCTTCAGGTTCTAAAACATAAATTAAACTAATACAGTTAAAGAATATTAAAAATAATTAGGTTAAAACTATGTAGGTAAATCAAAAATTAGAAAATAACTCAGGAATTTATAAGTCAAGAGAATCAAATTATCAATCTAATATAACACTATTGAAACGAAAAAAACAAAACAAAAAACAAAAGTAAATAATTACAATATAATATTGCTTACCGATAACTCAGGAATTTAAAAGGCAAGAGAATCAACTTATTAATCACTATTGACACGAGAAAAAAAAAGAAGCAAAAACACAAAAGTAAAAAATTACAGTATAATATTGCTTACCGATGAAGTTCAGGAGAAATCACAAAGTGAAGAAATTATAAAGGATGTGGCTTAAAGAAGAATAGGAATTTGATTGGTTGGTTGTTAAATGAGGTAATTAAAATTAAGAAATAAGAAGGGGAACAGTGGTATTATCTATGTTGAGTGTAGGAGATTTTGTACGTATTAGTAGGGATTCCAAAATTCTTAGACTATATTCATTGTTATTATGACCCATTATTTTGAAGTTATCTATGGAACATTCTGTCTTGCATTGTATAATATGATTTCTAATTACAGAAGCTTCCTTCTTAGACAATATTTTTCCAGTGTGATGGCTTATTCTCATGTGAGAACAAAACCTCTCTTTCAATGAGCGAACCGTACTACCAATATAGGTTCCTTGCAAACAACAAGGACAAGTAAAAGCATAAACAACACGGCTGGTCATTTCTAGAGGAAGTTAGTATTTTGACGAGAAGAAACTTCGTATGGAAAGTGGGTTAACAAAAGTGATTTTGAAGTTGGTATGAAAGAAATATTTTTTGAGTAATTTGTTGCATTTTCTAGTGAATAATTTATTGTAAGGTCCCATTTCAGGTACTACGAAATTTTTTTCATTTTTGGGAACATTATATGAGAGAAAGGATGGAGAGTAAATTTTGGTAAGAAAATTATTGATTAGTTTGTCAACCAAAGGTGGGGGGAAACAATTATTTTTAAAATAAGACTTTAGAGTCAGGAATTCATTGTGCATTAGGAAATAATTGGAGGAGAGATGGTAACCTCTATATATTAGAGATTTAATTGCACTAAGTTTGTGTTATTTAATCGAAATAAAAAAGAGATATCAAACTGCACAGATCGTATTTTGTCAGGCGATGTACACAGAATTTTATCTCTTAGATTGGATTTCTTTCTACCATAGTTCAAACTTCTTAAATATTTCTTGTATTTTTCAAATATTTCTTAAATTCTTCTTGTATTTTTTTAAATTATGCCATTAACTTGGTGAATTATTGTGTTTTAAATCTGTTTTTAAAGGTTCAACTCTTTAAATATTCTTCAAGTATTTTTTAACTCTTTCTCAAATATTTCTTGTATTTTTTAAAAAAATATGCCATCAACTTGTGGAATTATCGTGTTTTAAATCTGGTTTTAATGCCAAAAGGTAAAAGCATTGCCTTTATGAATAATCTAAATTGTTTAAACAAAATACGTTCCAAACTTAGTTATTCTACCAAGTTTCTAAAATTACATATTGACCTTTTCGAGCAAATTATAAACTTAGAAGATAAAATCAACAATTTCCTTCGTTCACCGAAAGGTCGCGGGATTCTTACTGCTGAGTATGACTAATTTTTATTTAAGGGTCTTTGCCTGGTGTAATTTATGGTCTTCCGAAGAGCTACAAAGTCCATCCTCCCTGCCATCAAGACCTAGTTATAATCTTGCCATTTTCTTCCTTCTCAATGACTTCCACATTCAGAATGGTTTCATTTTACGTGATATTTTTCATTATATTGATTGCGTCTCCCAGCTGAACTTAAGGAGACTGAATTTTCTTTCGAAGGTAAAATGTTTTACCCATACGAGGAAAAGTTAATGTGGTTTCCCATCCATCCCTACTTTGTTAACAGTTTCCTTTGCTTTCCTAAAGATGGATGATTGCCCGTTTGAGTTTATACCTTTTAGTTACTATGATGATGAATAAGTTTGTAATTTTAATGCTGAAGCGACATGCACATTTTGTTGGTTCAATAACGTCCTTTAGGCAGTCTCGGAATCGGGAACAGGCTCGTTTTACAGTTGTAGCCTGTAAATCTTGGAATGCATGGCAGAGGCGTTGTTTCAGTTCGTTTTTGGTGTTGCAGGCAGACTTGTTGGTGATTCTCTCACAGAGCTCCAGACAAAATAGCACGGAAGATTACAGTCTGAAGAGTTAGGATGGAACATTTCTGGGTTGACGTGGTGGTAAGACTTGACTGAGAGCGATTTGTGAGACTTCCTGGCTGGTTGCTTAGGTGTATACTCCTTTTGGGTCACATGAGGCCTTTCCCCTGCTACTTCTTCAATCCAGGGTTTCAACGCAGTCTCCAGAACCTCCTGGTTTGATCCTTTCCAATGAAACGTCTCACTTTATGGATGAAATCAGCATCTATCGCCCTTTGTTTACTGCGATGGCGAGGTTTCCTAGTAGCCCTAGTTCAAAAATCAATGTTATCTCCTCTAAGTCCTTCTTCACCTTCTGGACGGTGCCAAATGGGAGCTCCAATTTGTTGACAATCGGTTTTTGCTCATCTGGCAGAGTCCGCGTACACCATCACCCTCCTTCTCCACGCCTGAGGCCACTTGTATTCGTCATCTCTTTCTGGGTTCTGCATTGTTTTGAAGCTAAGGACAATCCCTCAAAAGATAGTTTACATCTTAGCTTTCAAATTCATCTTATTTCTTTAGAAAATGGCGCCAAATCTTCGTCCGAGCCTTATATGTTGCTGACTGGTTTGTAATTTTTAGAAAGCAAGCGAAGTTCACAAGATCCTTTTAGATAATCTAAATTCTAAATATATAGCATTAATTTGTTTACGGATACTGAAAACAATGCAATTTCATTTTTGGATGCGTTACTAAGAAAAATACTTTATTTTAAACTTTGTTTATAGAATACCATTAACTACATTATAGGATCCTACTTCTTCAGCTCTATTTATTAGCTATTAAAGGCCAGATAAAGAGAACTTGCCTTATTTGTTTTGGCTGTCTCTTAATTGATTTAGAAAGGAGTTTCTTAGCTAAAATTTTTCTCCGCTTCTAACTTTAATAATATCATTAACAAAAATTCTTATGTATTAGCTCTTCAATGGATATCAGGTTAAGAATGCGAAATGTTTATGGATCTTGTTTGCCCTCAGAAAAAAAAGGCGATCACCAATCAGGCTACCTCGTTATCGTTGAACCTGACGGAGAATAAAAATAAAAGGGATATAAAAAGAACAAGGAATCGGATGACAAGGATTACCACTGGGACGCAAGTCTTTTAAACTTATATCTACGGAGAGGACTTAGAGCCCAATAAACTGAAATAAATTATATATATACAAGAAAACAACTCTTTGGAAGCATAAAGTTTATTAGAACGGAACGAATTTCGATATGTAGCTTCCTATTTCATAATCGCAGTAAACGGCTGAAGATGATATGGGAAGCTACGAGGGGCAGTCATTAAGTTTTGCAATTCGGATATAAGGAAAAGTGTTTTATTATTTTTTCAATATAACTACCCGTCCAGGCTACCTCGTTATCGTTGAACCTGACGGAGAATAAAAATAAAAGGGATATAAAAAGAACAAGGAATCGGATGACAAGGATTACCACTGGGACGCAAGTCTTTTAAACTTATATCTACGGAGAGGACTTAGAGCCCAATAAACTGAAATAAATTATATATATACAAGAAAACAACTCTTTGGAAGCATAAAGTTTATTAGAACGGAACGAATTTCGATATGTAGCTTCCTATTTCATAATCGCAGTAAACGGCTGAAGATGATATGGGAAGCTACGAGGGGCAGTCATTAAGTTTTGCAATTCGGATATAAGGAAAAGTGTTTTATTATTTTTTCAATATAACTACCCTTGACTTCCATGCACTTGCGCCACTTGTCCCTGAGGCGTCGAATTCCCGACAACCAGAAATCTCCCGACTGCTGTTCAATCCACTCCTGGACGGCGAGCTGGACATCTTCATCGTCTAAACCGGCGTCCACGCAGTGCAACCTTGAGCTGGCGGAATAAAAAGTAGTCGCTAGGGGCCAGAGCGGACTGTAGGGGGAGATGGTTGGGCTCCTCGAATCCGCACTCGCGCAGGTCAGCTTGCGGAACTCTGGCCTTGTGCACTTTGAAGACGTTGAAGTCGATCATGGGGCGTCAGGTTTCTAGGGACCCAACTGGCAGAGACCTTGGTCATGGCCAAATTGTCGTGGATGATGTTGATAGCACTTTCATGTGATATTCCAAGTTCTCGCTCGATTTTTTTTACCTTCACCCGTCGATTTTCGAGGATCATCCTCTCCACACGGGCCACATTGTCCTCGTTGGTCACGTCTGACGGGCATCCTGGACGGGGGTCATCTTCAAGGGACTCACAACCATGGCGGAACTCCCTATTTCAGCGAGCAATGGTTGCATAGGAAGGGGCGGTGTCAGTGTACACTGCAACCATGCGTTCATGGATCTGTTTTTTTATTCTCGTCTGCCTTGGTCAAAAATTTGATCACTGCGCGGTGCTCAACCTTCTCCATTGTTGAAAAATTTGTTACTGACGATCTGCGATCAGCTACTGCTTCTTAAATAGACGAGGCAGGAGCGTGCGGCGGCAGGTCCTGGCTTATCCTAACTTGTCCTAACACCTCCACAAACAGCCATCCCCCTTCCTCTGTTTTGCCCTACCGATTCGCAAAACTTATTGACCGCCCCTCGTACATATCAAAACTAGTCCCGTTCTAATAAACTTTATGTTCCAAAACAGTGTTTTTCGTTATTTAGTGAAACAATGCATATATATGGATACGAGAAACTTAAAAAGTAGCGCGTGAGAAGAGCAGTAAATGCAAAAAATCCCGCAAGAAAATGAAAGGCGGATTCCAAGTACTTTCGAACTTGTTCAGTTCATTCTCAAGGAATATTTCCTTGCTTAGTTAATATTTTAATTGAACTCATTTCAATGTGTAATAAAAAAATGTTAGTTTTCTTTTAATGGTAAATATTATCTTCAAAAGTTCTTTCCAATGTATATATGGAATTTTTTGAAACTACCTTACTCCCCACCATTATCGATTTTCCCCTTGTTTGGTTCCGATATATAGACGATATAATCCGTTTGTGGCCTTCTTCTAAGGGTTTTAATGGTTTTCTTACTGAACTTAATTCTCTGGTTCCCTCTATTGAATTTCCCTTGAACTCGAACACAATGGTTTCCTCCCGTTCTTAGATCTACTTATTCATAAAACTCCATCTGGATTTAAATTTTCCGTCTATCGTGAGCCTACCAACGCCTGTTCTTATATTAATTTTTACTCAGGTCATAATGATAAAGTCAAACGGTCTGTATTTATTTCAATGTTTCTCCGGGGGTTGCGGGTCACTAGCCCAGAATTCTTGAATCGTGAGATTTCTAAGATCTTTGAAATTTGTACCAATCTTTGCTACCCTCATAAATTTCTTGCAGGATGCCGAGGTTTGGCAAAAAAAATCCTTTTATAGAACGGAAATCCCTCCCGTATACAATTTTAAGACTCCCTTGTTTTACCGTTTTCTGAATTCTTTTCCTTGCTTCCCCGCGTTTTGAATAAGTTAATATTTCTGTTATATTCAAATATCAGTCGACCATGTATAAAATGTTGATTCATAATAATGGAAAATATTATAGGGGGGGGGGGGTATTCTGATGATTGTTAAGTTTGCCCTAAGCAATGCTTTAGGCAAACCGGCAAATCATTAATGTACGCTTGACGTAACATAAATACAATATTAGGAGGGGAGGGGGGAATGCAGCAGCGCTTTCTTTGTCCATTTATCGGAAAACAATCACTCTATTAATTGCAATTCGGCTAAATTTATTTACAAATCTGATGACTTTATTTAAAGAAATATTGTTGAATGCTCATTCATTAATTCCTCGCCTAATTAAATATATGCCCTGGTCTTTTTAAACTAGACTCTGTTATTAAAAGGCTTATTTATAACGAAATTGTCCTTTTAAAATCTTAGCCCTTCGATTTATTAATTTAGTCATGTCTCTCTTGTCTATTTTTATGCATTCACAATCGGGTATGTATGTACTTAGTTTAGTCACATAGATGTCTACATTCTTTGCGCACAGGTCGGAATTTTCCGGAAGTAAAATTTAGTTTTATACTTCACATCCGTCTTTGATATTATTTTTCTATTTTGGATCCTTTCGTTGTACAGGGGGGGGGGTATTACTCTGTTGTTTCTCATATATATAGCAGCTTTGTAAAAAAAAAATATTCGCTATTCCTTGAGAATGAACTGAACAAGTTCGAAAGTACTTGGTATAAAAATTCCTTGGAGGTTCCTAGCTTAGGGAGACACTGGGTTTGATGGGGTAACGTTTGGGCGAAATATAGTTACTGTGCCTGGTAGCTTAACGGTAAAGCATCTGACTGGCAATCAGCAGACCCGGTTTCGAGTGCCGGCCAGGAATTTTTAAAAACCTTTTCACCCTAGCGTTATTTCTGTCTTCTGGGTAAAGGATCGCCTTCATTGTGCCTTCCCCTGCTCCCTTTGATTCTGGATTCTTCTAATGTCCCTCTCTCTTGCCTTTAAAAAACTCCGGTTTCTTGTCTCATTTGCTCATTCGCGTCCAATTCTTCTTCCTCTTGTACTATATGTATTTATAGTCAGCTACACCAGGTTTCTGCATCTTTCTTTCTGTCATCAAATTTATTTTTGAAAGGCAGAAAATAAAAATATGGCAAAAGCCCTGTGATGGTTGTTGTTATCACCCGCAGAACTTGTATTTGCTCTTTCTTCATATATATATATATATATATATATATATATATATATATATATATATATATATATATATATATATATATATATATATATATATATATATATATAATTTGCCGAAACTAGTTCGTTGTAATAAATAAATTTGTTGTTTACTATTATTTTTTCACTGATATATATCACACTAATGTGATATCTTCTAATCTAATATAATCATAAAAACCAAATGAGTGATTCATATAAAACGGACGAAAGAATAAGAAAAATTATTATACGCCAAAATACAAAATGTTCGAAGCCAAAAGAAAAAATAAATGTGATAATATACTACAAAACCAAGAAAATTAAAAATCACATCATTAACAATAACAGAAGCAAAACAAAAGAAATGAAAGCCTCCAATGTAATTTATCAATGTAACTGCCCCCATGAAGACTGTAAGCTTCATTCTTCGAATAAATACATTGGAATGACAACCACATCCTTATCTGGTCGACCCACCATGCAGTTGCACAACGGCGCCATCAAAAATCACTGCTTAATGCAACACGGAAACCATCTCTCAAGAAAGATTTTAGTGGAAAACACCGTAATCAAACGGAGAACTGACCCCACTCGCCTTCACATCATAGAGCTAGCTACCTTAATCCGAGAGACCGAGCCTTAATGGACAACAGACGGCTACACATAGGACCTTAAAACTCTTAACGGATTAAATGGTTAATACTAATAAAATTATCATTCCCCAGGTGTCCTAATATGAACCTTGGCCCCATTCCTTTTTTATATCCACATTCTTTGACCTTTTAGTATTATCTTTAAACACATGATTAACCTTAGTATCTAAATGTACGGTTTCGAGATGTCTAAACAGTGTAAAATAATTTCACTCAAAAGATGGTCAAACGTGACCGAAAGCTCAGCTGCAATAAATTATGAATGTTGGAACCCTCATTCATAATCTTTCGCTAAAAAAAGTATGATAAGAAAATTGGAGAAGCAAAGAAGAAAGTTAATCAAAGCTCAGCTGGACCTGGTCTTTAATAAAACAGGCATAAAAGAGAAACTCCTACCTACCTAATATATATATATATATATATATATATATATATATATATATATATATATATATATATATATATAGTAAGGTGAAAACCAAGCACGCTATTGATAAAAGCATCTTTATTTGTCTGGGTTTGACTTTTTGAGGTCGTAGCCTCATCATCAGCACTAAGAAACTAAGATAATAAAGGGTTAAAATTTCTAGTTTTCATAAAATACTAAAATTGAATAGTGCAATTTAGGATAGGCTGCTTAATACAAGAATAAAAAATTAAATAATTCATGATACAATATAAAGATTGGAAGAAGTTTGATTTATATTTAAATTAGGTTTTAGGATGTAAAGTGATTCTAATATTCGTAGTTCGTTCAAAACCTTCCTTCACCGTGGCTTTCAGCTTTCATCTGGTTATTTTCTTGTTTATTCAGAATTCAGTTTTCTTATGGATTATTTTCAAAGGAATTGTTTCCAGCCCTCACTTGTACAAAAATGTATCCGTCAATTCTTTGATAAAATATACCATCCTCCACAAGAAATTTCCTCTGTCCCCAAGGATGTCCGCTATTGTCTTCTCCCTGATATTGGCCCACTCAACCTACCCTTACGCCGAAAACTTAATAAGCTTTTGTAAAGATTTTACACACATACCAACTTCAAAATAGTTTTCCTTAACAACTTTCATATTGGACAATTTTTCAGAACTAAAGACAGACTCCCACCTTAAAGGAGCTGTTCAGTTGTCTATAAATTCATTTGCCCCAGGTGCCACCAGGGGATCTACATTGGCAGCACTGTTCGCTCACTTAGGGCTAGGGTCTGTTCTCATCTTGGTATTAGCTCTCGCACTGGCTCCACCTTGACCAATAAAGAAACTTCTCCCATTCGAGATCATTCAATTAAATGTAAGACAGAAATTTCCCACAAAAACTTTCAAATTATAGGACATGCAAAGGACTCCACTTCCCCCCACATTCTCGAATCATTATTTATAAAACAACTAAATCCCAGTTTAAATTCTGATTCAACTGCTTTTCCCCTTCTCATTTCATAAACCACTCAAAATATTTTCACAACCTACCAATCTCTAATCGGTTTCCTCTATAATCTTTCCTCAGTCTCTCCGCTTTTACCGTCAACTAAAGGTGACTAATATTTTTGTGTACCAATTAATTGCCCCAATTAGTATATTCTTATATTTATCCATATTTATAGCATTTATATTTAGTGTCAAGTTTTCAAATGATTTTTTCACATTTTCATTTTATTAAATAATTTATTACTATTTCTTCTTCATTAAGTGACTAATACCCGTGTCAACCAATAATTGCATCAACTAGTGTTATATTTATCCATATTTAAAGTATCCATATCTAAAGTTTCAATAGTTTTCAAACGATTTGTCATAATTTGAATTAACTAAATAATTTATTTCTAATTCTTGTGTGCATTATCATTTTTGTAATTTTAAACGTGTTCTAAATGAGAAATTTTACATGTCTCATTTTGGGATTTATCCTCAACCTGAAAATAAGCCTTCTTAGAAGCAAATCTATAGAATAAATATATATATATATATATATATATATATATATATATATATATATATATATATATGCGATTAAGGTAATGGCATTATTAGACAACTGCTCTGCTTCAGGTCCAGCGGGCGATCCTATCCTCCTCGAACTGGAAGACTACACTTATGGATGGGCCATCCTTAAGTGTAGTCTTCCAGTTCGAGGAGGATAGGATCGCCCGCTGGACCTGAAGCAGAGCCGTTGTCTAATAATGCCATTACCTTAACCACAACAATTTGTCTTGGATATTTTTCCATATATATATATATATATATATATATATATATATATATATATATATATATTAAGGTAAGGTGGTCCTTATTTTAAAAAAATTTCATTTTCATAGGTCTGACCCCGCCAAAGTGTTTCTTTTGGTTGAAAAAGACCATATGCAAAATTTCATTGAAATATATTAACATTTAGAGGTGGCTCAATGGATCACAAGTTCCTCTCAGATGAGATAAGATATACAGACAAATACACCGCAGGTGCCCTTATTCTGTGTATAGTTGGTAAAACTGTCTGCACTGTGGTACAAGAAATCCAGCCACAAGCCCTGAACCGATCCCGCATCAGATGGCAACGACAGCAGCATCGTAAATCCACATAAAAAAATCAAAGATTAGTTCAACCCACAGTTGCCACTCATTTTGCACTGGGATTTGAAGCTTATCCCAGATCTCATTGACACTGGAACTGTGGACAGATTGCCTGTGCTTACTGACAGGTAATGGCCAATCACAGCTTCCTGCAGTCCAAAAGCTACCATCGAGGAGACGAGAAGCGCAAGCTAAGGTCATCTTTTTTTTCTAAAAGACTGGAATTTAGAGGTAAAGGTCCAGGGAATGTGCTTAGACAGAACCAGATCTAATACTGGTCGTACAAAGGCACGTGAATTCTTTTGGAGCATCTTCTTGGTCGTGAACTTCTGCATATTGGTTGTCGCCAGCATGTCTTGGAGTTTATTGCTGGAGCAGCCTTTTCTGAAGTCTTTTCTGATGTTCTCTCGTTCAAGTGCTTCAAAACAAGATGGCAATACAATTGGCAGCTCCATGAGCCATATATCAAGCCCGATAGATGGCAAAAGTGATCTATGCCTTCAAAGTCTGTATGTTTCGCTCGCAGTTTAAGCTGACAGCACGCGAGCATCAAAGATTACGAGAACTCTGCATCTTCTTTTCACGTATTTACATTGAATCGTGGATAACAGCTAGCATTGCTGTAAATGCCCCGGGAAATGACCTGAATTTGCTAAAGCAATGTTAGATATATCACACGATTAACATCAAAATATCCAACGCTACAGTAAAGAAGATGTCAGGCTAACTGTGATACCTTTCTGAGGAGTTGGTTGCTTTGGCATTGTTTGATGTTGATTTGGACAATAGCAGTAAGAACAAGATAGTTATAAGTACGGAAGAGAAAGAAGGGGGGGAAAGATCACTGAAACTTGCAACTATCGACGTGAAACGAATTCAAGAGAAGACTTTAGTTGACTTTACGACCAAGAAGCCAAGAGTTCTTCCCAAGAACTTGCGTTTTCAATATGATTTCCTCGAATACTTGAATATCCGGCAACTCAGTGGAAGCATCAGCCTAGTTTCAGTGATGCAAAAAGTTTCATCAGCACATTGGCTGCCCCTAACAATCCCGCTCAATGTACCATTGCCTTGGTCGAGGATTTCTCTGGCCGTCTCACAAAGGATGAGGAACAATTATAGTTTGTTCCGTTTGTTCCGCTTGAATTTTTTTAAAATAAGGACCACCCTTAAAAATATATATATATATATATATATATATATATATATATATATATATATATATATATATATATATATTTAGTGCGGTAGGTAATTTGTTGCCGTTGGCAACTCTGAATTCCGTGCATGTATGTTATTTGGCATCGGTTCTCTCTTATTGCTATTATAGTAGACTCAGTTATAAATCGTCGGTGTAGGAGGTAAATGCTATGGTTGAATTCAATACTCCGAAGAAAAAGAAAAGGCAAACTGTGCTATTTTTTATTCTCGCAGGGCGTTGCAATGCGAAAATCTCTGAGTGTTTGAGTATCAATCTGATGACAATGCTAAGTAAGGCTCAGGAAAGATTTGGATTAATCAGACTATGATTTTGAGGTTACATCGTATCGGAAAACTCAATTTAAGCCTTCTGATACTAAAAGATTCCCCAATTTGTGGTGTAGATCCTAGTCATTATTGAGGATGATCCCAGCAAGACAACCAGGTAAATAGTGAGGATAAGAGAGTGCCAGTTCGTGCATGAAGATATCCACTGCTATTCATACAGGATATGGAAAGACCAGCATTGTCACAAAATATGAAGGACAAGTGGAAGTAACGTGCTGCGAAGGACAAGCGGAAAGAACGTGCTGCGAAGGACAAGCGGAAGAAATGTGCTGCGAAGGACAAGCGGAAGGAACGTGCTGTGAAGTACAAGCGAAAAGAACGTTTTGCGTAGGACAAGGGGAAGGAACGTGCTACGAAGGACCAGCATTGTCACATGATATGAATGAGAAGCGGGAGTAACGTGTTGCCAAAGACAAGCGGAAAGAACGTGCTGCAAATGACTAGGAGAAAGAACATGCCGCTAAGGACAATGATAAAAAACGCACTGTGAATGACAAGGGGAAGAAACGTGCTGTGAAGATCAAGCGGAAGGAACGTGCTGCGAAGGACAAGCGGAAGGAACGTGCTGCGAAGGACAAGTGGACTGAACGTGCTGCGACGGACCAGCATTGTCCAAGATATGAAGGACAAGCGGAAGGAACGTGCTGCAAAGGACAAGTAGAAGGATCGTACTGTGAAGGACCAGCATTGTCACAGGATATAAAGGACAAGTGGAATAAATGTGCTGCGACGGACCAGCATTGTCACAAAATATGAAGGACAAGCAGAAGGAACGTCCTGCGAAGCTTGTGAAATTCACGCAATCCACCAATTATCAGCTGGAGCATAAAGCCCATACTACACCTCATACCCCGTTGCAGAACATATATTCGGGCCAGGAAGGCGCGCTTTTCTTCCAGGTTGTTTGTATAGCTCTGCCTTTATCCCTGATACACCCGCCACCCCTTTGCAGGCAAGCTTTCTAGCGCACATGCCCTCATTGTTTTTTGATTCTTAGGGCTACTACTTAATCTAATGGTAACACCATCACCGCTAATTATAATTACAAGGGATTTAAGTCAAATCGGGTGGGGTTAGTCCCCAGATCGTCCCCCGATTTGGGTCGCCTTCACGCTGTAGATACCTTGGTCCAGATCCTACGTTAATCCTTGTCCCCGACTGATGAATAAAAAGCATCTTAAATGAGTGGTTCAGATCAGTGGTAAAATTCTTACTAATTCCTATCTAGTTCTAATCGATTTGTAATAATATTATCGATGATCGATAGAAAGCGGAAAGTGGCAGTTAAAATGCTTGGGTGAGGCTCCTAAGAACACCCTGGAATAAGCATGGGCATGCAAGAGAACCATTAAGCCCAGACTGCGTCGAACATCTCCTGATAACGTAGCACAGGAGGCTCATTGAGAGCTGATTGAGCTCTGGCAATTTGCGCTGATAAAATTGAAGCCTGGGCAAAAAATTCATTGCCTGACGATAGGGTTTACTTAGAGCCCAAACCGGTTCTGAAACAACTCTTTATCGTTTTTATGAGTTATTCCATCTTTTTCATTATCGTTGTCTCTCATTAAATCACTCGTAACCTCGGGGAAATTGAGGTCCTGAGTCAATCGGTTCCTTAAGTATAGTTGGGATCAGTTCAAGTTCTTAATGAGATGGGCTCTACATGGAAAATCTGACACGGCGTTCAATTTCAAATAGGGTCTCGTCCTTTAAGGGACTTTAATGTGCACTAACATTAGCTATGATGCATATTTTAATCATAGAATCAAAAATAGTAACGACATATACTGTAGAACCTCAAATCCCATTATATATATCTCTCTCCTATTCTTCTCTTAATGACCGAGAGCTAAATCCCTTGATATATGGTTTCAGTTTTGTTTTAACAAAGACCAGACTCAGTTATTCTTCCATGAACAAAGACCAGCCTCAGTTGTTCTTCCATAGACAAAGACCAGCCTCAATTGTTCTTCCATGAACAAAGACCAGCCTCAGTTATTCTTCCATGAAAAAAGACCAGCCTCAGTTATTCTTCCATGAACAAAGACTAGCCTCAGTTATTCTTCCATAAACAAAGACCAGCCTCAATTATTATTCCATGAACAAAGACCAGACTCAGTTATTCTTCCATGAACAAAGACCAGCCTCAGTTATTCTTCCATAGACAAAGACCAGCCTCAATTGTTCTTCCATGAACAAAGACCAGCCTCAGTTATTCTTCCATGAAAAAAGACCAGCCTCAGTTATTCTTCCATGAACAAAGACTAGCCTCAGTTATTCTTCCATAAACAAAGACCAGCCTCAATTATTCTTCCATGGACAAAGACCAGACTCAGTTATTCTTCCATGAACAAAGACCAGCCTCAGTTATTCTTCCATGAACAAAGACTAGCCTTAGTTATTCTTCATGAACAAAGACCAGCAAATGGGGGCTATTGAAACAAGAAGGAAAGTCTCTCGAATGAGCTGCGGCGTTTTGTGACAAGATGATAAATGTTTTTTGCATCGATGGTTTCCCATGGTTCAAATCACTTACCAGTGCATTTGAATGGCTAAATGAGGCTTCTGCCACTAGATGGTGCCACCCAGTGCCAAATCCCATCGCAGATTGGAAATCTCCGGGGCGAATAACCATATGTCCCATGGTCATATGGGTCACTTCATGGCTCTAAATGGGTACAATTGAATTTACTTCTTTTGAAACAAAAAGCGATGCCTAGACCTGGCGCTTCGCCGCAGGTAAAAACAAAACTTGGGGCTATTTGTTAATAGTGAAAAATATCAGTGTTATTAATCGACAACTAAGTCAATACATATTGGCAGTTCCTTTTTGAGAGTTATCGCCCTCACTCAAGGGCACACAAGTCAAAAATCCTGAAACGTCCCCCTTAATTCAAGGAAGGGGGGCAAGATCCGGTGGAGGTCCCTTAAAAGACGAAAGAATGGAGATGGTGGCGCTGATAGTGAGGAAGACCGGTTTGCACAAATACATACATCCACACATAAAATAACACCATCAGTGCTGTGAAGTGGGCCCTCCGAAGAGAGTGCCTGAGGTAGGCTTTTCGAAGGGGTACCTAGACACTAGCGGCATGCAACCCACCCACCCCGGCCCCAATATCATCACCAATCTCAAACTAGATTGCGACTGCCTGGGCATCTCAATTTCCCCCGCCTTTTTTACAATAATCTTTTGGAGGACCGGCATTAATATGCAGGCTAGTCGTTGACCAGCTTTTATCCATTCACCCTTATTCAGGGTCTGTTAGAGGGGAGGGGGCTACCCCCCTCTCTTTTAGGGTGATATTTTTAATAGGCCTGCAGTCTTACATTATTCCCAGCCTTTTTCTTTTTACGTCCGCCATCCTTATTCCCCATATCTGTCCTGCATGAAGGGGGGGGAGGGAAGAATGCATGCACCTTCGTCCGGCAAGAATCATAAAAGACGACTAAACCCGGATATGGAACCGCTGGCTTGGGAAGCTGATCTCCGAAGGCAATACGCATTGACTGTAATAGGCGGGATTCTTATGGGCCCAGTCCCCTTAGCCCGGTTAATCCGTATCAATGTGTGAATCGAGTGGTTGCATGGAAAGGGTGGAGTATGTGTGATGTGGGAAAGAAGGGAGTGGTAGGCATTGTCTTTAAAACAGGGTGATTTAAAAGCCTGCTTTATGTGAGGCAAACATGAAAGGAAAGGAAGAGTTTGTATGGATGAAGTGAATGTGGAGTAAGATCAGATATAGATTAAGATGGTAGGAGAAAAGAGGGTGTGGCAGTGCTTTTGAGTGAGTAGTGGGATAATTCACTAGTTGTGTATGAATGTTGATGGTTCAAAGATTATGTGGGTGTAGTTGAGATTTGCGTGGTTGTAGTGTCTAGACCTTGTAATATTATTTTGTGAAGGTGGGAAAGAGATGATCTGGAAAGAGGGGATAAATGGTAGATGGGAATGGGCATTGGTGGATCGTTATGGTAGATGGGAATGGATGAAGAGGTGAGAGAGTGAGAAAGTGAGAGAGAGGATAACTGGAGATTTTATTACACCCGGATGGAATGGAAATCGAGAGAGGGTGGTATCGATATGTGCTGAAAGAAGTGTATACATAGCAACCGTATTATTTCAGCGAAAGATTGGGCAAAGAAGAGAGAGAGAGAGAGAGAGAGAGAGGAGTTAAGAGTATGATTGATATGGGCAAAGTAAGAAAGAATATACCTCGGAATGTATTCGATGCGATAGCTGTAAGAGGTTTGAGTCTGGGAGTATGTGATGACATGAATGTGCTGTTAAGGTTAAATTTGGTTGGTGTATGGATGCGAATGGGTCTGTTGGCTGTGTTGCAAGGCATAAAAATGTGGAAGAGTGCCAGGAGACAGGAAGCATGCTGTAATAGTGTCGTTGTATAAGAATAAAGGGGGTGGGGAAATGTCAACTAGGAGTTAACTAAAATCGCACATCCACTCAGTCACTAACATACATCAACACACATAACATCCAACATCTCAGAATATGTGTATATCCGCGACGGTGTCTTTATATGGCATCGGTCTAATCCTCCGTGAACGGGATCCCTCAGGAACAACTTCCTCACTAGGGTTACATACACAGACAAGGGTACGTTCGTGTGTATTTGGACGAGTAAAACGAACATTAATGTCAATATTAATAGTGAATTCTTAAGTGATCTTTTATGTAGTAAATTCATTAACAATCAAGTGGTCATCCCTAATTGATTAAAATGGCTTTTAAGTCCCCAAGTCAAAAAGAAAATATTATCCTAACTAAATTATAAGACAAAAATAAAATCCTTAAGGATCAGATGCAAGAAAAACTAACCTTTGTCAAATACCAAAATAAAACCTTTCAATAATTTGCTAAAGAAATTCTCAAAGGAAAGACCGAACTAATCAAGAATTTAAAACCATTTATGTACGGTCTTCCAAAGGCACACAAGGACAGCATTCCTCTAAGCCCTCTAAAGCAGTGGTTGGGTACCATTCCGGCAACCTTTCAAAAATTGAGGGTTGGATGAATATCCGGATCTCACTTAATCCATTTAGGGGACTTTATTGAAAGGGTCAACAACATAGATTTGTCAGTTTTGGCGTCAAGAGTCTTTTTTTAAGTATAAGAAGCACTCAATGACATGTATACAGACTGTCCCCAAAAAGACCATATAGTCTATAATATATATTTTATAATTTGGAACGAACAAAAACAATATACTCTTATAGCAATTGCCAAATTGCAATTAGTGTTCTAAGTGATTAAATTGTAAAATCGAGTTGTTTGTATATAAAATTTGATTAACTATGCCAAGTGCTCAAAATGTTATCCAACGGCATGAATTGCCTTCATAATGCGTAGACTAACTGATTCGCAGACATTGCCTAAAGTAGATGCTATGATGGTCTCGCACCTTTACTGAATTGCGTGTTTTAGGTGTTCTAGCCTTCTGTCTTGTATCATAAACTGTATTTTTCATGTAGCCACAAGTAAAATTAAAGTGGAGTCAAGTTCAGTGAACGGGGATATTCAATGCATCTTCTTCGTTCTATCCATCGGTGGTTTTGTCCCAAATTCCCGAATCCATTGTCGTTGGACTTCAGACACATTCTCAAATTTCCAATACTACTTCAGTTTGTCATTGCTCCAGTCTCAAATGCTTATCTCCTCTCTCCTGTAACCCTTATTTCTTCACTCCTCCTCCTCCTACTGAGTAAAGATAAATATATGTCTGCCCAATATCTTTCCCCTCTCCTCTCTTAGACACCCATGCCTGGTTCTACCGGCCTGTGCGGTAGAGCGCAGAGTCTTCTTCCAAACGTAAAGCCTCCCTGCGACGACTAACCGGTCGATTCAAGGCGTCACCACCTTACTCAAAACAAGGATTTAGCTGTCGATGTTTAGCCCGAGGCCCTCAGAAAAGAAGTGGGGTAGCATGAAGTCACCTTCACTTCTAACGCTCCCTAAGATCATGATAGTTACTGGAAAGTTCATCACCATGACTGGGCACGTCTCTGGGTGCGACATCACCCACCTCTTGTTCTGGGAGTTGATATTCTCGTTAAAGAAGAACCTCAGTATGCCTCCAGCGGGTGTTTTAACTTTTTTGATCAGCTTCTTGGTGTGCTTGAGTCGCTTTTCCTGCATCGCCTAGGACATAAATTGTCCCTTGCTCATCTTGTATGAAAAGTAGTGAATGTTCTCATACACCACCACCATGTTGAGCTTTTCATACACACCTCTGTCCCTTGCAATGGCGCGCATAGAGATCATTGTTTTGCTGGTGTCAGATCGTCAACCATGGGTTTCCTCTCTGCTCTCACCTCGTAGACAAATCCTGAATCTTCTAAATCCTTTCTGACCTTTTCCCCTATCCTTCTGCGCGGATCCCAAGGAGGTATCCACTCCTCTTCCATAAATTGGGGGTTTAAAACTTTTCATAGTCAATTATTACGAATAAAAAAGAAACAGTTGTTTTTAAGAAGAAAATGACCCACTACGAAGGTAAAAATTATACACGTAAAATTATCAAGTGAAAATTGTGAAAGAATACCGTCCCTACCCTGTAGATTTTTCATTACAAGCCTTTCGAGGGAGAGGACATCGTTGATTTTTATTTTTTTATGTTCAAGTAGCAACAATCATAATTGCTCCCCCCCCAACTCTCCAGTTTTCTCACAAATCCATCATTATATTCTTTCTTATCCCATTAAATTGGAGAAGCAAAATTTTTATTGCAACCAGCTAAGGGAAAGATGAACCCAAAAGGTGAATGAATAGAGCGTTCAAAAGTGACAATGACTACAATAGAAAACCTTTTCATTCTTAAATACTGGGGGAAAATTGGTGCATTAATTATGATGAAGAACAAGGTTTTAAAAGAGGTAAAAACAGTCAAGTGAAGTTGTACGTCCAGAATGTATGTTCTAACCACCCAATATGGGATTCTTGCAAAGCTTCTTGTACTCAGTAGTCACGTATGTTTTCTTTCCCCTTAATTACTCTTTTTCGTCTTTGCTTCTTCCACGTCAATTTTCATCTTCCCCCTCTTTGCTTCTTCCACTTCCATGTTCATCTTCCTCCCTCTTTGCTTCTTCCACTTCCATGTTCATCTTCCTCCCTCTTTGCTTCTTCCATTTCCATGTTCATCTTCCTCCCTCTTTGCATCTTCCACTTCCATGTTCATCTTTCTCCCTCTTTGCTTTTTTCACTTCCATTCTTATTTGCCTCAATTCTGCGATCACTCGCCCTTATTTCTTTCCCAACCTGCCATTTAGAGCTTCGTACACCTTAGATTCTCTCCTTCAATTTAACTATATTTGTCTTTCTTGCTTTCTCTATAAAATCGGCATTTTATTTCCATTTTTTATTTGCTTTTTTTCTTCCGGTGTGATTGTATTGCAGGAGGGCGGTGATGAAGATACGCGTCCTCTAACCCCTTCCCCCACCCTTCCTTCTCATCCAGTTCCTCATTTCGCCATTGTAATTAATCATCACGAAGTTCTGTGGAGGGTTTAATCAAGTTGTTTCGTCACTCGGAACACGAAGAGGAATTTAATTCATGTTCATCGCACGTTATGTCGACAACGAAAATTAAGTAGAAGATGGATGTCACGTCATGTCATAAAATATCATGACAATTGAATCATCCCTACCGCCAAAACGCCGTGTCTATCAAACTCGAGCTCTCGATTTGATTTGGCAAATTTGTGACGATCCCAATTCTCACCTCACGGTATTCCGTTCGGTCAATAAACCTTTGCATTTTGGTTTCTTTTTCGATTCCTTCTCCATCTGTTTTATACCATATATCTTCTCTTTCTCTCTGCGTTATTTATTTCCTACTCTTAATCACATTTAAATTCAAAGCCACTAAAATGATTTCAAAATAACATAAACTTTCACCATTCAGCATAATCACTTCACATCTTTAACCGGATTTTAGGCATCATTATCTTGAATTGGCTGCTTCGGCTGTATTCAGAAGCGGTTGTAAACTCGTTAAAATCGTAGCAATTCTCTTGGTTCGAAGACTTAAAATGTCAACCAAAGTCTTGCGAATCTGTCTTTTTAAATTTAAAAGAAGAGTGAGCTCATTTGAAACCAAAATGATCCACCATAATGGCAGTTTGGATTTAATATATCAAGAAATTGGCAGGTAATTAATTACCTCTGTCAAGGAGATGATATCACAATCGCGACGTTCGCATGTTTGTTTGTCTATAATATTAAGCAAAATATATCAATTTATGAACATTTTGGTAGAGATTTTTCCTATATTTAATGTTAAATTATCATCACAATTGAATGAACATTAATATCAAATACCTAAGGTATCTATAAATCATGATGAACTTTGTTGAATGGTTGTACATAAGGGAAACATGAAATCATGTGGTTTGGCTGAAGATTTATTTTCTCTGCAGCGGAGATTATTTGTTGGTTTGTCAGGAAGATCATACAGATCGTAATTAGCGGATGTTCCTAAGAAATTGTGGAGTAGTTAATCATCATTTTTGTGATTGTCCAACATATCCGGAGACTGTTTACTGTTGTTTACGTTTTCCTCTCTTGCATTTTCCATCGCATTCTCTTAGCTTAAGGACTAAGACTAGTCTGCAAGCGTCTTTCACCATGGCCAAAGAAACTCACTTAAATTCTGGCACTCAGAAATGGAAAAATAAGTGTATGTATGAAGATAAGAACAATAAAGAGAAGTTAGGGAAGATGATGAAGTGATTAAAAAAAAGCTTAATGTGAGAAGGGCGATAGCACCTAAGACTGATCTAGCATGAGCCTCTCCCAGCCATTAAATCCTTAGGAGAGATTGGTGTCCACAAAGTGCCCAAAACCTAACAAGCTTAAAATCTGCTGGGCCACCAAAGTACAGTCGTTCCGAAGGGCTTTGATACCTTCCATCAGATCCCATATTTCGAGTCTAGATCGATTGTTTAGAAAAGCTTTCTTATCTTCCAGTTCCATATTTATTATCTTCTTCTTTCCACACTTTTTAATGTTGCCCCGGGGAGAGGGGGGTTCGAGTGAATTTCCCTTTTGAGTGCCCCAAACTTATTGAAAATTTTGAAGATGGAGGTTGATACGGGTCCCATGATACAAGCTAATAAGGAACATGGGTATCGAAAGAATAAGTGGAAGAAGAATCTCTGGTAAGTTCGAGGGCTCAAGGCACCAGTCTTCGATGGTAGGGTGCAGAAAGAGACACAAATCAACGAGGGTG
The DNA here is from genome assembly GCA_963969495.1 of Ceratothoa steindachneri. NCBI lineage: Eukaryota > Metazoa > Arthropoda > Malacostraca > Isopoda > Cymothoidae > Ceratothoa > Ceratothoa steindachneri. The sequence goes on from OZ018327.1 coordinate 173,455,950, forward strand.
GGGAGCTTTCATGGCCCAAAGGAAAGCTACCCGTTCCGCGTTTTGGATGGCGATAAGGAAATTTCTACAGGTCGCAAGACGGAAGAGCAATCTGCTGTGTGTGTTGGTGCCTACCAACATGAGCATGTCCGCCGTAGATTCCCTTTCGATGCATTCTATTTTTTATCTTCTTTTTGACTTTCCGATAACGCCCCTTGGCTTTGCTACTTGGTGCTTTTTTGAGGCGGGGGGAGGAGGGGTAATTACAAGAGATAAGACCACTTTTCTCTCTAAATCCTCTGAGTGGTCTTTCCCGCTATTGCCAAGAGGTTTGACCTATTTTAAGGGCAAAGGTCAGTGAGATAAAGGAAAGGGCAGCGCCCATTTTGAGGGGACCCGATGCTGGATGGCGGTCTAATTGTGCCCTTGTAAACGCACTTTTAAGAAATTCGTTCCTTCCGTTATTTCTTTCTTTTTCAGTGGGGGTGTTTTTAAGGGAGGGATGACGTTTGATATCGAAGCCGCCATATTTGTCGCTATATTTACCATTGCTGAACTCATTGGCCTACTTTCAGCCCCCCCCACCCCTTCAATGAAGTCCTTGGCTAAAGTGATGCTAATGTTCGAAGCGAATACCGTCATGGGAGAAAGCCTCGGAGATAATCCAGGATAAGATGTTTTGGTCAAATCTCCTTTGGATGCTATGCATGTTGGGTCACACATCATATATCTCATAGAGCGTAACTTGGAATTAAATCAATGCATTACCATTTCTTTTTACCACCTTCTAAGTAATTTACAAACTAAACATTGGTAACTTAGAATAAATTTATTTTATATCTGTTTTTTTTTAATGTCTCTTTTCTGGGATATTGTCAAGTTAACCAATGGCAATATATTTTTCGTGCTAATCATATTATATCTTTAAAATATTAAATGAAAGCACTTAATATAATTACTTCTATCAAAGAGGGTAATTATATTATTACTATCAAAGATAATAAATAGTATTGACAAATGTTATTTGTAAGACTGACAAAATTGGCCTTAGGATTTGTATAAAAATTGCCTTAAAATAAAACAAAAAAAAATTACTGAAGTGAAATAATATTGTTTTTATTTATTATTTTGTATTCAACAAAATAGGCTAAAATATAAGGTGCCACATTATCAACTGCTCTGCACTCTTCTCCACATTTACTCTGAAATGAAAGGAAATAAAATTCAAGCGCGAATTGCCATAAGCCTCCTAAATCCTTACTCATGGTCCACCTTCCTAGAAATGTCTTTGTTTTTAAATCATCAGAAACATGTTTATTTGCCTCATAGTTTATCTAGACCCAAGATCCTTTGACAAGACTAAACCGCCTATGTATACTTGACCAAACTTTCATTTACTTTTACCTTTCTTTAGCCAATCTTTTCATCTTTCACAACTTTTTTTACCATGGGGTATGATGTCCTAACTTGAGAGAAACCCAATTTCAGAGGGACGATCAGATTAAAAGATTCTCAGGTTTTCATTTTCAGGATCGTTCATTTCTTTTAATCAGAAAAGCTCCAATGGAAATAATGGTCATAATTAATGAGTTACCTAAAGATTTACTAATTTGAACTCTGCTAATTTGATAATTTGGAAAAAATAAAGTATTTTTAGAAGATTAGCACTTTTATCGTGAATTAAAATATTTGTTCTGGTAATTGATTACCTTAAAGAGGAAAACTGCAATCTAGGCAGTGATGGTATGCTGGTAGTATAAAAAATGATAGCCCCTTCTTTGCCTGCATTGCAGGTTACCTTAAAATTGTAAGGATATTGCGTGCCCCAACGGGTGGGCATTGCTATAATAACCGTAATGGATTACCAGTATGATGATCTATCAGTTTGAATCTACCGTACATTTTAAGTGATACCAATGAAGCTCTAGCTTCTGTTACCAAATTTACTTGTACCACTACCCAGGAAAAACAGCGAATATTCCACTAAAGGATGCCTGTATCCACTACATGGGTGAATGACGAATTCCTTTCCCCTGGGGTGAATCTTTCTGGCAGCGACTATTTTGGTCCTGCTCAATAAATCGAATCATAGACTGTGTCTGCAGGAAACTCGGTCATTTGTGGATTAATCAAGGGAGCGAATCTGGAGTAAAGAGACTGTTTAGCTCATTTTCACCCTTGATCCTTAGCATCGCTTCCTTCCTCTGCTTAGTTTAACTATAATTGCCCAGAAAATGTGGAATGGTCCACCTAATCTAGAGGTGGTAGGTTTTCGGTACAGGTTGTCCGAACAGGTTCGTCTTACAATACATCCATTTACCGAAAACCTGCCACCTCTAGATTAGGTACACATTTTTCTAGTAGCTCTCCCAGTCAGTTTAAATTATCCAGTATTAAGAGCCGAATTTTTAGAGCCTACCATATATGCTCTAACTGGATATCCTTTCATGAAGAACTTACTTATTTAAAGGATTTCTTCAAATTTAATTATTACACCGATTTCATCTTCGACCAGTTAGTATCCAAATTTCTCTCCAAAATATATTATCCTCAACCCTTACTTGCTACTGTTTCTAAGCAGAAGGTTTTTATTAGACTACCCTATCTCGAGCATTTAACGTCAGAGTTTAACAAACTTCTTCTCTCTACCCTCAACAATCATTTCCCTCAATGCCAATTCATTTGTATAAATTCCAACCCTGTATCGTTTAATTCCTTTTTTCTCCATAAGGAGCCAATCCCTTTGGGCTTGCGATCCTGTATAACTTACAATTATACATGTACGACCTGCCACAGTCGTTATGTAGGCCAAACTGGCTTACAACTCAAATGCAGGATCGCGAAGCACTTGAGTTTGTCTCATAGGACTGGTATTCCTATTTCTAAACCTGAAGCCTCTTCCTCAAGCAACCCTCTTAATTCTAATTCATTTACTATATTATCTTCAGCCTTAACTTCTCTCGATTTGAAAATCTTAGAGTCATTATATATCAATAAAATAAATCCAAACCTAAATAATTATTCCTACTCAATTAACCTATTCACAATATAACCAACCAATACTTCAATAGATTAATTAGCCAAACGACCAACCGAACAAATTTCGTTAGTATTTTTATATGTTTAGTTAGTTGATTTCTCAACTCCCACGATAGAGGTTAGTCACTTTGTTCATTCTAATTTGTTTTCGGGTTTTTTTGTTGTTTTTTGCAATTTAACAGGTTATTTTTTGTTTACTCCAGTAACTTTTAATATGTGATATTAAGTCAGTTTATGTTATAACTTCACTTTCTATTATTTTTTATTTTAAATCACACAGGGTAGTATTATTTAATTCTATATATTTTTATTGGTGTTTTTACTTTAATTTTAATAATTGCCAATTATATTATTTTAACTTGCCTTCTTCCGCTTTTTTAGTCATTATTTAATGCATTCTTTTAACTATTAACAATTAATGTTCCTTTTCCTTCTCATTAGTCGACATAGTCGCTGAAGATGGTCCTAGTAAAGGTCTGAAACGTATGGCCAATAAATGATTAGTGTAATCACCTGGGTCTTCATATGCCTGCTATATATATATATATATATATATATATATATATATATATATATATATATATATATATATATATATATATATATATATATATATATATATATATATATATATATATATATATATATATATATATATATATATATTTCTCTCAAAGTAGCACGAGAGAGTGATGAAAATGAATCTATTAAACCACATTGAAAGAGAAAACGGAATAATTTTTCCTTGCAGTAATATTTTTATTACCTTTTTTCGAAAAATCCGTGCAGGGAAGCGATTCGAACCAGGCACACTGAGGCAGCGAGCACCGCTTTGATCTCAGTTAAAAGTATGCCGATAGTAAACTACGCTACGCTGTTAAATTTTTGTTGGCTTGTTGGCATAGACCTTACTTTTGAGTGCACTAACGGCATACTTTTAACTGAGATCAAAGCGGTGCTCGCTGCTTCAGTGTGCCTGGTTCGAATCGCTTCCCTGCACGGATTTTTTCGAAAAAAAGGTAATAAAAATATTACTGCAAGGAAAAATTATTCCGTTTTCTCTTTCAATGTGGTTTTATGTATTCATATATATATATATATATATATATATATATATATATATATATATATATATATATATATATATATATATATATATAACGGGTGTTCCAATAACAAGGAACGATTTCAAATGTGAGTTAAATTTAAGTGTCCAATGATTTTTTTCTCTTTCTTTCAGATTTAACAACTTCGGTCTTTGACAATTTTAACCATGGAAAGATTAACAATCAAACAACCTTCAAGTTATCGAAGCCTATTACGAAATGGACGTTCAAACAGACACGCATTTCGGGCACTTCGCGATTTTTTCGGTCAACATAATCGACCAACCGAGAGTGCAATTGGGAAAATTGTTTGTAAATTCAAACAAACGGGGTCGGTGGCAGATATGAAAACGCCATTGCGTGCTCGTTTAGGCCGTTCAGCCGAAAACATGGCTGCAGTGCGCGATAATGTGGCCGAAGATCCAGACACCTCTATTAGTCATCGCGCGCAGGAATTAAACCTCTCCACAACAACGTTACATCGAATTTTGACAAAAGATTTGTCTCTACACGCTTACAAAATTCAATTGACACAAGAACTGAAGACTGCTGACCATTTGAAGCGCCGTACATTCGTCAATTGGGTGCACGAGCAAAGACAAGCCGATGATGATTTCTCGCAAAAAATCATCTTTAGTGATGAAGCACATTTGCATCTTGGTGGATTCGTTAATAAGCAGAATTGTCGCATTTGGGATGATGAAAATCCCAGGAAGATTGTTGAAAAGCCACTGCGTCCACAAAAGGTCACCGTTTGGTGTGCATTTTTTGCTAGCGGAATCATTGGGCCGTATTTCTTCGAAAATGATGCCGGGAATTCTGTTACGGTGAGGGGCGAGCGATACCGTGCCATGATAACCAACTTTTTATGGCCTGAATTGAATTCTATGGACATCGAAGATTTTTGGTTTCAAGAGGACGGCGCCACATGCCACACAGCCAATGCAACAATGGCTTTATTGAATGAGAAGTTCCCAGGTCGCATCATTTCTCGAAACAGTCACGGTCGTGTGACTTGACGCCTTTAGATTTCTTCCTTTGGGGTCATCTCAAAAGTAAGGTCTATGCCAACAAGCCAACAACAATTCAACAGCTGAATGATGAGATAATAAGGCATATTGGTGAGATCGAGGAGCAACTATGCAGAGACGTCATCCAAATTTTAACCATCGAGTGGAGGTGTGCCGCCGAATCCTTGGCGGACATTTAGGCGATATTATTTTTCACACATAATTGCCATGACTCAAATAACATGATCCAATAGTGAAATCAATAAATTTTCACCAATAACACTGTTTTATTTACTGCTAACTTCCCACCCAGCCCCGGCTAAAACCAGGGCTCCCCCCTCTTCCTCCAGGGTGACCGTTCCCCGTAAGGCGAAACGGCCGCGCGCCTCCACCGAGTCGTTAAACTCACAAGAGGCAACACTTCTGAAGATGGTCAATAGGCCATCTTCCGAGGTTCCTAAAGCTGTCTCCCGAAAGGAGGACAGCAACAAAGGAGCTTCCGCTCCTTCACCCACACCTAGTGGTGGGCTGAATGGCTCGGAGACGGTGGATCCTCGAAAAGAGTGCCCCCCGCCTCCGAAGCCGCAACGCCTGCCTAACGTTTCGAGGCGAAGGAAAGAAAAGACTCGCATGGTGAGCCCAACCTCCCTGAATTAGTCCTTGAAGGCGACAGCACCTTCAGCGTATTATCCGACCAACAGCGCCTGGTGTTCTGCCTCCGGGAAGCGTACGGCCATTTCCGTGAGGTTGTTCTGTTCAAGGAGGGCCCCCGCGTCTCCTCCGAGCTAGTCTTGGAGGGCATAGTCCTTCAATGGAATTGCCGTGGACTCTGGGCCAACTAGGAGGAGCTGTGGAGGACCGTCTCGTCCCGTTCCCCGCTAGCTATCTTTTGCAGGAGACCATGCTAGGCACATGCCCCTTGCCTGCCCTCCCGGGGTATAAGGGTTTTGCGACCCCACAACCATGAGATGGGGGCCGGGCTGAATGTGCTGTTTACACCCAGCATGATGTATCCATTCCTCTTTTCACTTTAGATACCTCATTTCAGGCAGTGGTTGTGCAGCTTCTCCTGGATAGGAGGTATACTGTTATTTCTGCGTACATTCTACCATCAGCTGACTTCGACGCGGGGGATTTCCGCCGCGTCGTGGCACGGTTCCCAAGGCCCTTTCTCTTGCTTGGAGATCTGAACGGCAGACATCCTCTTTCGGCAGACTACTCAATAAATCCCAGTGGACAAGTCATTGCCGATTTTTTCAAAGATCTTGAGATAGGTGTCCTAAATATGGATGAGTTTACGCATCACTGCCCGAGAACCGCTTCATTTTCTTGCCTTGATCTATCCCTATGCTCTCCGCCGGATGCACAGAGTGATTTTGATTGGGAGGTGGTTGATGACCTCCATGCTAGTGATTACTTTCCCATTTAAATTTCTTTTTCAGGGCAGCTGCCGCCTGAGAGCCCACCTCGGTGGTGCCTTGCGCGGGCGCGGTAGACTGCATTTCAGGAAATGACTGAATTTTCTATCTCAGTCAAAGAGTTTAGGTCGGTAGATGAGGTCGTTGAGTTCTTCTCCGGCAACCTCATCGCCACGGGCCTGACTACTATTCCCAGAACGTCTGGCCGTTTTGCACGAGGACCACTCCCGTGGTGGTCAGCCGAGTGTGAGACGGCCCTCAAACAGAAGCGTTATGCCTACATGCGCTATAAGCGCCGCCCGAACGACTTCACTGTTGGTGAATTTCATCGGGCTAGGGCTAGGTTCCGGTATATTTCTAAGCACGCCCGCCGCTCTTCTTGGCGGGCATACGTGTCTTCACTTAACAGGAAGACCCCTCTAGCAGAGGTGTGGAAGCAAGTCAAAAGGATTCGGGGCAAGTTCTCGCAGGACCCTCCTCCCGTTCTTCAGGAGAATGGGACCGCAATCTCGGACCCCGCGCCCGTGGCGGAATCCTTCACGACCGCTTTCTCCGCATTCTCTAGTCGGGATGCTGCTCCGCCAGCATTCAATGCATGTCATGATGTCGCGGAAGGCCGCCGACTGGACTTTACCTCCAGAGGCGGAGAACCCTTCAACGACAGGTTTACTGCGAGTGAGTTGCTTTCCGCTCTTGCTTCGTGCGCGGACACCACTCATGGTCCGGACGATGTCTCGTACGCCATGCTTCGACTCTTGGGTCGAATCTGTAGGGTCTCCTCCCAGATTCCTGGCGAATCGCTACTGTGCTTCTCTTTCGCAAACCGGGGAGAGATCACTCTACTCCGGCCGGTTTCCGCCCAATCTCTCTAACCTCTTGCGTGTGCAAGTTGATAGAGATATTGGTAAATGTTAGATTAGCCTTTTTTTCTGGACAACAGAGGTTATCTGTCTTCTGCACAGTGCGGCTTCCGCAATTTTTACTCCACGTCAGTTGCTCTGCTCCGACTGAAAAATACCGTCTGCGAGGCCTTCCTTCGTAGACACCACTACGCCACGATGTTTTTCGATCTGGAGAAGGCCTATGATACCGTATGGCGATACGGTATCATAGAGACTCTTCACACGATGTGGGCGAGGGGACGCCTCCCAATCTTTATATCTGATGTTTTGCAAGTTTTTTTTTTTAAAGGTTCATCTGGCTACTGCCTACTTGGGCATTATTCGCCGTATTAAAAACTGCCTAGTGCTAGGCAGATGAGCTCTTGAAAAAATCGGAATGAAGAGTCAAAAAAGACTGAGAAGGTGAAGACAAATAGCAACTAGGTAAGCTTGGTTGATGGTGTGGGGCAAATATTGTTTGGTTGAGATTGTGAGTGACAATGGGATGGAAAATAAGTCACTATTGAGAGAAGGATTATATTGCTAAATATATGGGGATTCGAAATTCATGAGTAACGTAGGGTTTTAAGTAGATCCCAATATTTGAAAATTATTGGTAAATATCTCAGTTTTAAAACCAATGAATTGTTGAAGAATTGCTGAATTTCTTCTTTTGCAAAGCACATTACCTGTTCTTAGGCTAATGCCGAGATGTGGCCAAACTTTGACTTTCAAGGAGCGCACGCTGTTACTTATCTACTACCTTTGGTTACATCCAGGGCAAATGAAATGATATACGACCATGTTTCTTCTTTCGGGCGAAAGCCAATCCTTACAATTGAAAATTAAACATTCCTAATTTAAATTTGTTATCAAAGACAATAATAAAATCAGTGTGTAAATAAAACCTTTTTAGTAATTTGGAGAATTGGGCACGTGCAGTCCTATTTAACCGGCCAAGTTTTGGGAGCACGAAATATATGTTTATTTTTAAGCACATTAATGGTTGATCATTTTGGGAAATAAATGTTGTTAAAAAAAATCAATATTGATTTGTATACAGAAGATAAATTATTCTGTTGTTGGTGAAATATCGAGTTAAATTTTTTTCAAATTCTATGTGCTTCAAACAGCGCATCCACGAACTTTCCAGAATTTGCTATGTTGGCAAGGCGGGCGTACATGGTGTAGGCCATGACCTCCTTGCCTTCTTTTCCAACCAGTAGTGTTAGGACGTTGGTTCTTGTGGTAATTCTTTCCGTTGCGTAAGTCGTTTTTATTTCTTTTTCAGTTTAGCCTTCTTTTTCTGTCATGTTTCCTTTATAGTGGGGCATCTCATTGCTAATAATCGACACTAGCCTTTGAGTTTAATTGATTTCTGAGTTGCTTTATAACTCGGAAATCCACGAGATTTGCGTATCTAATGGCGAGGATGTGGTTTTAGATTAGGGGGAATCTCTGTTGTAGCACTGCTTTCTCCAGTAAAAGGGTAGTTTGGAGCAGGATTTTTGTGTCTGTTCTAGAGATATAATTGTTGATAGCAGTCAGTTCCTTGTTGGGCTCTTCAGCTGTTATATTGTTCAGTTCTGGGAGTTCCTTTTGGAATACTTGTTAGTACGTCTCCCAGTTAGCGTTCAAGTAGCTCATCCTGGGTGACGTCAGGATTGGATTGGGCACAGTTGCTGCAGTTATGACCTTGGGGATATGGTCACTTAGTGCTAGTGACCCGGACCGGATATGGCGTCGGAAAGGGAGGTTTTTATATTATAGTAAGATATCAGGCTTGGTGGAAATCCCTGGGTAAAGGAACACAGCGAAGTCTGGTCTGATTCTTTCCGTAATATCCCCTCTTATCAGGAGAGCTAAGTTTTTCCTCTTTTATTGGCCTGTGCGTAGCCACCTGTCCCGTTGCTTGTGTTCAGGTCCCCAGCGAAGAGAACTAGATGTTTTTTCCTGAACAGGTTGATGTGTATGGGCAAAGTGTTGCGGCTGGGTGATTGATAGCCTTTTCCCATCTCTATTTCTCACAAAGAGCTCTTTAGTATTATGGACAGGAACGATTAGTTTATTGTTCTCTCTTCTCTGAACTGCAGATCTTGCTTCACTACTATCATGGCCTTGTCGAATCTGTCTCCTGCCACGTTTTTCTGCAAATAGTTTTACGCAAATATCGTATGTCGTTTACCGTCACTGATCCCAGTTTCCTACAATAGGAGGACACTTCTGTCGATCTCTCTGTAGATATTGTACAGTTGCTTCTTGTTATCTCTATAGCCTTTCACGTTACGCGCTATTATTGTGTTCTTAGCGACAAACCTATCTCTTCTTTTGACTTTTTGCATTGGGGAGAGAGGGCTTTATGGCTTGCTCGAATGAAACTTTTTAAATAGAGAGGATTTATAAAACTTGAAGGAGCAGTCGTACAATTTGATCTTTTTTCCATCAGAGCCTTCTTGACTGACGCCTTATCTATGGGCGAGTCTTAGAGCTTTCTGAGGTAGACTCTGAGAACTCCATTTGCCACGTCATCAAGTGCGATGGTCCTTCTTTGCGTAGTGTTCTTATTGAGGGCGATTGTTAGGTTGTTCTTTTTTTCCGTCTAGTGTGTGTTCCTTTTTGTGTGATGTTATTGGGTAGGTGAGTCTCGTTTAAGGTGTCATATTTTGTCTTTGTTTCTTCCTTGTTGATTCTAACTAGTTTTGACTTGGGTGGATTGGTGTTTTCTCCTGGCTAACTTGGTAGTCTTGTTCTTCTTCTGCATTCTCCTGTTCTCTCTCCTATTTGGGCACTGGTGCTGGCTGGCTTTTTCTACGCTCGGGTGACAAAGAGAACTTTGTCAGATTATGGGTTGTCGGGGAATGCGATGACCTCTATTCCGTTTGCAGTAGGCACCTGTAAAATGTGGCCGGGGTCGTGAATTTCGTCAAATGAGCGCTAAGAATGTATGCAAGCATTGTGCTGCTGTTGCATCGGTCAACTGAATGATTATTTGATGCTGTGCAGTTTTGGCCTCGGTGGCTTCAGGTCGAGATTTGGCGATGGCGGCATCAGTGCCGTCTTAGTTGTTCTTTGTGCTCCTGCTCTGTTTTTTATGTGCTCCTTGCGTACTATGTGTTGTATGCTAACCACGTCCAGTTAGTGCACATTTTATGTTGTGTCGTGCAGTGCATCCAGTCATTGCCTGTCTACGCGTCTTTAGAACAGATTATTTATTTTTTTCTGGGCAGACTCCTGTTGAGTGATCTTCCACCTTGTCGCAGGAGAAACACGTGAAAAAGTTGCAAGTATTTCTACTTCTCGATTTGGTCAGAAGAGATTTTCATATAAAATAGTTTGAGTCTTGCTTCTTTTCTCTTGCTGTGATCGGTATTTCGTGGAATACCGCTTCGAACACATGAGTGAGAGATCGAATTTGATCACTTCGGCTACTTTTCCCCATCCAGGATATCTTTTGATTGCGGCTTATATGGCATTTTCAAGCCTCTCTCCCATCCATGGGTCCACATTTCTGCAAATGATTGATTTTATTGCTATGACGGCGGGTGTTGGTTTTGGCTTAATATCGATTTATCCAAGTTATTGGACGGCTGTTGCTGAGGTTAGTTTGACTAAATCAGCCTGAATGTGGCAGATGGCTGTATACCCCCTGGCCGACCTCCATTAGCCTCTTGAGTCCAATCTCTAATTTTCTGATTATTGTCTCGAATACCGTTATCTTACTGGGGACTTTGTTCCCTTTAGCCTCATTGGGATCCGTAAGTCTTGTAATTCTCCTGCACTGCTCATTCCTACAGGTACTTATTAGTTTAGGCACTTTCTCTACCGTCTTTTATCTTTTCCTCTCCCATAAGCGAGGTGGATACGAGACAAATCTTGAATCAATTAACCTTAGCTTGTCTAGTCTTTGTCAGGGTCGTCAGAAACAGGAGGAATCTCGACTTACTCCGACGATCTTAGCTCAAGACCTGTGAAGTAGGGTTTGATGAGACCTCGATCTATCTTCGCAACTTTTTTCTCAAGTCAGCCGAAAAGAGGAAATATCGGATCTTTTCTCTTATTATGGCGCAACTTTGTCTCTTCAGATAGATGGCTGAGCAACCAGTCGAGTGATTAGCCTGTGACATCTTTACTGCTACGATATCTTTTGGTTTGTTTAGAAGAAAAAGCATTGTTTTCACCTTTCAACAATAACAACGTACGAATTTGCTAGAGAGATGCGAAATATGGAACAAGCAGTGAAGTATTTGCAAGGCAGAGGTATTGTGCCTCAGTAGAGAATTTGCAAAAATGGACACAGCATGAAAATTTTGTTGTCCCATTACCAACCTGTATGGCCCTGTTACAAATAAAGGTTTAGAAGCAAATCCGGATTGAGAAACGATATCTGTTTATAAAGGTCCAAAATAACGATGGAAACAATGATCTTTTTCGTTCATGCATGATGCAACAACTTAACTGCTTTTTTTGTAAAGAACAACTAAAAATGTCATGCAATGCTATTACGAAGGGGAAGAAATATCTTTCGGTAGTCTGCGAAAATTCATTAATCCAAAATCATATAAAGATCGGTGGAGACGGATTGAGAATAGAAATAGATGAATCCTTGTTCTCACGAAGAAAGAACAATGTCGGGAGGTTTTGAAGGGTGCAGTGGGTTTTCAGAGGGATTTGCAGGGAAACGCTCGAGGGTTTCATGTATGCAGATCCTGATAGATCGGCAGAAACATTATTATCTATAATTAAAGAATGTGTATTTCCTGGCACGATTATTATTTCTGATAAGTGGCGTGCATACAATGGAATTGGTTCCTTGCCAGAGATGCAGTATAAACATCCGACTGTTAACCACTCAAAGAACCTTAAAGATCCAGAAACAAGTGCCTATACAAAACAAATAGAGTCGCTTTGGGCCAAGGCAAAAATGGAGAATAAAAAAAGAATGTGGAACCGAACCCCTCCTTCTCTGATCGACTCCTATATTGGCGATTTTTTATGGAGGCAACGAAATAAAGGAAAAGACTTAGTTGCTCAAATTTACAAAGACATTTTAAAGTTTTATCCATTAATTAATGTTTGGTCTTTATTTTTTTACTTTCCTCTTATTCTCCCCTCCCCCTCCACCTCCCAAAATAAATATAACATAAGGATGATCCCACCCCTCGACTCCCCTCACATGAGAATGGCAGTTCAGCGTCGTTAGCAAGCCGTACTTGTTTAGGAGAAGAACTTGCGCCATAATAAGAGAAAAGATCTGAGATATCTCCTATCAGATCTGCCGATATCTTGTTTCCCTTCCGCCAGGAGCGACAGAACCAAAAAGAGTCTCCAATTAGTTCCCTAACTTTCGAGCTGTCTGGTCTTAGGTAGCCGATTCAAGGCAAATAAGGTAGCATTGTAGACGAGTTCTCTTTCAACACAAGGCAAAATTAAGTACATGAGGTATATAACTAGAAATGGGGCTGTGAAAGATCAATTCGGAAAGCAACAAATACAAAGATCTCAATGAATATCAAACAAGAATACAAGGAAATAAAAACAATGTAAAAAGAACAATAAATAATCGCAAGAAAAAGAGGAAAACACATTAAATTCGTTATTAGTATACGACTGGGGTTGAGACATAGCAAATAGGAAAGCATAAATTCAATTTAACGTATCCTGATGAAACTTTAAGGGCCAATTTTACCAGTAAATCAGCCAGATCACTTTTGATTTTTCCCATTAAAACAAGCACTCCTCCACCATCGAATACCCTCTCCCTATCATAAACACCCTTCTTTTGAGAAATCTTTTCACACGTATTTACATAAATCGTTTTTAAGCTATCACACAAAGAATTAAAACATTCTTGATACAAAAAAATCTCACAACACATGATGTTGCATTTATAAAATTACATTTGAAAATTGCATAGGCAAACTCCTAAGCCTTTAAATAAAAGATTAAGCCAACATAAATATAGTATGAGAACAATTGTAACATTTTTCATCCGAATCTGACAGAATTGATTGTAGAACATCTGTCACCATTTCTAAAAAACAGGTCTCATATGCAAAAATTAATGAAACAGCTGCGATCAAATCAAATTGGTCTTTTATTATTAACTGTAGTGAAGGTTTTGACAATTTAGACACCATAATTCTCACGATGATAGAGAAGGAATTTTAATAGAAAAAGGGATCGTCAAAGAGCTGTAAATGTACATGGTATCTTTTAACTCACCTTAAAAGATTAAAATATTGTCACTGTGTTATGACCTGTAAACCATTATAGGTTGTTATATTCTATTTTTGTACTTTTATTCATACATGTTTTTGTCTGTGTTTATTTACCTACGTTTCTGTTTATGAAGATATGTATGCACAGTTAAGGAATAGAAATTTACGATAAAAAACCGGTTTCCTTTATTCCAATATCTTCAAGGGGCGAATAGGAGAAAAATTAAAAGGTAGACATGGAAGGAAATGCGACAGTCATCTGTTTGTTTTATTATGCTAATGACACATCGGCTATTGTCTTTTATTTATGAGACTGCGCTAGGGCTTTCCAGGTTTTACCTTAGCATTTTTCTTATATTTGTCCAATGAAGATGGTGGAATAAACGAAAGCGCTCGGAACCTCGTTTATTTCATTGTTTCCCTTGTATTTATGCTCATACGCATATTTAAAAAGCCCAAGTGTTCCATAGTGAAGAAAATAATCCCTATTACATCAAAACCAGGCATTTAGTCTGAGCTGCCCTCACTGAACATGACCCATACCACCCCACCCGGAGGGTAGAGTATCAAAGTCGATTGGTATCAATCAGATTAAAAATGAAGATTTGGCTGAAACTCGAAGGAAAAGATGAAAGGAGCGCGCGCCTCCTCTCACTTTATTAAAATCGATGTATCTCGTATGCAAGGGGTGAGGGAGCATCGACTTCCTAAAACAAAAAACAAATACACGCTTATTGACAGGTAATGTTTGTTCATCCCTCCATCCCCTATAACACACTTCGCAGATAGTTAAAACATCAGAAGACCTCCTCTCTTTTTATCAGACACACTAATTTTAAGCGAATTAGCGCCCCAATCTTCTTAAGAGTAATCCCAACTTGGCTGATTTCCGAGAGCTCTGACTTCAGATTAGGCGCGAGTGAGCAACCATGCGTAACAGGTTCGGAAGCGGGTCCGCGGCGGGCACTGGAAGAGATACAGCATCCAAACGAAACCTGAAGCGAACGTTGGAGAAGATGGGCCAAACAAAGCCTGGTGACCTAAATTTCGCGTCTGTTCGAGGCTGGGTCAATGAAGCGTACACAAAATTTCTCTCCTGGAATGGATCTCGGATGGACGCGTGACCATTCAAATGTTTTTTTCCCTTTCGCCTTGTCGAATAAGGAGACGCCTCGAGTTTATGTGGGTCTAAACAAATAGCGACAAGGAAATCAATGATTATTTTTCTTCAAAATGGTTAGAAGGAATTTTATTAAATTTATCACAAACCCTATGTAATTCAAGGAAGGCATTCTCTCTTAGTTGGGGGGGAGGGATGGAGAATGAATAAAAAAGACCGATGAATGGAGAAAAAAAAACAGTGAACATATTAATAATGTCACGAACCTTCTCAGCAAATCTCACCCGCAAAAGCTGTAAGACTTATTCAAAGCCTTGAGAGATACAGCTCTTAATAAGTAGTTATTCATATTAGGAATTTGAATACCTTGTTATTTTTTCCTTTCGGGTAAGTTCTAATCTTTTATACTTGCTTTCGCGTAGTTTTCCCTTATTTTTGTTTAAAAGGAAGAATTTGAGAGATTTTCTTTCATTGTTTTCCAACAGCGTTTGGTGCTGGCATAGTTGTAATTGAGAAAAAAGGAGAAATTGAATATAAATGAATACAAATAAGAAGGTAAAGTATAAATAAATTTTAACGCGGAACCTTGAAAGCGAAAAATGAAAATATAACTACAGAGCAAAAGGTTTCTTTTATTTTGTTCAACGGAATGCAAAATTACTGCAAGCTATAATGGTATTTACGTTCTGCCATGTTCTTGCAGTTGTTTGCAGTTGTGAAAAGAGTGTATGCGTTTTCACCCTTACTAATGCTGTTTATCCAAATAACCTGGATAAGCGATGCCAGAGGCTTTGTGTGCACTAGGCAAGTTTCAACTTTTCATAGACAAGCTAAGCATAGATAAAATCGCACTTAAATAGGACTAAGATATATATATTTTTCGGCCGAATTATTGAAGTAGAAATAGAAGCCCCCAAACAATTGATTTTTGAAGCTTGAATCAAATAAATGATTGCTAAAATTTCTGGAACCCGATATTAAGTTATATCCCTTTTCCCTACCCCCTCCTCTCTCATGTTTTCTAAGCACGCGTTTATCATTTGAGGCTTCTTTCCTTAAGGGTTTCTTCACTAACAAGGGCGGATGGCTTAAAAGGCTGTGTGAAACCCTCTCTGTAAGCTGAATCTAAACGAGATTCACAGCTTCGGTATGGTTTCTGTTGACTAGGAAGGAAGACTTCCTTGGGTTCATTCTTGAAGAGTAACTTCGCTAAAGGGGCTTCATAAACATTGGTTTCGGTGAAGCTATCTGTGTGTTTCAATTTGAGTCACCATCGTCGTAGTGCGTGTTTATATATATATATATATATATATATATATATATATATATATATATATATATATATATATATATATATATATATATGTATATATATATATAATAAACTTAAACTTTTTGCTCATGGAATTAAGGGACACTTCCTACAATGGATAGAGTCGTGGCTAAGTAATCGTAAGCAGAAAGTAGTTTTAAAGGGTAAATTTTCCGGAGTGGGAAACTGTAACTAGTAGCGTGCCCCAGGGGGCTATGTGGGGACCATTGCTGTTCGTTATTTATGTAAGCGAAATAGGCACCGGCCTACTTGGTAGATTATCCAAATATGCGGACGACACAAAAATTAGGGTAAATTTTAAATGAGAACGATAGCAAATTAATTCAGCGGGATCTAGATAAAATCTTCGAATGGTTTAATAAATGGAACATGAAATTCAATTTAGACAAGTGTAGAGCTTTGCACGTAGGTCTAAATAATCCAAGTTTTAACTATGAAATGGGTTGTAAAGATCTTATCTCCGTGGACGAAGAAAAAGATTCAAGGGTGCGAGTTTTAAAGGATCTTAAGTTTAACAAACAGTGCGACGAAGAAACGTGTAAGAATGCGAACCGAATGATTGGATTTATTGCAAGGAGTTTCACTACAAACATCATGATATAATCATACCTCTATATAAAAGTTTAGTAAGGTCGCAGCAAGAATAGGAAATACAATCCTGGTCACCTTGTACACATGAAAACATCGATAAAATGGAAAGAATTAAGAGGCACGGCGATTTGCTTTCCTGGCCGCCGTGCTTTTACTCTACTTTCTCCCTGTCCCTACAACCTCTACCACAACTTTTTATGGTTAGCCTCTAATTTCACAAGATAGACGCCGACCAGCTTCCTCTAACCCAACTATCTCGGATTGGGGTTGAGGGGGGAAGGGACAACGTTCCTTCACCCCTGAGCTCCGCCGCTTCATCACCACCCACACCTTCTTCCATACTGTTTTCTTCCTTTCCCTGTCTATCAATTTTACACCGTGCCCAATGATGAATTTATTACAAAATAAAAAACAACCTGCCCTCTAACTTACCCTCGATCATCGATGGAGCGGCCTTCGGGGAGCTCCACCGAAAAATGGATCCCCCCCCCCCTGTACTTTCACAGCGGACCCTCCAAACATCTTTGATCGGAGGGGAGGTTTACTTCTCTCCTTTGCATACGGGTGTATGGAAGTCCTCCTCACCTCATTATCTGGAGTCGCCCTTGGGCGATGACGGCTCACCTTTCCCAGCGGTAGTCCCCCACTTTGCTTTCCAAGGGAAGTGCCAAGAAAGCAGGCAGGCGGTCCATAATGCCCGCGCACGGTGGGATCGGCTCGATAGGGCCAAGTCCTTAGGGGAAGGGGGCGACGGATGACAGGGCCCGTCGGCCCGTGCTAAAGTCCGACTAGCGCGCATAGCGAGCTTACAGGTGGTCTCTTTTCCGAGGGATGCCTGTTCGCCGTCTCAGAATACGATAGAAAATACCTTGAAAGGGACCTATGATGTCTTAGGGGGTGATGACCACATGGATCATCCACCCCCCTGAGATGGACATGGTCCCTGTGGTGACCCCGCCCGAGATGGTAGGATCTTCCATGGGTTCAAACACGGGCTCGTTGCAAAGAACAGAACCCGTCTCCGCCCCTATGCAAGCTACTCCTCAGACGGCTCGGGTCCCCGAGGCCTCACAAAGAGAGGAAGGATCTCCGCCCCCAGCTGGTGCTCCTGTGACAGTCAAGACCTTCTCTATTTCAGAGAAGTATCTTGCCGAGTCCGATCATTCTGGCCTAGGGGTTCCTGTCGACGGACCGGAGAAGCGGGTTGATTCTCCCCCCTCCTCTCCTAAAAATAAAAAAAAAATAAAACAAAGACCTAAAAGACTCGGGACCTCTCTCCCTCCGTGGGAACCACGAGAACGGAGGGGTCTGCTGCTGTTTCGGTATGCGACCGAGCCAAGATCAGTTCGTCCGTTCCCGGTGCTTGCCCGGGTGTGGAGTTCCAGACTAAGACCAAAAGTGTCCAGAGCGGAGCTTAGATTACGTCCGGGCCCCTCATTCAATGGTTATCTGGCATTTTCAAGCCCGCTGGCTTCAAACGTTTCCTCGTTATTCGCTCCACTGATGGCAGCACGTTGGTTAAGGGCAACATGATCCATCAGAGGGGAGATTTAGCTAGCGTAATTGATAGAGAGCCGATGGTGACGAGTTTCTCGAAGGAAGCCTTCAGGCCAATACGTCGAATCCCTCCGAGGTGGCCTGATTAGTAAGTGCCCTTCGGACACTTGATTAAGGCCGGTGAGTGTGACACAGCACTCTAGCATGAACTTCGTGAAAGTATTAGTTAGTGCGAGGGAACTCGTGAATTACTCCGTATAAGACATCACCTTAGATATGGCTGATCATGGAGCAGTCAAGATCGAGCGTGTGATGAAAAAACATAAAGTGGCCTCGATACCCACCCCTACAATCTAGGTCACGTTCGACTGTGACAATCTCCCTGAATCGGTGCATGCCGGTTGGTATTGCAACCGCGTGAAAGTATTTGTGCCACTGCAATGGTGCTACTACTGCTGCAACCGCTTCAGCCATACTAATCGCTTCCGTAAAGCTGAAATTACAGGGTTACCCAAAGTATGTGTAAATTGCTCCAAGGCCGCATACAATAAGTCTAAATCGTGTGTGGCCAAGTGTGCCAATTGCGAAGAGCCGCACCCCGCTTCTTCGAAGCAATGTGGTGCGTATCTTTTCGAGTTGAAAATCCTGGCCGTTCAGGCCCAGGATCGTCTCTCATTTTACGAGGCTAAGGACTTGGTACTGGCAAGGCCGGCTCTGCATGGAACCTCTTATGCCTCAATATTAAGAAAGACACCCTCTGCTCATGGCCTCTCCTTGCCTACGAGCACAGTCATTTCGGCGCCTATTCTGAACCCTTCTGGGAGTTATACCTACCCCAGGAGCTCGCTTGGTAGAGCTGGTGGCATGAAGGGTTCACACCCAACCCCGGTTAAACCGGAGTTCCTCTTCCTACCCCAAGCGTGGCCGTTTCCCGTAAGGAGGCTAAGCAGCCGCGCGCGTCCACCGAGTCGTTAGACTCACAGGAAGCAACCCCCTGAAGTTTGTGTGGGCTCTTTCGCCAACACCCAGTGGTAGGATTCGTGGCTCAGTGACGGTGGATCCTCCAAAGAGGGACCTCCGCCGGCCTAATGTTTGGAGGTGGAATGAGGAAAAGACTCGCATTGTGAGACGAACCTCCCTCGATAAGTTCTTGAAGGCGAGTTCGCCTTCAACACATTATCCGGCCAACAGCGCCCCGAGTTCTGCCTCCTGGGAGCGTACGAACATTTCCGTGGGGGTCTTCTCTTCGAAGAAGGCTCCCGCATCTTCTCAGCGCTAGACCTGGAGGGCATATTCCTTCAATGGAATTGCGCGGACTCCAGGCCAACTGAGGGGAGTTGCAGAAGCTCGTCTACTCTTGTTTCCAGTTAGTAAGTTTTTTGTAGGAGATCATGCTAGGCACATGCTCCATCCCCACCCTCCTTGGTTAGAAGAGTTTTGCGACCCCACTACAACGGTCTGGGAGCCGGGTACGAGGATGCGCGATTTACACCCGGCATCATGTCTCCGTTCTTTTTTCTTTTTTTTTGCTTTAGATACTTCCTTCAGGCGGTAACTGTGCAGTTGCACCTCGATAGGAGGTATACTGTTAAGTCCGCGTACATTCCACCGTCACCCGACTTCGAACCGGAAGACTTCCAGTGTATCGTGACATGGTTGCCGAGGCCCCTTCTCTTGCACAGATATCTGAACGGTAGACACCTACTCTGCGGATGACTTTACGCATCTTGCTCAAAAACCGCTTTATTTTCCTGCCTTGATCTATCTTTGTGCTCTCCGGCCGCTGCCGCCTGATAGTCCGCCACAGTGGTGCTTGGTGCAGGCGCGGTGGTTGGCATTTCATGAGGAGTTTAGATCGGTAGATAATGCCGTTGTGTTCTTGTCCGACAACCTCATCGCCGTGGGCCTGACAACTATTCTGAACGTAGGGACGTTTTGCACACGGACCGCTCCTGTGGTGGTTAGCCGAGTGTAAAACGGCCATCAAACAGAAGCGGTATGCCTACATACACTATAAGCGCCGCTCGAACGATTTCACAGTCGGTGAATTTCGTCGAGCTAGGGCTAGGTTCCTGTATATTTAGAGCACGCTCGCCTCTCTTATTGGTGGGCATACGTTTTTTGACTTAACGGGAAGACCCCTCTAGCAGATGTGCGGAAGGGAGTCAAAAGGATTCGGGGCAAGTTCTCACAGGACCCCTCAACAGTTCTCCAGAAGAATGGGACCGCAATCTTGGACTTCACGTCAATGGCAGAGACTTTCGCGACCGCTTTCTCCCCATTATCTCTTCCAGATACTGCTTGGCCAGCATTCAATGCGCTTCAGAATTCTGCGGAAGGACGCGTACTGGACTTTACCTCCAAAAGCGTAAAACATTTCAACGACAGGTTTACTCTGAGTAAATTCGTTCCACTCTCGCTTCATGCGTGGACACCGACCCTGTTCCAGATGATATCTCGTAAGCATACAACGAGACCTGGGTGAACGAGGCATGGCCTTTCTGTTAGAATAGCTCGACAGAATCTGGGTAGATGATATACTCCAAGATTCCTGGCGAATCGCTAATGTGCTCACCTTTCGCTAACGGGGGAGAGATCACTCTACCCCGGCTAGTTTCCGTTCCATCGCTCTTACCTCCTGCGTGTGCAAGTTGATGGAGAAATTAGTAAATATTATATTAGCTATTCTTCTGGACAGCAGAAGCAATCTGTTTTCTGCACAGTGCGGCTTCCGCAAGTTCCACACCAGGTAGGATACATTGTTCCGACTTAAAAATGCCGTTTACGAGGCCTTCATTAGTAGACAGCACTGCGTCACGGTGTTTTTCGATATGGAGAAGGCCCATGATACCGCATGGCAATGCGGTATCATACAGACTCTCCATACGATGGGGGCGAAGGGACGGCTCCCAATCTTTATATCTGAATTTTTGCGAGATCGTCCATTCCGCATACGGGTTTGGGAGCCCTCTACGTTCTAATTGAGCAGTGATAGGCAGAGAAGTGTCCTCACAGTCACACTCTTTGCCGTGAACATCAACGGCATCACCTTGGTAATGCCGGAAGAAGTTCTCGTTACGCTCTACGTGGCGACCTCTAGATCTCTTTTGACGCGGCCCAGATGCCAACTCTGGAGCGTCGACTCCAACAGGTATTTAACCACGTCTCTCACTATGCCAAAGCGCAGAGACTTCGGTTTTCTTGGGCCAAGACCTAGGTGGTGCACTTCTGCAACCTCTCACGGCGCCAGCCTGAACCAGACTTGTTTCTCAATGGAGTTTGCCTGGAATTGGTAGACTCGCGCTATTTCCCTGGTCTTGTATTTGACCGACGCCCCATCTGGGAGGCTTATATTCACAGCCTTAGTGTCTCATGAACCCGTGCCATGGGTATTCTTCGTTCCGTGACGTTCAGCGCCTGTGAGGATGATAGGGCTACTGCCTTACTTTTTTATCAATCCTTTGTGTGTTTGAATTTAGACTACGGGTGCGAGTTTTATGCATCCGCAGTCGAACGTGTATTGCGGAAGGTCGATCGATCCACCACACCAGCCTTTGTCTGGCGACCGGTGCCTTCTGCACCTCCCATAATGATAGCCCACTTGTCGATGCTGGCGAGATGCCACTCGCTCAACACCGTGCAGAACGCATCATTCACCTGTACGCGTGACCTCGGTGCCTCTCTCAGTTGCCAACAGCTCTCACTGCATCCGTAGCTTATCTTGACGGTGCCTATGCCTCTGAGAGTGGCCAAAGGGTTTAGTGCTAGGAAACTCCTTCGAGACCTAAGTATAGGTCTTTGGTCGGTGGGACCCCTAGTTCTGCCTAAGACAAAGCCCTAGTGGGTACCACCTTTGATGACTTGTCGCCACGCCTCTACTCCGAAAACTTCTACAGCGACGGGCGTATTGCGTTCGGACATTTTGGAGCACACTTCGTGTCACGCTGTCACCATGCCAGTATATACGGATGTATTCAAGTCCCAAGAGGGGCTCGGTATCCATGACTTATTCCCTCTATTTGAAGTCAGCGGGGCACTACCAAGCACTCCGGTGTCTTCACGGCCGAGTTGGTTTCAATACACCGTTCAGTAAGGAAGATAACGCGACTTTCCCGCTTCGGAGACCGGATTTCATTTATAGCGACTCACAAAGCGCCCTGATTGCTCTAGAGGCATTGGAATTGTAATTTCCGCATCCCTTGGTTCGCAATATCCGTGACGCCACGGTTTTTGCGAGCTGGGCGGATGTCGAGATTATCATCTGCCGGGTTCCTGGACATGTAGGAATTGCGGAGAATGAGCGCGCTGATGAGGGCGCCAAAGAGTCCGTGAGGATTCGGTGACCAGACCATTGTTTTAATTTTCCTCACACCGATTACATGGCAGGAATACGGTCAGCTCTCCGGGCTGCTTGGCAAAGAAAATGGGAGATCGTCGAAGGGAACTTAAAGTTGCGTGCCATTGCGCCGCGACTGTTCCTATGGACCTACCCCCCAAGCCGCAACGGCTTCAGATTGCTTTCTGTCGTCTCCGAATTGTGCACACTCGCGGGATGCACCGCCATTTGAAGGAGCACTACCATGCGCCCTACTGTAAAGACTGCGTTGTCCCCCAGACTGTTCGGCACATTCTTGTTGAATTTCCCAGTCTGGGTTAGCTTCCCTCGCGTTACTACTCCCGGTACCCGGGTGAACTGCTTCGCTATCGCTTTTCCCTTGTACTCGGGACGAGTTTGTGCACACTGACTTGTTGGCTTTACGAGTTTTTAGAGGAGGCTAGCCTCCTTCACCTTATTTGACTATGTGTTGTGGGTCGCATGTTCCTGCGCCCGGGAAAAGGATGGCCGTCCCCAGACACCTGGGCGCGCTTTCTTCTTGCCGTTTTGTTTTTTATTTCTTTATCCCTTGTAATTTTTTATCTTGGTATTTGTTATTTGCATATTGTGTCAAGTACGGTGACTTATGCCCAAGTAGGCAGTCGCCAGATCTGCTCCTAAATTTAAAAAAAAAAATAAACGATGGGCAACTAAACTATTTTCCTCGATTAGAAATAAGTCGTATATCGAAAGATTAAATATACTTAAACTACCGACTTTCGAAACTAGACGATTGCGAGGTGAGCTTATCGAAGTATTCAAAAAAATATTAAGTACGACCATCGATCACATCACAAGTAACAACGGTTTTAAACTGAGAGGACGATGGAGGTTTCAAACGAATATAGCTAAAAAACATTTCACCTTTCAAATCATCGTTAAATGGAATCCACTCTCCGCGGAGGTAGTTAATGGTAGTAGTGTGAATAGTTTAAAAAAAAAATGTCACTTATTTTACGAATAATAATATTGTTTAAATATTGAGCCCTGTTATGGGTTGGATGTAGTGAGAGCGAGCATCGTGGCGACAATTTCCAAAGGAGGACTACTAGTATAGAATGGGACTGACCTTTGAGTGGACTAAGTAGTCTTTGCTGGCTCCCTGTAACTATATAACTATATATCCCTAACACTATATTTCAAGAACGGAATAGCTGCTAGTTTTTTCTAAATTTGAAAGTTTTATCGATGTTATTTCTAAAATAGATTTTCAAATTTTTATCTCTCTCAGGACAAAATAACTACTGTGAAGAAACCCGAGGATTGTTTTTTGCGCATTTAAAACGAGTCGATAAATATTTTTTTTCTCATTTCGACCAAATAATTTACTCTTGATTTCTTTTTACATCGATGCCTATTTTCTTGGCCTAAAACTTAGAAAAGTATTCTTGTAAATTGAGACCACGATAGCACCGTCATTTCCAGGCCTCTAGAGCCTTTGTTAGGCTTTTAAATTAGGAATATTACGAAGGGTTTTTATAAATTTCAGGGGGGGGGGTATGCGCCCCCCCCTTCCTTTTCGAAATTACCTTAAAAATTATAATTTTGGGTGGAAATAGCCTTAAGGTGGTGCTATCGTCGTCTTAATTTGCCGAAAATCTTTTATTGGATTTTTATTTTTAATAAGGAAAAAACAATCCTCACGATTCTTTTTTCCTCTATCTAAATTTTCTCGAATATTCTCATTTTGCTTACACGTCTTTAGGGACCAGTAGGCATTTCCTTTTGATGAAGATTTAAGTTGAAAATCTATTTCAGAAATAACTTCGAGAAAACTCGAATATGCAAAAAAAAACAAAAGTAGCCATGCCTAAATTTTCTGAACTTAACCATTTGTAAATCTTTTTGTTTTTTTAAAATCCCAAACATTCGATAATCATATTTATTGTTTCTGAACCTCATTTTTTCACACTCTAAAGGAACTCTGATAATAAACAAGATAAAAACATAAAATATACCTAGGTCATAACCGAATTAAGAGAAAAAAGATATCTATTGTTGTTCAAAACTATCCCCCTAAAAATCCTGTTCTCAAAATATTATGGATTACAGAACCTACATTGGGTGACACTTGAATTAAGATAAAAAAAATTAAAATCAAACTGTTAAAAAAATTGCTTCTCTAAAATCTATCTTTAGGGATATGTACTGGAAACCTTTTAAAAATGTTTAGATCAATAGGGCTTTGCCAAAGCTCGATAGGAGGTTGGCCACAGGCCGAAGGTAAGCCAGCGAAGCACAAACTCCTGTAAATAGGAGTGGTAAAGCTGCTCCTGTTGTGTATTTCATGCATTTGTCTCCATTTTTTAAGAGGAACCCTCTCTCATTTTCTGAATTTTTGTTGTTCTTTTGCAATTTGTTTCCAATTTTTGGCATATTTATGAAGATCAACTCTCCATCTTGTTTTTTGGTCTTTTGGGGGTCAGTTCTACTTGTTTCACGAGGGGAAAAAAGGTACATGATCTTCATATAGACTTAACTTGCTTTAGTAATTACAGTTAATGTCCCCATCTCGTGATGGGGACCTTGGATTAAGACCCCACAAAAAAAACTATTCTCCTAGCTCACATCAAGCCAAGAAAGAGAAGGAATATTTTCTTCATTTGCATTAAACACTATTTTTATTCTAAATATTAATGAAATAAATATCATTCACGATAGAGACACGAGAATTATATGGTAAACGTGGAGGTTGTCTTTCCATTTTGTCACCACTTCACTTAAAACTCCACAATCTTAAAGTCATACACAAACTATGCTATCACGAGTACAACCACATAAGAGATTACATAATGAAATACATGTTAATAAGGTAATTTTATTGAAACTTAAAATCTATGGTATAACTGAAGATGTTATGGTAAACTTCTTATTGTTAGGTAATCCATACAGAAGCCATTCTCGTCTGATCTTAAATCTCCACTAAAATCTCGAAAAAATTGATTCTTTCGAGTGCTTTCCCTTCAATTAACTGAAACTCATTTTATAGAAATATTTTGGTTTTAAACAGTTTTATTCGAAGTTTCGTTACAAAAGATGGATCTTTTCTCTTATTATGGCGCCACCTTTTCTCCTCAGCCAGATGGCTGAACAAGCGGCTGAGAACGCTGAACTGGCTTTCTCATGGACGGGAATCGAGGGATGGGATCATTCCTATGTTATAATTATTGGGGGCATTTTGGGGCGAATTGGAGGAAAGTAAGTGCAACTTATTGAAAAGCAAGGTCAACAGACCTAAGTCTGATGACTTATGACCATATGACATTCAAAGCTTTCAACAAGTGGGGCAATCTGACCCTTAGTTAGTTTTCTTTTAATAATTCCCGTATTAACTTTGTGGGGACCTTGGCACTTATACCATTCGAAAGAGAATGTAAACTAACATCAGGGTTTTGAAATTTCGTTAGAATCGGTGAAATAGTTACGATTGTATGGCCAAAAACCTCATTAAAGAGTAGAATGGTTTCTATCCAACTGACAGACCTACGGACCAACATAATAACTTGAGTCATGTGGACGCGACCACAAAGATTCTTTTCTCTAAACTTTTCTCCGAACAACCAACGTTGTTCAACCCCAAAATAAGTAAAACCTTAAATAAAAAACTATATGGGGGGGGGGGAAGGGTGAGCAAAGCCAATTTCATTGCAAAAAGATGATTATCTTTTTTGATTTAATTAATAATAAGTCGATGGCGAACAGAGTTCATTTTAAGGTTCGGAAGGAATACATTGCAAATGCTTCCATGACCCCCGAACATGTTTACAGCGATCACCCACCCACGCTCGAGTTTGCTGGTTATCTTAGCATACTCCACGAAGTCGTCTTCTGTGTTTCCTTAGGTATAAAATAGTCCCCTCCAGGATTTCTTTCATTCATTAAACATCGTTTATTTTAACAAGTTTCCTTCATTTTTATTACTATATCGGATCTTGTAAAGATGAGCTATCCCAGGTTGTTTTTTTTTCAACCCTATTATAGCTTAGCATAACTAAATCTAACCTAATCTAGAATAGAATAAGTTAAGTTTGGTTAGGAGAGTTTTTAGGTTGGGTTAGGTTAGTTTATATTATGGTCGAAAAAAAAATTTGGGATGGCTCAGCTGTCCAAGATCCAATATATCCTTCACTATGGTTTTTATCCTTTTGTAATTTAATTATTCGTCTTTAATTAAATTTAAAGCGAAAAAAACAAGGGCATCTGCTGATAACTATAAGAAGAAATATGAAAATGGTGGGCATTATGGCTGAGAGGGAATGCAAAACTTCAGATGTCAGCTGCAGTATGCTGGCTCATGCTCCAACTAACCTAACCTAACCTAAGCTAGATTAACTTACCTTTAATTGTGTAGTATCGGTGCGGATCAAACGAGGGCGTGACAGAAAAGGAGAATGAAAGGTGTAACCTAACGGAATGGTTGGAGGGGGGGGCTCTCACCTTCCATTGATGTTATCTACCACCCCCACTGCCTCCTCAATTATAGCCGGGCATCCCCCAACCTGATGATTGAGTAGTCATTGGTGACGGTGCTGAGCAGAGTTCCCAGTCACGGTGGGTGAGGTGGTTGAAAGAGAAGGTCCCATTTATTTGCCTTGATATCGTGTTTAATTGTTTGGGATTGTATATGTGTCTTTCTCACATTCACACACATACGAGGGGCGGCTAATAAGTTTTGCGAATTGGTAGGGCAAAACAGAGGAAGGGGGATGGCTGTTTGTAGGGGTGTTAGGAAAAGTTATTACAACTCAGGACCTGCAGCCGCACGCTCCTAACTCGTCTATTTAAGAAGCAGTAGCTGATCGCAGATCGTCAGTCACAAATTTTTCAACAATGGAGAAGGTTGAGCACCGCGCAGTGATCAAATTTTTGACCAAGGCAGACAAGAATGCAAAAGAGATCCATGAAGGCATAGCTGCAGTGTATACCGACATCGCCCCTTCCTATGCAACCATTGCTTGCTGGAATAGGGAGTTCCGCCATGGTCGTGAGTCCCTTGAAGATGACCCCGTTCAGGAAGCCCGTCATACGTGACCAACGAGGACAATGTGGCTCGTGTGGAGAGGATGGTCCTCGAAAATTGACGGGTAAAGGTCGAAGAAATCGAGCGAGAACTTGGAATATCACATGGAAGTGTTATCAACATCATCCACAACAATTTGGCCATGACCAAGGTCTCTGCCCGTTGGGTCCCTAGAAACCTGATGCCCCATGATCGACTTCAACGTCGTCAAAGTCCACAAGGCCAGAGTTGCACAAGATGCCGTGCGTGAGTGCAGATTCGAGAAGCTCAACCATCCCTCCTACAGTTTAGCTCTGGCCCCCAGCGACTACATTTCATTCCGCCAGCTCAAGGCTGCACTGCGTGGACGCCGGTTTCGGGACGGTGAAGATGTCCAGGAGTGGATTGAAGAGCAGTCGAGAGAGTTCTGGTTGTCGGGAATTCGAAGCCTCAGGGACAAGTGGCGCAAGTGCATTGAAGTCGAGGGTAGTTATATTGAAAAATAATAAAACACTTTTCCTCATATCTCGTTTCCTTATATCCGAATTGCAAAACTTATTGACCGCCCCTCGTACGTGCCCATACATATGCTATTGAATGGAATTTGTGAGAAGCGACAACTAGGTGTGTGAGTTGTGAATTGGGCTTTGTAGAGAAAACCTTGGGACGAAAGGGCAGGTTTAATCTATATTTATTTAACCAATAAATGAAACTAGAGGAAACCGATAAATATCTTGAAGGAGTCAAGAAAGAGAATAATAACGACTCTAAAACTTTAATTGGGAAGAAAGGCAACCAGTGCAAGGCGAAAACACGTTCCCTCGCTGGCTAAAACTATATGGCAGACAAAATAAACCAAAATCAATGAACAAATATGACAACAAGATTAAATGAGATCGAAGATGGAAGGAAAGTTATGGCAGGCCACATGGAGCATAAATACGAATGAATTAAAGCATAAAGATGGAACAAAAATGAAAATCCAGCTCATTAACTTCCATAGTCTTTAAGAACACTTACCCAATCCAATATAGGTGCAGGGAGAGAGCGCAGATGCAAGCGCCGAAGCAATCATATGAAATTACTCCGTTGCGAGTGTCTCTCGAATACGGTGGTCGGATATGTCGTCTTTGTCCGTAGATAGCTTGACCTAAATTCTTTGTTTCTTTCCGCTATAGCTCGGTTTCACAATCATAAGAGTCTCGGTAGGTTTAAAAAAAGAGCTGTTGCCAATCTGATCTCGAAGAAGGCAAAGTCCCCGCATCGCGGGACAAATTGGTGAGACGGAGATTAAGCACAGGAGTTTGGTGCTCATTTTGTTCGTACCCTTCCACTAAGGAACAGTTGCCTTCATCGATCTTTTATCTCTCATTTCCTCTGTTTTCGTGAATTTATTTTTCTCCTACGGAGCAAGTTGCCACTATTTGGGGAATAATCCACTTTTCTTCCCAATAAATCATTTGAATCTTTACTTGAAGTACGAATGAAGAGGCCCGAAATGGGCAGAAATGAAACATTATACATTGTTACAACCTTAGCAGAGAAAGATAATTCTTTGGTAAATAAAAGAGGTAATAGGTACAAATTAACTTTCATTTTCTTGCGTTGACTACATGCCACCATTGTCCGACGCCAAACGATTTGAGAAATGAAAGTGATCTTTTTATATTTCATTATGTCGCTCGGTCGGTCCCCGTTTTGCTTTTTATTTGTTTTGGTAATACCATCGTAACCATTCGCCGATTCTAACGAAATTTGAGACACTTATGTTGTTTTACATTTTCTTTCGAATGATAGAATTGCCAAGGTCTTCCCAAGGTTGTTCCTGGAATTATTGAAAGTTTTAAAGCTCGTAAGGTTATAAATCAGAATAAGTGAGAGCACACGACTTTTTGGTCAGCAGACCTTGTTTAATAGAGATCCTCATTTACTATTAGATCCTTGACCCTAAGTGAGGAATGTTAGAGTAAAGAAAACACTAGTGAATTAAAAGGTTACTGTAGAGAACCTGAACTTGAGAAACAAAAGAATGAAGAGATGTAGTTTATAATAATGGCTTACCAGTCTATTACAGTTAAGTAAATAGATAAACCAGAATTATGATATTTAATGTTATTTAATGTGTGTGAGGGGGAAATAAGTTCTTACAAGTATATCATCGTACCTATTTTTATGAGCTCCTGTGGGAATAACCTAGTATTTGCTCCACTCAAAACCAATTAATCAATCATGAGCTCCTAATTTACGCAATTTAGTTGTTTCAATACATTTAGTTGATGATTTGTTCCTTATTAGCGTCTGGTATTCTGAGCAACTGCGTCTTTCAAGCACTATGTACTGACGTGGTTGCTCATTCTTGTGGCAGTACTTAACATTTTTTATCTCTTGCACTGGAATTTTTCTTTTCTTAGTTTGCCTTTTTCGAACCTTTTTTGTGGCAGTACTTAACATTTTTTATCTCTTGCATTGGAATTTTTTCTTTTCTAAGTTTGCCTTTTTCCAACCTTTTTTCAACTTTAAAGTCAAATAGTAAGGGAAGACAATGGTTTATCTCTTTAAAGCTTTCCAGCTGTAAGTATAGGAAGAAAATAAAGAAATATATTAGTATTTCTATGGAGCAAAATTAATATGAACAAATTAACTGAACTGATAAAACTATATATATAGTGAGTTCTTCACATTTGTTCATGTAAGGTTGTGCTTATATGAACTATACATTTGAATGTGGCTTAGTTTAATAGCAGGTGTGATTGAAAATTCGTCAGAAATCAACCTTTAGTGAAGTGTTAAACATATGAGGGGGAAACTAGAGTGAAATAGAGTAATCATTGAGAGATTAAAAACCTCTGACGAATAGAATCACTACCATAAAAGCACCTACTATTAATTTCTCCACGAAATTTTATAAAATTGTATCGAAACAAGTTCTTCTTCCTCCCAACACATGAAAAAAATTCACTACATATTTATAAAATTAAGGTATAGATCCTGTTGCTTCTTAAATTTTCTATTAAATTTCTTAAAGTAAAAATAAAACTTTACTAACCAAATAAGAAAAAGATAAATGGACGTGAAAAAAACTAGTATTCAGAACTTCTTTGCAAACGTTTTCTCTATTGACTCAGAAAATTAAATCAAAGTTTAAATTAGCATAAATCTAAGGGAGCTCCTTAAGTTAACAATTCATTTGCATTAAGAAGGAATTCAGAGTTGTGAGAAATGAACAATGTGTACACCAAGCGTTAAATCTCGTCCCAAATTCTGCTCTCGTTTCAAAACCTACATGAACGTGAAAATCACTATTATCTCCCCCTAGATTACCCATAAATACACAGAGTCCAACTCGAATGTTTTTAGTGTACATATGTCAGTAAAAAAAATTCATACTCGTTTAGTTAAATGTATCAGTATTTGCCTTTAGTTTTTTTTACAACACGAGTGAATGAAAGCACGCGGTGTAGTATGTCATTTCGGTTGTGTATTTGGTATTCTGACAGGCTTGTAAACTTACTTCCAAATTATGTGTCTCTTTATTTATCTATCTCCCTTTTCTCAAAAGAAATTTCCTTTGTTAAGGAATGGAATAAGGTTTAGAAGAGTTTGGTTCCACCCCAATGGCGGAAGCTTCAAGTTATTTGTATTTTACACCATTTTCGAAATTAAGTTAAAAAAACATTCAGATAACAACGGATTTCGCCTATTTTTAATAAATATAATAAAATCTTTTTCTCTTTCTTAAAGATACTGCGTCTTTGATGGGCTCATATTTAAGCGTACTTTTTACATGTGCACATTCGTTCGTGAACACCTAAGAAAGATGACTCAAACGCAGAATCATTTTCAGAGTTTTCTTTCATACGCAAAAAGAAATGAAAATGAAAACCTAACTTAAACTCGAATACTAATAGTAATAATAATAATTATTATTATGCAAAGCTCATTGGAGCTTAGTGATGTAGCCACCTTCCATAATGTATAGGAAAAAAACCTTAACTCCTACAGTATGCGTGCAGATGAACTTAAGACCAATCATCCATATATTGATGAATATGTGTATTACAATCCCCAAACCCCATATGTTAAAGCATTCAATCATACCATACTTCCCCCTAACGCACTCCGTATTTCCGACACTAATAGTTTATCACTCAATCCATACATCCTTAGCAACTGCCATAATTTCTCTTTATTTACACGATCATAAATATGCTGCCGTCTTTGGACGAGGCTCGCCTCTTCCACCAGCCTATTTCGTCAGCCTCTTCCGCCTGCCTCTTCCGCCTGCCTCTTCCACCAGCCTCTTCCGTCAGCCTCTTCCACCTGCCTCTTTCATCTGCCTCTTTCATTTTATTTAACTCTGTTGTTGGGAGCAGATTCGAAGGTAGGTAGAGTTCCCTCTGGCGCCGGAGCATGATTTTTTCTTGACTTTTTTTGCTTGTTTTAACCGGGTTTTTTTTTTTGGGGGGGGGGGGTTAATGTTTAGTTAGCGTATTTTACCCAACTTTGTGTTTTTCACTTTTTTAATATAGCTTAGAGACTAAACTGATAGTTTGGGGTTACTATTCATTCGGTAACTATTACCAGACGGCGCTATGGAAGAAAAAATAATCTTCAGATCCATGCTATCATTGCTATTTTAGCAACTTGATTGTTCCCGCCCTTGACGCCGCAAGGATGAGGGACCCCTCTTTTTTATTGTTTTTAATGCAAAAGTACAAAAGTATAAAATTTCAAAGAAAAAATAATCTTCAGATCCATGCTATCATTGCTATTTTAGCAACTTGGTTGTTCCCGCCCTTGACCTCCTCGGCGTATCTTCAAAAACAAAAAAAATAAATTCCTTAAAGACTTTTGCTGAATGCAATCGAGTGCAGTAAAAAAAGCAGCTACGAGGCCAAGCGTGCAGAATTAATCCAGTGAGACGTGATGTGAAGCGTGGGAATTCTCGAGCGCGTCGCGTTCATATTTTGGAAAAAGTCGTGATTCGAGAGAAGAATAAAAGTGAATGGTGGACCTTGATTTCGGGTGCCACGAATCAAGAGTTGTAACCAATGATTTTAGTGTAGTGACATATACGCCCTAAAAGGGCGTGGTTCTCTGAAGTTGGTCCACATTCCCTCAATGTTCAAATCTCCCTCTGTTAAACAAGTAAGTATGAGATTTTTCACCAGACCATCCATGCTTCTCCGTGGTTGCGCAAATGCACGCGTGCGCATTGGCACCAATAAAAGCACGTAATGTTTTTAATGTCACCGCATTGGCACCTCCTCGGTGCCACGGCCTTGACTCAGGCGCTAAAATTGCGCCCGTGTTTTCTCTTTCGACGGCAAATTCGCCGTCGGTCAGCACGCGCAGGAATCCAGCCAATTGGGCGTTGGGCAAAAGTAGAAAAATATTGAGTGATCGAATTATATTATGAATAATAGACGTGACTTAGGTCCCTGCTGGGTGTTTGTTGGGAGGTGAGGGAGCACCATCAGTCTTGGCACTGATTTATTTTATAGCACGTGGCCCCATGGTTTCCTCATTTCTTAGTATTTTTCATCATCCGTCTCTTCTTATTTTCTATTTCTTTATCTTAGTTAGCTCAGTCCTTTTTATCTTACTTTTCATCCACCCTTTACTGCTCTTTTCTTCGGTTGAATTTTCTCCCCTCTTTTATTTCTTGATATTTAATGCAAAATTTTCAAAAGGAATTGAGGTTGCAATTTTACATTTCACTTCCTCTTGGTCTTATGACGCCTATTTCGAGGGAATACGCGATTTATTTCGTTGGTTGTTGTTACAAAGTCCTTTATTGCACCTTGGTCTAAGAAGTACCTCGTAAAACAACCGTGCAGTTCCATGCACTTCTAAAGAATCGCACTGTGCGAACTGTTTATTGAAGAAACGTGAACGAGTTCTGTTTGCTCCATCCATTCCAATGGGGAGCAAAGAGCAGAGGTATGATTACCTAGAATGTTCCTTCTTGTTCACCAGTTTTTAGCCTCGGGGTGGTAATTGAATCGACTTCCCATCTTCATGAAGGCTTGTCCTTCTTTTTTCTTGTTCTTTGCGGTTGAACTAAAATTAGACATAAGGTAATAATTAAACTAGACATAATTGCAGAAAAGCCCTGAGTATGAGTTGAGTAAGTTTAGTTATTATTACTTTAGAGGGGCTAAAACGTTAAATTTCTGAGGGTCGAATACTCTGTAAAAGTGAAATCAAGTAGCTAAAATGACAAATAGAACTTTGATCATATAAATCTAATGAAGTCGTGGGTCCGATATTTAATCATTGGTTCTTCCGTAACTAAAGAACACTTTCTAATTTTAGTCACCTTTCCTTCATAAATATAAATTAAGATAAGGTTCAACTTGACGCAAAAATATTCAGCAAACTGAGAAACTTACCATCAGAAGTAACTTTTATCGCTGGAAAAAGATCTGTCTGGTGGACAAGTCCTTGGTTTCCAAATGTTCAGTGGAGAATTAAAACAAATCAAATTAATTCACACTAAAGGATACACGCTTTCCCAACCAATATGTCGTCAATTTCTTTTCCTATAAAATAACCGCTACCTGAAATACCTTCCTCAAAAGGTCGTTTAAAATAATTCAGTGAACTGCTTAAAAAATTTCACGACTTATCTACGTGAATATATATTAAATTTAATAATTTGCTATAGAAGAGAGCACTTGTCATTGGCAAGGGTAATACAAGGCAATTGATGTTCGACACAAGTCATCATAATGTTCCCAGCATAAACACATTATTATAAACGTGTTTTCTATATTCCTTTTAGAATTGTTTCTCTTTAAAATCGATGGGCTTGGAAAGGGTAATTAAAATGTCTCTCCGCAGTGAGAACTTTTAATTCAGTTAATGACATAATGACACAGAGATTGAGCATTCTCAGTTTATTGGCAAAGACCATTTAGTGAGTTCTATTAATAATTTCATTTACTCTTTTTTTCTTCGCAAAGTACTAATAGGAGAGTGTAAATATAAAAAGAGGGGTAAAAAGAGAAGTGAAGAGTTAGAATAAAGAACAACTCGTTACATCATATGAAAATCAATTAACTCACAGAGAACATGACTTAATACTGAAGAAAATTTCCAAATCGTTTGAAGTAAACGAACATAAATAAAATGAAAAAAAGGACTACTAATTTATTATAATATAAACTAGGTGAATAACGCCTATAAACAGATGAAAGAGTATTCCAAGATATAATAAAAAAAGAACACCAAACAAAAAATAAGCAAAAAAAATCGGAACAAGTGAATTTTTGTGCTGCGGAGAGGCTTTTTGATCCCCATATTTTATGTTATTGCATATTTGTCTGTCTTCTATTATTCCTTTTAGTTTAATCACTTATGTAGTTTATTACTCTTGTAAGGACTGGTCAAGAGAATGTACTAGAGGTCTTTGCTAGATTATAGACTAGTAGGCGTAGACTTTATCAACATGAGTTCATATTAATAATAATCCATCCTTAAAAACATTTTCTATGTTTGTTATCTCTCGACTATTTCTATTCCTTTTCTACTGAATGAATAAAATATTCCTCTTTTGTTTATTAAGTCATTTTTATTCAATATTCATATAACAAAAGCTGAAATTTGTATATTTAATTTTCAGGGAAAGTTAAATTAACAAAATTAAATAACATTGAGAAAAATGAACAATAATAGTTAATGTTGGATAAATAACTGTTTTATAATATATTTTTGTTTCACACATCAAATGCCTGTTTTGAGATGTCACGAGGAATGGACAATCATTATCTCAGTCCCATTTCCCCTACTCTCTACGATCGCCTGTTTATCCAAGTGGCATCGCCTTCCTTTCTCTTCGCTCTAATCCCGCGATAGGTCAAATAATTAAGATTTTGGTCCCAGACTAATTTTGTGGTAGCTAAGCTCTGTTTGAAATTAGTTAACTATACTTTTCACTTTTCAATGGTCACATATAAGACCATTAAATTATATCGACAAAATTGCCTCTCGCAAGTGCCAAAACAATTTATTACACTTGTTGTTTACGTTATTGATCTTTCTTCATCATATTGCAATTCACTCTGGCATGGTAAAGAGATGTTATACAATGCTGTTCATTCTCGCCTTGTTAATGGTTATAGGTTACCACAATTAATTGCCTTCACTCTTATTATCTCCTTTTCTAAGATCATCTGTAAGTTCCTGATCTGATTCAGATCTGATTAGTTTTCAGGGAAATGGGCTCCAACCTGGGGCTGACCGCCTACACGAGAAGGTGGTGTTTGTGGTAGCTAGAAACCATTAAATGACCTAAATTATCCTTCCGGGAATTCACACGTCTCTATGACCCTTTTAACGATCCCATAGAAGGTTATATCTGAAGTAATGTTCCTAGCAGCTATTTCTTAAGTGCATAAATAACTTTGTTACCACTTTGAAAGTTCTCATTATTATAAAGGCACTGGCCTCAAAATGTCTGCATCACTGTTTCAGAATTCCGGCCATAAATTTCTGTAATGAGAAAAATGGTAGTATTTAGCACTATTTCACTCACTCTTTTTTTAATTTACTAAAATAATTGTCATGAAATTCGGTTGGTTGAGTAAATGAACGATTTCAAGTTGATCTACTGTCGTTGGTTACCCAGAAAGTCATGTTTTTTTTATTTTCATAAAAAGGAGAATCTTAAATAAGATCGTTAATTAGAAGACCTCCATAAATATCTATTGTTAAATACGCCCCATAAAGAGGGATCATTTTCCGTCACTCAAACGGAAGCTGGGATTTCTTGATCTTTCTACAAAATTGTTGCTTTATCTAAGCTTTATGTATTTGTCTTATTCAAATCGTACGGAATCTGAAAGTAAAATCGTAAGTAGAACGATAAGAGAGAGGACAAAACGTTGTGAAAATCTGGTATCGGGTGAGGTCATCCTAACTATTTATTCTGTATATATCACTGTTAGAATGTTCAATTTGCCCCACAGACACCAACAGTGGAGCATAAATATATTTTGTATATAGCCCATTTTAGACCAACTAGTAACGATAACACTTTCAAGTTAACTAGAAATAATGACGACAATATTAAGTGTATGGTACCATACGAAGCTATAACAAAAATGACTCTTTGTAAAATCCGATTGCGATATTCCTATTTTACAGAAAGACATAAACATTTCATATGTTGCAACACTCTGAAAGAGCTATAGGTTGGTCACAATTCTCAATTTCAAGTAATTTTCTCAGGTCAAAGATGCATTCAGGTTTTTGATTGTTGCAATAGATCAGAGAAGCATCATTCGATAACGTGAAATAAATGCGGCGATTACCTGGAGACAGGTCCATTTCGATTTAGTATTTTAGTTTCGCGAATTCCTGATACGAGTGACTAAGCATACTCCTTGGCAAACTCGAATCTTGAGTCATAAAGTTGAGTTTATCACGACTCAAACGTCCGCCATACCATGTCAGAGAACCCTCAGGCATCACCGTGTTGGAATTAAAATTTCTGTACACTGGAGCTATGGTTTTATATGGAGTAGATGTTTACTTCACGTCTATGTTTTTTTTTGTCTAGTTTAATCTTAAAAAAACAGGTAAAAATTATTCTGAATTAAAATCATACTGGCATCAATATAATATAAAACCTAAAATACAGTTAAATTTAATATAAATTCATCCATTAGGTTTATCCTACAAAAATACCATTCAATTTTAGGACCTTTTTCCCCGCCCCAAACATAAGCAATCCAAACATTAAAATTCTGAAATGACAGCTGCAATTACATACCCATCATTCCTGTATTAGTTTTTTAGAAATAAGTTTCATTTCATTAAGATCTACAAATTACAACAAAAAAATAAATAGTTCAGTACTCTATGCTACCAAGGGAGGGTTACAATACAATGTTTGACCGCCTTGATCTAATAAACATCGCAACACCAGTACAAGGAATAAAAATAAAATACTAAAAAATATGGCATTTCTCCCCCATCCCTATGCCAAAATGAAACAGTTGGCACATAGCATGGTGCAAAAAGCATATAATAGGCAGGTGTGGCTTGCATTTGGTCTTATTACACTTCCATAGGTCAAAAGAATTTCGAAATAAGGTTTCGTGAACTGACACAACAAAAAATACCATCGAACGAGGTAGTGGAAGAGATATTTGTAGTAAAAGGGAGTTGGCTCTAATTCCCGACATTCTTCTGCTGTCTCCACCTCCCCTCAGTCAAATCCCAAACATCATTGTGTAAGATATTTTTTCTTGATTTGTGACGTTATTTTGACGTGAATTTCACAAAAAATGCTTAAAAAACTACATAATTAGAGAGTAAAGCGTCTCGATAGAGATATACAGAGAAATCTGGTATAATGTCGTCCAAGGATGACACAGAATGTCAATGATATAAGAAAGAATATGAAGTTTTCATTCCAACATCCACTGGATACATCTCTGGGATAGAGATGTATCCAGTGGATGTTGGAATTACATGTAAATAATCTTTATGTGAAGAAAAGGTAATAACAATTAAAATTACAAAACTTTGTAAATTTAAAGATATTTACCACTAATTGTATAAACCAGATAAAAACTGTAAATATCTCTCAACCTTGTCACGCTTAGGTTCAACCTCTTTCCAACCTTTGGTGTAACCATTGTGTACCATAACCTCCTCCTAATACGTCCTTCACGACTAGGCTAAAATAAAGGACTAGGTTTCTTGTATGCTTTTTCACAAAACCCCTCTTCCTTGTATGGATTCATTTTATTCTCATTCCTCCCCACCCCACCTCTGTATTTTATTTCACCATATTAAACGTATTTTCAGTTAAAGCAGAACAACTCTATTCTGTAAGTTGTCAACTGACTAAATAAAGAGAAGGATACTGTGTCGGTAGCCAGCGACCCATTCCGGGGGCATTTCGAAGAATTCAGTGCTATATTTCTTTGCGTTCGCGTAAGCAATCTTAGAGAATGGCACAATATTGCATATATTTTTACTGGAAATACCTGGTTTTAAACCTCGTTAGCAGCGCAAATTCCTATTATGTTTTTTTATTTACTAAGAGACAAATTTATGATAAACCTAGTCAGGAAACAACACAATCTTACACACATAAATACGCAATATACCTCAATACTTTGTAAGATGCAATTTAACATGATGATATGATAGTGTTATTCACTCATTATGTTATTTTTGGTTGATCCTTTTTTCGCCCATTTATTCGTTTCTATTTGAAGCCAAGTTATTTGAAACGGTAATCAATTTCCTTCTAGGTAATCTTTCGTTGGTTTCCCATGGGTACTAGATCCCCTTCAATACGTTCCAAGGCATTCCGCAGACTTCCACCAAGTTGCACGGCGCCCTTAGCTCTAGCAGTCAGGCGCCAGATTGGCTCTTAAATTTAAGAACCAAAAATCCGCCCAAGTTGACATTATTAAAAAGCAATAAAAAAGGGTTAAAAATTTGTTCACAAGAATCAAGCTCGTGAGTCTTAAAATCCTGACATTTCAGTTGGACGAGCTTTACCTAATTCTAAATTTCTTCTTAAGAATGTTCTAATTAATTGAACAAGCTAAGAAAAAACAACTGTTTAAACAAGATTCGATCGACTGAACTAATATGTTGACCTATTGTTTATAATCTTAAAATACCGATATTCAACAACAGTGAAGACGCGAAAGATCACGGCTTTCATAAGCTCTACGTGGAGAACTACATTGTAATGGCAACTATCTCAAGTTTCGGGTTCCTACAGGGGGTCCTGGATTAAAACAAATGGAAGGAACAAGTACATACAAAACGAAACTGCGATAACTCGTATTTAGAATTATAACTTTTATATAAGAGGTAGGGTAGTGCCAAAAGATAGCCTGTCTATCTTCTATATCTTCTACTGACCTTACTACAGTCAGTAATTGCTACGAAACGCCCTTTCTCGCTCCGCTGGGCTGCATGTACAGAAAATCAGATCATGCAAGCCAAGTGGCTTGATCGTCTGCAACAGAATTAAGTACACTCGTCAGATCCAACGTTTCTCCAATATTCCCAACAAACTGAAAACACGTACACGACGCTTTTTCCTTCTGATATTCCTTCCATGTCAATCAAATGCCACAGATTTATGCCCTGCTTCCAGAGGATAAGTGCCGTGGGACACAATCAGGTGAAGAAACAGATGAAATGCTCACTTCAGCAACGCTTCCAAAGCTTATTATAGAAAAGAGCGTTATATATTAAAGATTATATACAAGGTTTAGGCAGGTGAATGAACGAAGATATTCTGGTAAATATGAAGTCTATGGCTACAAAGGTTTGGTTGTTTTATTTAATATATAACCATATTGTTAAGTCACGCACTCATAGCGCCTAGCTAACGCAAGCATCAA
Source organism: Ceratothoa steindachneri (assembly GCA_963969495.1). Lineage (NCBI taxonomy): Eukaryota > Metazoa > Arthropoda > Malacostraca > Isopoda > Cymothoidae > Ceratothoa > Ceratothoa steindachneri. Next base: position 173,495,902 of record OZ018327.1, read on the forward strand.
CCATTATTTTCTATCCATTCATATATCGGTGTAGTTATCATTTACTGCTGAGTTCTAACATGAAATTAGAGCAGGGAAAACTTTTGTAAACAATCTTGTATTTATGGCAAGCGGCTCCTCTACTGGTTTCGAACTGGCGACCGATGAATTCGTAGATATGTCCTCTGCCACTGAGCCATGTGCTTGGCCGCTTGAACTATTTCGAAGAGCCTTGCAGCCATATCGACCGTATTTCCTAAACCAGGGCGAGCTCCTCTCCCAATTAAGGCTATAAACCCATTGAAAGGAGCCAGGAACTCGGATGTCGGCTTAGAAGCTCCGCACTTCGGTACGTGATGGTGCGTCGCCTTATTATAAAAAGAGAAATCCAACGGAGGGAGATGCGACAGATAGGTACGGAAGGTGGTTCAGAAACAATGGGTGAAATTAGGGGAAATAAACATGTATAAATGATCCATAGCCCGAGTAACTAAAATACGAGACTACTTAGAATATAGGGAATGAGGAGGAACCGCAATTTTGTTATAGTTTTCTCCTGTATCTCCACAAAGGCTCGTGACCTTGAAGGAGCGCGGAGGCAACCTGACGTTGCCATTCCTCCGAAATGGGCTGATACCTAAACAGGTTTAGTTAAACATTCAGACTATATGACCCCGCAAGGATATTCGACAGCGCCCCGTATCCTTTCTCTGTATGTATCCTTCTTTGTCACTTCAGAATTAGTATTTAAAGATACACACATTTGTTGTAACTTCCCCTGTTATCTTTCATCTTTTTCAGTTATCTTCTTTATTATCTCATTAGGCATCTTTCCCCGTAGAACGCAACTTGAGCCTAATGAATATCGACGTTGATAAGATTTGCGGCGCCAACCTCACACTCTTAGTTCTGTTCCTTTTATCCTGTGGATAAAAATGGATGTAAGTCAAGTAGATGCCACGTGACAGAACATAACATAATTCAATGGATTAAAAAACCCACACGGGCTAATCAGAAGTCATCTGTTGTAACACCCGCCCCATAAACTGCTTCCACAGCAATGCGTCCAAATCACTTAATAAAGCATCACCATCATTAATGATCGAAAACTAAATCATGCAGCTACAATATACAATATCAATAATATATACAATTTATACACATACACAGAAAAAAACAATTCCCATTCTCGCTCCAAAATCTACAGCTACAGGAATGCATAAGTGCGTCAGCGTACTCGTGTGTACACACTAAAAATTTTAAAATAATAGAACAAAAAGTGATGCAGTGAGAGTGAAATCCTATAAAGAAACTCTCTTTATTTACAATATATCAAGATTTGGAAAACTATGCCACAAGATAGGTTGAAATCAATCATTTCTATTACTTTTCCTCCGGGATCTGTTCATTAGATCGTGGTTAGTGGAGATATAAGTTCCACTTTGGAGATGAGTCGGTGTCAATGATTGGGCGGAGCCCCTTTCGCGAGAGACAGACGCTGGAGATCCAACCTCTGAGGTGAGATTTGACGAGACAAGCTACAACTGGGCGTTGGTGCTCGTACCGCTATCACATAATTCTGTTGATAAAGTAATTGGTTTAGATTGTCAGGATGATAATACTAATAATATCAAAAGAAATTAAATACATGAATTTTGGCACCATTTGTATCTCTAGTTCAAATTTGGACAATTACTCATTGTTTCGGTTTTTGTATCTCGCCTGAGGCCATGTACACCTGATCACAGACCGAGCAGCCACGACCCTCGCGTCTTTAGTGACTTGGTTTGTGCAGAGAACGAACCTGTTTCTCAGTTTGACAGGTAAGTAACATTGGTTTGGACCTAAGGACCTTATCACACAGGGTTTTATGGGACGCCTTCCCCACTTACAATTTGTGACTTCTGCATCGGCAGACCCCAAAATACCTAATCACCACTCGCTTACATATGATGCTGTCAACATGTCTTGAAGCAGAAAATTCTAAATCCCTCAACCCTAATTTTCCCCTTTGCTTCAGTATAAATCCTTTTTATCTCATCCCTTAAAGTTCCCTTTATTGTTGATAGTGATTCAAACCAAGTCACGGTAAGGTATTAAGGCATTCTCCAAAGCAATGTACGTTAAGTTATGTTTCCATTACAAAGATATTCAAGACAAAGTTTTTTTGCAAGTATTTCTAATTCAAAACAAAATTAAAACTAATCCAACAAACAAAAGAAATATTTTGCTATCTTTAAATCTTTCTCTTTCTTGATTTAAGCAACTAACTTAAATCAACGAGCTGAATTTCTGAGTTAAAAGTTGCATTGTAGAGGCTCTAAAGAGTCGAAATCACTTTTTAATCTAGAATTTAATTAACCCATTATCTTACCTCCTTTTATTTTTCCTCTTCAACATTTTCACAATTTAGTATTAAATCGACCGGTACGTTGGTTCTACTTTTTAATCAAAGGCGTAAGAACTAATAAACTTGAAAAATTGATTTATGTATCAAATTAAAAGTATTTTATTATAAAAATTGGAGACAATTCTTAAATTAATCAGTGAATTTCATTTGGTGAAAAGGTTCGTCTCTTCCGGTGAAATTCATTTGGATTCTTCCTTCAATTTTTGATGTTTCTCAAATTAACTCTTAATTTATTTTTAATTTCAATTCCCAAACTTTCATCCGAATTGCATTGTGAGAATAGTAACCATCCTCTCCAAATGCGAATAACCAACTAAAGAGTCCAGTAAAGAACGAGCGATACTCAAATGAAAGATATAATCGTTAATCTTAACAGAGTAAGAGCAGAAGTCCAGTCCGAACCGATCCTCAAAGATGATTGGTAAGCTAAATTAAACTCCTTTAAATCCATACTTGCATCTTTGGATCATTCTCATAAACAGGTTCTTCAAACATATCAATCTTGTGATATGGAGTAAATGAATGAGTCTATTTGAGGATGACTTTTCAAATCGACCACTATTTTGATATCTCAAATTAACTCTTTCAAGGAAAGGAAAAAATTGCTTCCACAAATTCTTATATTTCCTTAGCGAGTCACACTCAGATCTCGATCAAATATTAACTGCTCTTGGCCGGAACAGCCTCACTAAACCTTCCTCCCTCTATCTGCCCTGTATTTCATTTCCTGTGACCCAAGATAACCTTGAAGTCCCATTGAACATTGGACATATTATAAAGTGAGGAATATAGTAGTAGGGGCTTTTAGTAGCAGAAAATAGTGGGGAAAAATGGGGAAAATAATAAGGAAGTGAGAATGAAGAGTAGAATGAAAAACAGGGTCTAGTGATAGGGTATCTCGGGCCTTCTTTGCGTTTTGGTATATTTTTTTATTTAAGTGCATATATATATATATATATATATATATATATATATATATATATATATATATATATGTGTGTGTGTGTGTGTGTGTGTAAGGCATTCAAGCCTTTGTAGTAGAGGATTTTTTGCTATGGTGAAGAATTTATCTGTTTTTTACGCCTGGATTTTGCGTTTTGTTTTTTGTTGTTTTTTTTTAGTTTATAGCGACTTGATCTCTCTCAAATTTGGGAATTAGTACTTGACTAATTTTTACAGGGGGAAATGGAATGTTTGGCTTTGTATTTGATTTGTAGTGTTGAGTATTTGGAATTTTATGTGAACGTTGGATTTGTGTCATTGTCGATGAGCAGTCTGCTGCTTGTAAACGATTTTGCGTGTTTTATGTCATCAAAGTTTATATGCTCGAGTACAAACTCGGGAGGGAGGCGCCGGTGTACAGCGTCCCAGATCTTATTTGCTCTTTGGTGAAGCTCTAGTTTATGGGGGTCAACCCCAGTTCGCCATGGAGCTCACTCTGCCTTTTCCTCTGTCTCCTTCGGGTTCTCGTTATAATTAAGAACTCATTTTGGACCCTTTGCAGTTTAAGGACTTGGACGGACTTTGGTACTTGGGTATATAGGAATCGGTGGATACAGGAGTTTGGATCGCATGCACGCATTGTAGATCTTGAGTTTGTTGGAGGAACTTAGGTCTATGAAACGATAGAATTCACCCAAGTCCCTCCGTTGCAATCGCCGTAATCCTTGTCACTTGGCTCCCTTACCCACCAGTCGTAATCTGGATTCCCAGAACCGTGCCCCCTCCGTGCTGTATGGGATGCGTACACCCCAAATCCCACACAGATGTCGGCGAGGGTCCGTCGGAATAGTGGAATTATCTGGAACTTTTGGGCATTGGTGGACATCTTCTATCTTCTCTCGAAAGAGTTGATGTTTTCGATTTCCACCGCCATACTCTGTGCCATATAATTCACATTCCGATAAGGTGTCGTAAAGATCATCGTGATGTCGTCCGCAAATTGGACATATAACGAGTCTTCTGTCAGAGGTTGGGGAAGGTCGATTGTGTAGATGTTATAGAGCAAGGGACTGATACACCCGCCTTGTGGCACCCCAGCCTCGTGTTCAAACTCAGGGCCATTGAAGCCTTTAATGTGCACATAAGCTCTCCTCTCCATTGGATAATCGCAAAGAATCCTTTCAAGTATGGGGTCGAGGCCCAGTTGTAAGATTTTGTATTGCAGGCCTCTTCTCCATACTTTTTCAAAGGCCTTTTTGACTTTTCGGAGTACCAGATTTGCTTAGCGTCTTTCAGCTTTTACTTTTGATAACTTCTCGATGATCGAGGCTCGCGCCGCTTTCTTCTCTCAGATTAAAAACTGAATTCCAAGCATAATCTTTCTAGTTCGGCCAAACTCTCATATCTTAACAAGAAGCTGAGATATTAAGAATCTGTATACCATCCTAAAACACTTGGGTAATGACAAGGACATATACGAGTAATAAATAATTTTAATGTATTTAAATGTTAAATATTGAATATATCACAAATGTATTTCAATATTAAATGTTTATAAATTATTAAAATACTCTTTTAAATATTTTTCAGTTATTTTTTTACTTTATGACATTATAAAAATAATGCAATCTGGAGATAAAATATATTAGACAGTATAACTTTCCATTTTGTCAGATTCACTGAATTAATTTAGGTATCGATATGCCATTACATGTGTTTTAATCTAGTTCAATAAAATACAAAATATTGTTTTCCTGCTTCACTGTTTTTTTCTTATGCGGACATTGCCGCATTATTCCGATATCTTTAGAAGGGAAGGAGCTTTGACTCAATAGGGTATACTGACCTACACTAACCAGAATCTGCTCCTCAAAGTTTGTTATAGTGTTCCACTAACGTTTTGCCCTACCCTATAGAGAAAGAGGGCTTTAGGTGAGACATGCATTTCTTCGTACACTAGAGTATTGATGCCTTTCAGTATGAGCACTTGTTCTACAAGTCGATCACTCAATTTGCTGAGCCCGTAAAGGAGTAGAGTGTGGGGCTATAACTCAAGAGAAAGAGGTTCTCTCTTTCGGGTCATCTTTTAAATCGTCTATATTTTTCGCGCCTATTTAGAACCAGCAAAAGATGAAAGAGGTCGTCAACTATTCTAAAAAAAACAACTCAATTTGCTCCTTTTTGAAGCAAAGTGTGACAGTATTGTTATACGAGGGGCGTCCAGTAAGTTTTGCCATTCGGATATAAGGAAACGAGATATGAGGTAAAGAGTTTTATTATTTTTCAATATAATTACCCTCGACTTCAATGCACTTCGAATTCCCGACAACCACAAATCTCCCGACTGCTGTTCAATCCACTCCTGGACGGCGAGCTGGACATCTTCATCGTCCACAAACCGGCGTCCACGCACTGCAGCCTTGAGCTGGCGGAATAAAAAGTAGTCGCTGGGGGCCAGATCTGGACTGTAGGCAGGGATGGTTGAGCTCCTCGAATCAGTACTCGCGCAGGGAAGCTTGTGCAACTCTGGCCTTGTGGACTTTGACGACGTTGAAGTCGATCATGGGGCGTCAGGTTTCTAGGTACTCAACGGGCAAAGAGACCTTGGTCATAGCCATATTGTCGTGGATAATGTTGATAACACTTCCATGTTATATTACAAGTTCTCGCTCGATTTCTTCGACCTTCACCTGTCGGTTTTCGAGGATCATCCTCTCCACACGGGCCACATTGTCCTCGTTGGTTACGTCTGACGGGCGTCCTGGACGGGTATCATCAACAAGGGACTCACAACCATGGCGGAACTCCCTATTCCAGCGAGCAATGGTTTCATAGGGAGGGGCGGTGTCGGTGTACACTGCAACCATGCGTTCATGGATCTCTTTTGTATTCTTGTCTTCCTTGGTCAAAATTGGATCCCTGCGCGGTGCTCAACCTTCTCCATTGTTGAAAAATTTGTGACTGACAATCTGCGATCAGCTACTGCTTCTTAAATAGACGAGGCAGGAGCGTGCGGCTGCAAGTCCTTACTTGTCATAACTTGTCCTAACATCCCCACACACAGCCATCCCCCTTCCTCTGTTTTGCCCTACCGATTCGCAAAACTAATTGACCGCCCCTCGTATCTTATTGAAAAGTGCTTGGAAAACGGAATGTTCTATTTAGAGACTTAACTAATCTGTCTGTCATTCAAAAGGTTAACCTAAGCCCTTTGGCTCAGTGGTTCTTAGATCAAAAGATCTTAAATTCGAAGTAATCATCAGTTTCAGAAGCAGAAATGCTTGACAATCCGTGTTGCTGACGCTACGAACTTAGTGCATGTTAGTTCCTAATGCATTTTTGGTTCATTTATCCACCGCAAGAACCTTCTGAATTACCTTTTAACTCCTTGTATGGTAACAGTAAGGAGCGTCTGACAATGCCTGAGTGATTTTGAGGTCAGTTGAGGCAATTTTTTTTAACAGTAATAAGAGAATGGAGTGAGTGATTTACCATAACAGAAGCCTTCTTCTCCCAGATGTATGTCGATTGCTAAGACGAATGGAGTGAAAAGTGTCGCATAATCCTCTATAAACTCAATTTGATGTATTTTGAACAGCGTCAAATTAAGTGCCAAAATTACCTCATTGTTTAAGGCATTTTAAGAGCCTGAAAGTCATACAGTGAATTCCATTGTTGCAGGAAACACGAAAACAGTAATTCCGAATAGTTTATATAATTTTCGATCATTTGGTACTGGAGTCTTTAGGTTTAGATCAATTTTCTTTCCATCATCAGACTCATTCTCACTCTTTTGAGTCTCCTTATCCTCAACTGCGTGTTGATTGCCTTAATACCAAATTCTTTGTAAGCTTTTTCAAATTTTTAGCCACTTTTATTAACAGTACTCACGACCTTAGAAACAGGGGTGCGGTACTCCTGCATTATATCTTCTCATGGATCTAAAATTCTGAAATATTTGTGTTCTTCTTTGAAGCGTCGGCATGATACTACTACGTCCCTTCGTTGAAGCGTTTGCCCATTGATCTGCTTATGATAAATGTATTAAATATAGTGAAACTATATTAATGTCCATTTTTAGGGTGATTTATACTTTTGCCAATAATATATATATATATATATATATATATATATATATATATATATATATATATATATATATATATATATATATATATATATATATATATATATATATATATATACCCGAGACCACAGGACTAAGGTATCGGGCAAATGTCCTGATTCTTTTTTGCCTCCCTTTTTCCTCTCTTTTCAATCTTTTCCCACTCTTTCAGAACTAGTTGCATAATCAATTGGAATCCAAATTGGCATTTCTTTAATTTTTTTCGAATATTGTCATTATTTTAATAATCAACCTCTTTGAGTTATATAAAATGGGCATTATCAACAAGTTCATTTATCTGTCTTTCAACTTGTGAATTATATAAAGTTGCATCTCCAACCCATTCTCAAAGGCTCGTTATTTGTTGCAGGAATAGTCTGCTGCTCATACTTATAACAGTGGATTGCGAATACAATAACCTCCCTTCCTTATGCCTCTTAACGAGAAGTGAAATATTTCCTCCCCAATTAAGCTCCGTTTACATTGCAAATCGTTAACCCAGAGCCGATATCGAGACAAATTTATTTTTATATCCGCACAGAGAATTAACACAGCCTTATCAATAAATTCCAGAAGGTTCCCGGGAACACTGCAGCGTCTATCCTCATACGCACGAGCAGTATAATCCTATCATCCACCTTAACCAATTACTATTTATAAGATATACCAAAAGATCCTTTCCAACAATGTTATTTCTCCTTTTTTTTCTAAACTAGGAATTTCGTCTTCTGTCTCCATAGTTACCATTTTCATGTTGATCTATCATTGGTTGATCGTGTGAAACCATTCTCCCCGCATTCAAATATACAATTAATCACTATTCAATCATAAAACCAACTAATTTTCATTCATTCACTTTTCGATCAAATATTCAATTCACTGTTATGTATTTGTTTATCAAGTGATTTTATATAATAAACAACATTCGAGTTTTTATTTTTAAAATCAATCACTAAACCAGTAATAAATAAATTATCCCCCTTGTTCGAGAACGACGACCACCACCAACTAGTCTTCAGAAGAAACACAAAACACCCCAAATCAGTGATAAGTGCTCTGGTAGAACTTCATTCAAATCTCCACCGGACTTCGACATATACATTTATTATTTATGCGATGCATGGAAAGAACTATCTACAGAGGAACTCAATATTTCTACCATCGAACCATTCAAGCATGGAATTGGCCGAGTGGTTTTTAAGGTGCAATATCTATTCCGATTCAAGGATTATTATTTTTTTCCATATATCTTTTTCGCCTTTCTATGCCCGCAGATGCTGGTGGGAGAGCCTTCATCGGAATTTTTTTTCCATGCTGGATGTTAGGGGCTTTCCGTCTATAGTACCACATCGGTATGGGTAGAAATGTCTTTTGAGGTACCCCTAGTCCTTGTGACTGATTTTCTCACTCCGTCGGGAGAAGTACTATTATAAATATTTGTGAAATGACCTTAGAAAAAATTCTACACATCATTTCTCTTCAGGGCAAGGCGATACCTTGATTAGCTATAGTAATAATGAGAATCTTTATAAATTGATCCTCAAACTTTTAAAACCTACTCAAGTTGGTGGTAAGGCCCTTGCAGTTTCCCTATTTTGTTGTAATTCCTCGTGTCTCTCTCTCTATCTCTTTTCTTTCATTCCCTCTCCCTCTCTTTGACTTAATAAAGAGGCCAAGTAAAATAGTGTGAGGAATATATAATGAGACTATATTGGACCACCAGTCTAAATTTTTCCTCATTTTTTTATGTTGTTCCCACATAACCTGGCGGTAATCAACCTATAACTCCCGGCCATGAATCGTCTTAAGTCACTTTGAGCAAATTTACAAACATTCATTAAAAGTTGACGATATTTTGAGTTAAGAAATTGCAATTTACAAGGCGAGTACATTTTTTTTTAATTTCTAATTTTATTTTGCAACTAGCTGAAGAGCTAGGGCGGTAGCCAGCGGAACTAAGGGGTATCTTGAGGAATTAAATGATGGACTATCGAAAAACATAAATAAAAGAATGAAAATATTGTACCGATTAAATGAATGAATATTAATTTGTTGAAGAGTTGCTATAACAACGAATTTCTCCCTTTCTGATTGATTAAAATACAGAGAGAGGAAGTTTGAAAAAACCCCAGAAAGAATCGGAGTAAGTATGCAAGAAACAACATAGCTACTGGGATATATGGTATTAATTTCATATTGCTTTCATTTAGTTAATGTAGTTAAAGTATACTTAGGATTTAAACTTACTAAGAAGTCCGAAAATGGAAGTATGTTCGAACTCGTTACGAGAAGAGAGATATCGTCTTAAATTTAACGCTCGCTCTTATCGGCGGCCAAGGAGGGCTCATTAGCGGAATAAAAGATAATTAAGATGCATCCAAACATGACAGTTGATAGAGTTCATTCCTTTTATCCTTCCCATTTTTCATAACTCGTTAAAAGATGATCCTCTGATATGCTAGTTTTTAAGATATAGGAATCAACCGAGTGATAGATGATCTCGGAGTTGGCTCGAGTTGTTCCCCATATCGTGATGCAAGAATGTAAGCAGAGAAGATCTGTCTGATAAGGTGATACAGCAGAAGTTATAGAGTATGGGATATATCTGTTCAGGTGCTGAAGCAGGAGTTTTAGTGAAGGGGATTTGTCTGTTAAAGTACTTAGTGATAGGGATCCGTCTGATAAGGTGCTGAGGCAGGAGTTTGGGGGACGAGGATTAGTCTGTCCAGGTGCGTTTCTGTCTGCTCAAGTTTTTAAGCAGGAGTTTTAGTGTAAGAAATCTGTCTGCTCAGGTTCTGAGGCAGGAGTTTGGGGGACGAGAATTAGTCTGCTCAGGTGCGTTTTTGTGTGCTCAAGTTTTGAAGCAGGAGTTTTAGTGTAAGCAATTTGTCTGCTCAGGTGCCACAGCAAATTTTAATAAAGGGGATATCCGTTAAGGTGCTGAGGCAGGATTGAAGCAATCAGAATAACAAAAGTTTATTTTCTATTTATTTTTACAACCTTGGTTCATTCGCCTAAAAGACAGACCCTTGTTGAATTCCGATATATTCCAACAAGTCTTTCGCTAATTCAAACCAACTCTCTTACAATTGCACAAAAAAACATAATTATGTAATTATACTCTGTGCGGTAATTCCTAAAATGTTATTAGCACAATTACCTTCTTTAGTCGTCAAATATTATCTTATGTAATCAGAAGGTAATTAATTTGGAACTTCTGGGGAGTGGAAATTGGAGTGGTGGGGAGCAAACCGGAAAATAACATTTAACTGTTTACTTGACTTTGTTTTCATCATGAAGTGGGTAGAGAGCGTGAATATATGACCGTTTCGTATATGGATATACACTTAAAATAAACATGTGAACAGCATTTATATAAGTACATTTGGTTAATATAAGCTCTAAAAATGGAATCCGAAACAAAATTCGAGATTTTGTAAATTTTCGACCGAAAAAAATACATATTCGAAAGGATCGAATTTCGGTTTAATATAAATTCTCATTTTTACAGATCATAGTTAAGTTGAAACCACGAAGAGTGGCTTGCTCCAAGTGTAACTAGTACTCTCTCAGGTCTGAATGCAGCCAACGAAGTGTGAAAGAGGGAGTTTAACATTCTAAAAACACCTTCACAGAGCAATGTAAAGCAGGAAGATGTAATCAATTATTCACTGAGCAAGCAATTTATTACCTTTAAGCTTCGCATGTTCATGTGGTGGCATAAATAAATATGCAAATCACATAAACCTGGCATTTTTTCCAGTCTTGTACATATGTTTAATTATTGTGTACGTTTGACTCTTTGCAATTACAAATATATCACTTAACGCATATGGACCCCAAGGTGGGTGCTTACATCTTTTTCGATTGAAACACTATTAACAGATAGGCAGAGCTTACAAACTCACCTCGCCATATATAACAATTATTATCTATTATTTTTCTTTATATATTTGCATGCAATTCCTCTTTATCCCTCCACCAACGTTGCTTCCTCTCAAACCTCACCTACACCAGAGAGATCCAGGAAGTGAAGAGGAAGAAATATTTGACATTGGAAGATTTTCGATTGCTGTGGTTTCGTGGGAGGGGAGGGGAATGATGAAACTCTATTGCCGACGATAAAAAGAAGTGAATGGGGCAAAATTTCGTGTATCACGCATCTTTCTCCAGTGCTATTAATAATATTAACTGCGTGTCTGAATCGTTCATATAGTTGACCTTTCTTCTCTACATCCAGGATTTGACATGATACCATTATGGCTTCGTCCCTTTCTTCATACGGGGATTTGCTAGTGCGTAAACATCCAATACTTGCAAGAGGCGCCAGCATCTATCAAGGATGCTTCTGCTTGAATTTGCCTCAATTAAGGAGGAGATATGATCGAAATTTTTAATACAACTAACCGAATTCATAATTTTTTTAAGAAATAATTTGAATTTCTTTCAAATCAATCCCGAAAGAGACTTTTTAAATTTTTTGAGAGTAAAAATACCCCTACGTTATCGATCTAGACAGTGGGTAAAAATAGAGAGAAACTGACCTAAGAAATAGAAATCACGAACAATCAGAGAAAAGCGAAAAATCGAAAATGATAAGCATAAAATGGACGTAAATAAGTAAGCAACCTAGGGGAGGATCAAGGCTTCCATGAACCCACAAGATGGGCTAAGCTTTTAACAGAATAAATTTGTCTCCCAACAAAGGAAATCCAATTCGCATTTGAGTTGAAAAATTGGATATGAAAGATATGCATAGGATTGGGTGGGTATGTTTCAATATTTTACTTATCAAGTTTTAAAATTTCAACTTTATGTTTTACTATAACACATTTTCTATAGAGTGGAGTTGGTCCGTAACAATGTCCATACAAAAAGAGGGAAAAATCCCTCCAATGTCCTGCGGTGTTTTGTGATAATATGATAAATGGTTATTGCATTGATGGTTTCCCATGGTTCAAATCACTTACAAGTGCCTTTGAATGGCTAAATGAGGCTTCTGCCGCTATATGGTGCCACCCAGCACCAAATCCCATGGCAGATTTGAAATCTCCGGGGCGAATAACCATATGTCCCATGGTCATATGGGTCATTTCATGGCTCTAAATGGTTACAATGAACATAACTCCTTTTGCAAAAAAAAACGAGGCCTTGACCTGGCTCTTCGCTGCAGCTAAAAACACCCGTCATTTTCCCACCATTTAATTAATCATTCGTATCTACAACGTACTATGGGATGTAGTGTCCCTTGCAGTTAGATCACCCTCGACCAGAAGCCACCAAACTCGCTCATAAAATCCCCCTTTGTGTACCACTCTACCCCTCTTATAATACTACTTAATTTTCAAACTGATTCCAGAGTATACTCGTTTATGTTGTTTTAAGTCCAATTACAACCTCAACCAATGTCTTTCTTTGGAGTCGATAATCCTATCCCAATTAAACACTCACTCAACCCTTGTCAGCCTTGAATCCCAGCGAATAAAGCTGACAGGCATTTTCATTTCCTATTGATCTACGACAGAAATAAGCAGTCTTTCTAACTATACCTTGGCCTTTAGTGGTATTGCTGTCGTATTTTTATCATTTTAGTTTAAATTGAATTTAGGCATACAGATACACACCATACAAAGAACTCACACCTACTTAAGTACTTATTTAGTAATCGTTTCTGCAGGGATGAAATGTATTTCAAGTCTGCTTGTTCTAAAAATTGCATAAAGCTGGCTTTTTTAATGGTAGCAAATGAGTTTATCATCCACGCGCCTCTTAACCAATTACTCTCTCTTCATGCTTTTGTCTTTCTCAGCACCCTGTTCTCTTTTTCGTTTCCCATTGACTAAATTCGAGTGCAAAGTCCAAAAGTATATGAGAAAGGCATTATAATGGACCCTAAATGGCTGTCTCTCATAATTTGGGATCATTGCTTTAAAGGCATTAAAATCTTTCATCTCTTTTTAAGGATAACTTCTGACTATTTTGAATTATTTGTATTAATGCAAGCATTATAAGATTTTTCACGTTTTATAACACACGCCTCCACCTTCAATATATATATATATATATATATATATATATATATATATATAATCCTGGCCAAGGTTTTGAGAGTAATATATATATATTTCTTTTCCATTCATTTTTCAAATTTTCATGATAGAACAAAATATTCTAATATTTAAGTTGTTTCCGGCTCATTAAATTGTAAGCATTTCAAAATTAATAAGGTAAAACCGTACATTCCTTCGTTGAATCCAATATCGCTTTCTTATTCTTTTCTGGTCGGAGGTAAGTTTCAGTCAATCCCTGGAGCTTTGTTATTCGATCAAAAGGTTAAAATGATGAAAAAATGAATTAAATGAATTGTTGTGTAATTAGAATCTATTTCGTTATATTTTTTAAAAATAAATGGTCGAATCTTTTTCTATTCCAGAAATTGTTCTTTCCAAATAAAAGCTGCAACCATTTTTGATCTGCATCAAAGTGCCCTGAAATGCAAGGAGATAGTTGTTTAGGGTATTGGATCAAGGAACACCACCTTTGCAATCATTAAAGACTTTAAAAAGAGTGGTTACACTCTTGTAAGGAAGTCTTCTGGAGCCTGAGAGCTCCAAATCCAAACTAAGATCACTTCCTGCTAAGGTCCCGCTCAAGGATCGAGTTGCCTCCAATGGCAAGCTTGCTCACAATTGGAAAGAGGCATGTGTGAACGATTCGGCGCGAACAGTGAGGCGAATAATTTTTTACAAATGTCTTAAGTCGAGAAGGGTTGCGAAAAAGCCTCATCTCACCAAGAAGAAACCTAAGGATAGTCTCCACTTTTGAGGAAATATGAAGAATGGAGTGTTGAAGCCTGTGGCAAAGTGATAGTATCTGATGAAACTCTCGTCCGCTTTTTTTCACCTTTTGGAACATCTATCGTTAGGAGAATAAAGGAGAGCGCTTTCACGAGTTCTCTGTCGTGCCCGCGGTTAAGCAGTAGGACACTCTCCTTGTCTGGGGCTGATTACCACCTGAGGAAATTGTAGCACTAACAGTTTTGCCTACGAACACTGCCTTTATCTCAAAATGGTATAAAAAGTGATCGATCAACACCTTTTCCCAACAATTCAGGACAATTTGGGGGCAATAACTGCATTTTTCAGCATGATGAAGAACCTTGTTATAAAGCAGAATCAATAACACAGTTCTTGGCTGAGAATAACAACGAACCTTTGGGACTTTGGCCTGAGAATTAACTAGATTTGAACCCAATACAGAATTTGTGGGCGATGATCAAACTGGCGGCTGATAAAGAGAAGCCATCCAATTGTAAGCAGTTGCGGATCCTTACTGAACCAAAGTGGAGCAATATCAGTTAAGATATCCACGAATTTTGTCTCCAGCATCCCAAAACGAGTTAAGGCGGTCCTGAAACACAAGGGACATCATTGTAGATATTGACTACATGAATCAATCGACTATTTTTATTAATAAAAATGGCTTTAGGTTTAAATTTATTGCATATTTCACCTTAAAATTATGATATCAACATACAAAATCAGAACCCAAAGTTTAATTACTTCTATTTATTTTCCTATATGAAAAGATATATTAGTGCCAAAACATTTGGCTATATATATATATATATGTTTAGCGCTCCTCCCTCTGTCTCTTTCATTAGCGATGGATAAAATAGGTACAGACTAATGCAGCAAAGGATTGAGAAAGAAGGGAATGAAACAATGACTTATTTAAGAGTAATTAGAGGCACAATTTTCCCCATAAGACCATTTTAATATAAATTCCGGTTTGGGAATCTTGCCTGAAATTCACTTTACTCGGTGTGGGAGCGGAACGAAAGAACCATCAAAACCTAAAATAACTCAATGGTCTTTTACGGTTGGCAGCATTCACAAAGTGATTCTTTTTCATAGGAATGGACAGGATCGTGACAAATCACCAAATAAAATTTTGGAACAAATTATTTTGGCACCAGGTTTGCAACTTGATAGAAAGAGAAATACGCGGGTTGAAAATGTGCTGAAAGAAAAAAATTATTAAAAAAAAAATTGTGTATGTATGTGCATTTGTTTATACGTGCATCAGTAGTATGTGGTTTGGCGCTGAGTTTGTTCGATCTTGCTTAATTTGCCCTATTGATTCAATAACACGCCTAAGGCTTCATTGTTCCTGGGTCGTGTCATCTGTTGCAAGTGTGATCGTGCATGTGCGCCCGTCTGTGTGTATGATAAAGATAATCTATCACCATATTTGTCTTAATCTTTACCTATCTCTATTTGTCTGCCCGGCCGTGCATGTAGTGAAGTTCAACAATCTAAGTACGAAATCCTCCCTGCACATCTCCTTGCTCCTGCCTGTTCCTCTGCAACGGGAATTTAGTATATGTTCCTTTTTCTTAATTCACAATTTCGCATTTAACACATTCTTTTTAACACACACCCTGACCACTATCATATTTACCAATAGACTCTCCTCCTATAGTGAGAGGAATATACTTTCTAATCTTCCGCACACGACTGGACGAAATCCAATTCGACACACGCAAAACGCACACTTAGTAGAAAGCAAATAAAGTTGGGAAGAAATGGGGTGAGGAAAGAAGAAATATCAAGTAGAAAAATATAAAGGATTAAAATACCGATAATGAATTATGTCCACGCGTGATGGAGGAAGGTTGAATAGATCGCATCAATCCTAAATCTTCGAAATTCCCTAAAACGGATTTTCTTTTACGGGTAAATGTTTTTAAAAAGAACGAGAGGTTTTGTAAGTATCCTGCATCCATCATTATTTCGAGACCAGTGATGGAAGCCGATACTTCGGAAACGAGCTTCGTCCTTTTAATAAATCTCTCCTAAAGAGAGCGTCTTTTTCTCATCAATACTTTCTATCCGTCAACCACGCGGCGAACAAAGACACAAATTGGCTTAGACGAACTTAGGATCTAAGAACATTACTTTGTCATTAATTTGATTTTTTTTTTTACAGGTAAGATTTTCATCGTAATTGTCCCTCTTCTCTCGTCCTTCTATCTTTGTCAAAAGTAAGTACACTTTCATATTTCGTTATATTCTCTCCTTCTCCCCCCCCCCCAGGGAGGAATAAAGAGGGAGTGTAATGGAGGAAAAGGTAGAAAGATGGCGAGACGAGGATAAAGAGGGAGATGGGGGAGAAAGGGAAGAAGAAGGGGAGGGAGAATGAGGAGAGATGGAAGAAGAGGGAGATAGAGGAAGAGGGATGGGGAGGGGGAGGGAGAGATAGAGAGAGAGTTAGATTTAGAGAGTTAGAGGGAGATTTAGAAAAAGTTAGATTTAGAGGAAGCTAGAGATAGAGAGAGGGTGGTAAGAGTTGTTTCTATTAATTTGCTATCTGCAATAATTG
Organism: Ceratothoa steindachneri; assembly: GCA_963969495.1. NCBI lineage: Eukaryota > Metazoa > Arthropoda > Malacostraca > Isopoda > Cymothoidae > Ceratothoa > Ceratothoa steindachneri. The sequence goes on from OZ018327.1 coordinate 173,512,743, forward strand.
TTGTGCGATCTGAAGATGGTCCTATCAATTGCAGTTTCTGTAACCTTCTTCTTGCAGGGGTTGATTTTAGGCGGGTTTTGGCTCTGAATTTCCTAGTTTTTTGTATCTTGCTAATGCTAACTAAACTGACTGCAGGTTTTTAAATCCTTCCATATAGCCTTTTTTTAAATGTAGTAAAACGAAAGCGTTGGAACATGACACTGAAATCTTACTTTCCTTAAACATTTTGGTACCAGACTAAAACCATTCGTCAGCAAGACGTTCATTCCAATCCATTATAAGGTTAATTGTCACTCAATTCTCCATATGTTCTTTACCACTTTTCATGCTCTTAAGTGCGTGAAAAAATTCAACTCTCCTTACTGGTTGGAATTTCTCTTTATTTATGTTGTATCTAATGCTATTTTTTATTTAATGTTCGCTGATTTGCATCTATGCAATAAAATCTCTAATTATTCTAACCTCTCTTCTTTATCGTTTTTTTCAGAGACTTACTCGCACTCCTACTTATTTTTATGCTAATGATATTGTCTTATTGTTACTTACCAAGGTCACATATGGTAATATAGGTTTATTATGCAATTGTTTTAGGTTTCTATAGAAGATTCTGTCACTTGATCATTTAGAGTATCGAATTTCCTCGATTTGGGAACTATTTATTTTACTTTGAATGTAAAGTTTAGGTAGCATTGCTCTCTTTTTCATGAGTTTAGCTCTTCTTTGCTTTAGATCTATTTTTATTTTGCTTCAAAGTAATCTATATTCACTACCTGTTATGAAAGTGATGATGACTTATATGTCCTAACTGAAATTTATATGTTGAAGAGTATTTAATAGATCTTATATTTTGTTCAGTTAAGTAACATCTACGGTCCTTTTTCTATTTTCTTTTGGAAAATATAGTTCATATTGGAAATGTTTATTCGTACAAATTTCAATAATGTACTCCAAATTTTACTTCACTCTCCTACTCTAAATTTTCTCACTGATAGACAATGGTATCTTCTTTCTCCAATCTGTTCATTGAATTTCCCCATGGTCGTCTTGAACTGATGGTCTCCTTGTATATTTGCATTCACCAGTGCTTCGTAGAACTCTTCAACTTCGTGTGAAAGAGATGTTTTAAGTGTGTAGGCTTAGAATACCTATTTGATCTTTTAATTCCTTGTTTAATTGATCTATCAAATATTCCTATAATTTATGTTATGAAAAGGGCTATGTCTCGGTGGTTGTATCGTCTGAAACCTCGGATAAGCCTCCAGCTAAATTTGATATATCTTATGCGGTTGCAATATTGCAAAGTCTCGGAAATATTTTTTTCATAATTTTCGCATTCTAATATCTAAATTTTCGAACCGAATAATTGTGAATTTTCAGTTAGTGCTCCTTAAAATACTGTATACTGTATCTACCTAGTTGGTCTACTTAAAATCGCGGAGCAATGGTTTAGTATGTTGCTTATTCTCCGTCATTCCTCTTTTCGGAGCCATCCTGCCATTCCATGCATTACGTAGTTTAGTAATCTGAGCCCTCAGCTTAGTATTTCGTTCATTTTGCTAAATTCAAGCCTTCTCCGATTAAAAGGATATTTTATATCCTTAATTTAATTATTAGGCATCTCATATTTTACTAGTTATGGTAAGGTATCCATGTGTTCACTCAAAAACGTATTTTTTTCTGGTAGACCAAATGACACTGCGTCTGTCCTTACTAAAAGTTAAGTATATTCTTTCTGACACAGCCTTACTAGTGTTGACTGTGAACCAGTCCATAAATTTAGTGAATATTTGTTCAAGTAAATGTTAGGTGAATTACTGACTTACCTACTTCTATCAGTTCACTTCCACTAAAACCATTCTGTCATTCACATTTAGAAATACACCAGCATGTTCACTTTTGCAATATATTTATTTATTTGTGACTTTTGAAGAGTAAATATTTAGGGGAATTATCTGATATAGGTCACAACGATAAACTACAAAAACAAGGATACTTATCTGACTGTCTTTTTGCGCTTTCTTTAAATCTGATATCCATTTTTTTTGTGCAAATACAGATTTACGTCCTAAATATAATTTAATATTTCAATAACATATATATTCATGTTATGCAGATACACCATACGTTTATTCGTCATGATTCATTATTTTTATTTCCGAGTTGGCTTATATTATGAGTTAATTAAAACCTTTGGGTGTGTAGAAGTGGGACCCCCACGCAATTGAGGTGTGTTTCGCACCGCCTCCCTCCTGTTTGTTTCACAAACTGTTAATTTAAAAATGGAAGAAAAATGAAAGGATTAAAAAAACAAAGCAAGAAGTGACGTCATAAACAAAAACAAAAGACGATCGAAAAGTAACTTACACGACGTATATATTCATAAATCACGGAATTTTATGCATAGGGAAAACGTTATTATTTTGTTATTATGCCAAAACGCAATTAGATATCGGTTCACATGTAGTGGTTCGCACTGGAAGTCGATTTGTTCAGAGTTTGGGAATTTTCGCTTAGACACAATCCAACATTGTTGTAAATGAGATTATTGTCGAGATAAATGAAAGCAATTTCAGAAAAAAATTAATATAATAGACGTAGGGAACTTGAGTGTGTTTGAGCATATGGATGTATTGAACGAGTATCAAAAAAGAATTTGTTTTGCCTGCACCTGACCGTTAAGCAGATACGAGGGGCGGTCAATAAGTTTTGCGAATCGGTAGGGCAAAACAGAGGAAGGGGGATGGCTGTTTATGGGGGTGTTAGGAAAGGTTATGACAAGTCAGGACCTGCAGCTGCACGCTCCTGTCTCGCCTATTTAAGAAACAGTAGCTGATCGCAGATTGTCAGTCACAAATTTTTCAACAATGGAGAAGGTTGAGCACCGCGCAGTGATCAAATTTTTGACCAAGGAAGGCAAAAATGCAAAAGAAATCCATGAACGCATGGTTGCAATGTGCACCGACACTGCCTCTTCCTATGCAACCATTGCTTGCTGGAATAGGGAGTTCCGCCATAATCATGAGTCCCTTGAAGATGACCCCCGTCCAGGACGCCAGTCAGACATGACCAACGAGGACAATGTGACCCGTGTGGAGAGGATGATCCTCGAAAATCGACAGGTGAAGGTCGAAGAAATCGAGCGAGAACTTGGAATATCACATGGAAGTGTTATGAACATCATCCACGACAATTTGGCCATGACCAAGGTCTCCGCCCGTTGGGTCCATAGAAACCTCACAAAACCTCACGCCACATGATCGACTTCAACTTCGTCGAAGTTCGGAGGAGCTGCTGCTCCTGTACAACCAAGACCCGGCGGGATTCGAGTCACGTATAGTGACAGGTGATGAAACGTGAGTCCATCACTGGGATCCCGGGACCAAGCTCAAAAGCATGGCCTGGAATCATAGGGGCTTTCCGACCCCCATCAAGTTCCGGACACAACCCTCAACTGGGAAGATCATGGCCACCATCTTCTGTGATTCTGAGGGAGTGTTGATGGTGGACTATGCGCCTCGTGGAAGGACCATCACAGGCCAATATTACGCCGAGGAACTGGCTTGGTTGATGAAGTGCATCCGTCAGAAGCGGCGCGGTAAGTTGACACGCGGTGTCCTGCTTCTCCACGACAATGCCCCTGTCCACAAGGACAGAGTTGCACAAGCTGCCCTGCGCGAGTGCGGATTCGAGGAGCTCAACCATCCCCCCCCCCTACAGTCAAGATCTGGCCCCTAGCGACTACTTTTTATTCCGCCAGCTCGAGGCTGCACTGCGTGGACGCCGGTTTGTGGACGATGAAGATGTCCAGCTCACCGTCCAGGAGTGGAGTGAACAGCAGTCGAGATATTTCTGGTTGTCGGGAATTCGAAGCCTCAGGGACAAGTGGCGCAAGTGCATTGAAGTCGAGGGTAGTTATTTTGGAAAATAATAAAACACTTTTCCTCATATCTCGTTTCTTTATATCCAAATTGCAAAACTTATTGACCGCCCCTCGTGCATAAATACCTATAAATAAATATAATACGACAATATACTTTGGCCTGTTCATTTTACTGGTACATTTGCTGTGTTTTATTTAAATTTAACTTCATTTTTTCCACATAAACAAATGTCTTTCAATCTTTTCGACTTCTATGCATTTACATAAAAATATAAAGTCAGATTTAAATCTAACATTAAATGTGCCATTAAAATGGCTTTTTCTTTTTACTTTCAAACTATAGTTGAGACCTTTAGCGACTAATTGCCATATTTAGTAACTAATGTATCACTTTGTGCAGACTTGGATAAGCATTGAACCTACCAGTTTCCGTCAGCCACCTTAGTTTCAAACAAAGATATTACGTCTTTGGGACTCTAGCACAACCGCTCACAGGATAGCTTAAGCAAGTTTGAATGAGCTAATCTTATTGCCATTTTTGATCGCGGGAACTTGTTTGCCCGGCTTTATGATTGCCATATAGTTAGTATAATAACGCGCTTTGCGTTCTCGCGTTTACTTGCCAAACCGCCTACGTTTGGTACTAAATAGTTACCATTGATTTTATATTTATTCCCAAACATATTGATTTCCCCTTTAATTAACTGTGTATAGTTTTTCTTCTCCTCAGTTGTACCCGAAGTAAGGTTTTGGTTTGCATAGGAAACTTTTTCTCTTTGTGACCGGAAAATTATTCATTATTTTCACCGCTGTTATATGAAAAAGCTTACTTAATTTTCCTCTATTCAAGTGTACATGTTAGGAAATACAATTTGTTTTTCGTAGCAAAGGTTATACAGGGTGTCTGAAAATATTGTAACCCTCTGTTTTTTATTGTTTTAATTTTCTATTTCAATGACCGAAAGTCTTGTCAAATATCACACAGAACATGGCGTTACATCATTTTGTGCCATTAAAATTACTTTTCGGTAGGGGGTGACAGGATTTTCAGGCCACCCTGTACTTCCCAAACTGCTAGCCCTTGCAAAGCGAGCACTACGCTCGCCCTACATCAGCAGTTAACTACAGGGAGCATTATGTTCGATGTGACTCCATTTAAAAGTGCCCATTTTTAACTGAAGTTTGCGTTCACCTTAGTTTTCCAGGTATAAATTCAGGTTGCAAATTTAGATGAATTAAGTTGCTAGGCAACGGATAGTATTTTTATAGGGTTGTTTCATGAAGAGTGCGTGATCTATTCTGTGTCTTCACAGTTTTGTTTCACGACGCTTTGCTACTCGTTATTTCTCCTATAGTGATTTTATATTGGCAATATAAACCGTTTAGATTAGGTGTAGTTAGTGGAAGGGATATTCCTTCGTATCACCAATTTGATTTAATCAAGGAGTAAACCTTTAAAATTGATGCAGTTTAGTCACTACTTTTTGTAGAGTGGTCGTCATTGCGACTAGTACCTTTGTAATTGAGACCCCCAGAGGACTTATATGCACGCGGGTCTCGAAATATACCCCCCTCTCCCTCCGAGGAACACGAAGGTGTGTGAGTTCCTGGAGTTTGGGGGATTTTGAATAGGAATTACATAGGACACCATCCACGAACCAGGGTTGGATTCTGTTGAGTACTGGTTAGACAGTTCTTAACGGTATTTAACCAGGAATCAAGTCTGCTAATTGCATTTTACTGGTAAATCTCTATACATAGGTCATTTGAGCGTCTTACATTGGTACAGTATACCTGAGGATGTTGCTGGATGCACCGTGCTGTTGGTGCTGAGTTATTTGGCGGTCATGGTGCTGTTGCACTCTAGTTGCTAGTGCATGAGTTCCGAATTAGATGATGAGATTTTTCATTGAAGCGCGCAAACACTTTACAGTTCTAGCAAATCGGCTAGAGAAGAGGTTTGCAACCGTACTTTGAGGCTGCAAGTTAAATTGCTGGCGTCGTGTTAGTTACAGAAAAGTGATGTTATTGATAGTGGGAGAGTTGGGCGACCTGGACGTTGAGCAACCCGTGGAGTTTAGTTCTAGCCTTAGTGAGAGAGTTGTCAGTTATTCTTTGATTGGGGCCAGTGCTGTCTGCGTCTGATAATGAAGTAATTGTATGGGGTACGTGGTTGTTTTGATATCGTGATCCTTATTGCAGTTGTGCTAAATAAATCTAAGTTCTGCAAAAGAAAAATCTGAGTATAGGGAATTCGACGATCACTTCAAGGTCACCATTTATATGGAGACGAGGATTCATTCTAGGTTGGTCATGACTAGAGCGATTTATAGTTACTTCGGTGTCATTACTTTATAGAAAGATGTTAATGTGGGGTTTCAGCACTTCATCCTTCTTCCCTAACTCCTATAAAGACCAATGCAGGATGTATATCTTATTGAGCAAGAGTTATCTGCAGCGATTCAGCTATCAGACTCAAGTTCTCTTTCTTAAAATGCGGTTTAAAATTGAATTAAGTTTCAGAACTAATTAATACGAAAATAATACCAAACTTTAACAATCAATGAATTAAGATCGTAAATGACAAGTTAAGGATCTCAATCGACGCAAGAGTTAATACTTCTAACCATGTATACCAAAGGATGCTTGATGAAGTGAATAAGTTGTCTTAGGTGAAGTAAACACCTTCCCGCATTCACAATCTGTGCCTCTATCGCGAATCATATTTACTTCATCGAGAAATAGAATGCGGATAGTGGCTAAATACAAACCGAAGACGACTATCTCTGTTTTCTCTGCTTCGTGGGAGCCAGGAAGAGCCGGCCGTATTTATGGTCTTACACAATAAGCGAGTCATCTCGTGAGGTGAGAGCCTCCACTCTAAATACCAAAGCAAGTTTCTGGTCAAAAGCTTGGGAGAATTAGGAAGTAAGTGACTTTCACAAAAGTCATAATATATATATATATATATATATATATATATATATATATATATATATATATATATATATATATATGAGGAGAAGTGATACACAGAAACGAGAGAGAAGAGATTTTCCGTTTTCATCCTGTCCATCCTTACATGCTGAGTTTTCATTTGGGCGGTGGTCTTTGGAAGTGCGAACGAAAAGTTAAATTGATGAAATTTGTTGTCAGGCTTATTGGTCCCGTTAACTCAGTCGGTAGAGCACTGGTCTAAATAGCAAGAGGTCTGAGGTTCGAGTCCTTGCTGGGCGATGTGTTTTTTTTTCTTTTTGCTTTTCTCGGGGTCATCTCCAGTAGAATCTCTTCGCTCTTGTTTGTGTGTATCACTTCTGATCACACATTTCGTTCTCAAGCCTTTAAGCTTTGGGGTGGATGCGTGCCAGTTTGCGCGCCAACCACTCAGGCCGATAGCTTTTGGTAGCTGAAAGAAAGGATGCGTGCTTTTTCCGTTTTCGCTTATTGTGTAAAATATATTATATTTACTATATTATATCTTACCCTTTAGATATGTGAGAAAATATTTTAAAGAATAACGGCTCAAGGAATTCCTTATTCATATCTTTAACTCTTGATGATATCCGACTTAAAAACAAAAAATAAGGTTCACATTATTAATAAATAGTGAAAACTTCCATAAAAAAACGCAATATCAACAGCAAAGGTGTTAAAAATCTAAAGGAAATTCCAAGTAAATCACCTATATAGCGTCAAGTCCAAAACATTCCATACATTACTTATATTATTTAAATAAATTTATTATACCTGAAGCATTCTCATAATATTTTTATTAATATTTTCAAAGATAAAGTTTGAATTAAAACGACCAAATCCACCGATAAAGAGAGATACAAATGCATTCCATCAGATACTTTTGCTCAAATCTCTCCCTAATCTAAATGGAAATTTCACATTAACACTTACGGAAAGCGATTGATATATGCAAACCATTTCAATACCCATAACATTGATGTCTATTATCGGAAACTTATGGATTCCATAATTAAAGACCGAACATTTCAACATCTGCTCCTCTGCACGCTGGTGGTGGGATGAAGTTGGTTGACTAAGGAAATTTATCGAATGAACTCTCTTTTCCCTGTTGCCGTTGGATTAACAGCTCCTTCGCACATAATCCATTCCTCAAATTTCGGAGCAAAATTAAAAAAGAAGGTAGGCCCCCTGTTAGCTTATTTAGATAGCCTCTTATGCCCCTGTTAATGAAGCCCTTGATGTTCTATCTAAGCTATTAGACAATCCGATATTAAACCTCCCACAAGGCAAAAATATGTGAGAGAATTGTGTTCTCTCACAGCACCAATGCCTTTTAGGGGATCTGCCCTATAATCTTCCCACACTTCCACTTGCTCCATCTTTCCCACTTTCTTTACACATCTGCCCCAACACACTTTCTCCTGTAGATGTCTCGTTGGTTTTCTTAGGAAGATGAGACAAGGAAAGTTAAGTTGGTCAGTACTAAACTTTTGACTGGCCCATCCCTCTACCCCTCTGCGGGGAGAGCAGCCCCTAGGGAAGCTACCGCGCTCCTAGGTAGGTCAACGGGTCTCTAAGAGAAGTATTGTGCCCCTCCCTTTGTGAGGCTTGGTCAATCTAAGAGTGGATGATTGATGTTGCCTGGGCTTTGGTTCCATCTGGGTCATGTTGGTGTCAGGAAAAACTATGTTTATGATGCGGTGGCAGTAATTAGGAATCAACATAAGTCAATACGGTCGAATGACGTGATCCGAGGGATGAAACATCCCCCGTCCTCCCTGCGAGGTTCGATCTAGAATCATCTTACCATTCGCGTCACCATTCAGCCACGACGGACTAAAAGGAAAGCAAACGTGAGAGTTCGAGGAGAGAGATCAAATTCAGTGATCAAAGCGCCGCTCTAAATTGAGGAGGATCTCTGAGAAAAGGGCTCTTATTTTCAGTTGGATCCCTGGAGAAGGTGCTCTTGTTTTTAGTTGGATCTCTGAGAAAAGGGCTCTTATTTTCAGTTGGATCTCTGGAGAAATGGCTCTGGTTTTCAGTTGGATCTCTGGAGAAGCGGCTCTTGTTTTTTGTTTATTCTCTGGGGAAGGGGCTCTTGTTTTTTGTTGGATCTCTGGGGAAGGGGCTCTTGTTTTCAGTTGGATCTCTGGAGAAGGTGCTCTTGTTTTTAGTTGGATCTCTGAGAAAAGGGCTCTTATTTTCAGTTGGATCTCTGGGTAAGGAACTCTTATTTTCAGTTGGATCTCTGGGGAAGGGGCTCTTGTTTTTAGTTGGATCTCTGGGGAAGGGGCTCTTGTTTTCAGTTGGATCTCTGAAGAAGGGGCTCTTGTTTTTAGTTGGATCTCTGGGGAAGGGGCTCTTGTTTTCAGTTGGATCTCTGGAGAAGGTGCTCTTGTTTTTAGTTGGATCTCTAAGAAAAGGGCTCTTATTTTCAGTTGGATCTCTGGAGAATGGGCTCTTGTTTTTTGTTGGATCTCTGGGTAAGGGGCTCTTGTTTTCAGTTGGATCTCTGGAGAAGGTGCTCTTGTTTTGAGTTGGATCTCTGAAAAAAGGGCTCTTGTTTTTTGTTGGATCTCTGTAGAAGGGGCTCTTCTTTTCAGTTGGATCTCTGGAGAAGCGGCTCTTGTTTTTTGTTGATTCTCGAGGGGAAGGGGCTCTTGTTTTGGGGGGGATCTCTGGGGAAGGGGCTCTTGTTTTCAGTTGGATCTCTGGAGAAGGTGCTCTTGTTTTTAGTTGGATCTCTGAGAAAAAGGCTCTTATTTTCAGTTAAATCTCTGGAGAAGGGGCTCTTGTTTTTAGTTGGATCTCTGGGGAAGGGGCTCTTGTTTTCAGTTGGATCTCTGGAGAAGGTGCTCTTGTTTTAAGTTGGATCTCTGAGAAAAGGGCTCTTATTTTCAGTTGGATCTCTGGAGAAGGGGCTCTTGTTTTTAGTTGGATCTCTGGGGAAGGGGCTCTTGTTTTCAGTTGGATCTCTGGAGAAGGTGCTCTTGTTTTTAGTTGGATCTCTAAGAAAAGGGCTCTTATTTTCAGTTGGATCTCTGGAGAATGGGCTCTTGTTTTTTGTTGGATCTCTGGGTAAGGGGCTCTTGTTTTCAGTTGGATCTCTGGAGAAGGTGCTCTTGTTTTGAGTTGGATCTCTGAAAAAAGGGCTCTTATTTTCAGTTGGATCTCTGGAGAAGGGGCTCTTGTTTTTAGTTGGATCGCTGGGGAAGGGGCTCTTGTTTTTAGTTGGATCTCTAGGAAAGGGGCTCTTGTTTTCAGTTGGATCTCTGAAGAAGGGGCTCTTGTTTTCAGTTGGATCTCTGAAGAAATGGCTCTAGTTTTTAGTTGGATCTCTGGGGAAGGGGCTCTTGTTTTTAGTTGGATCTCTGGAGAAGGGGCTCTTGTTTTTTGTTGGATCTCTGGGGAAGGGGCCCTTGTTTTCAGTTGGATCTCTGAAGAAGGGGCTCTTGTTTTCAGTTGGATCTCTGAAGAAGGGGCTCTTGTTTTTAGTTGGATCTCCGGAGAAGAAGCTCTTGTTTTTAGTTGGATCTCTGGAGAAGGGGCTTTTGTTTTCAGTTGGATCTCTGGAGAAGCGGCTCTTGAATTTTGTTGATTCTCTGGGGAACGGGCTCTTGTTTTTTGTTGGATCTCTGGGGAAGGGGCTCTTGTTTTCAGTTGGATCTCTGGAAAAGGTGCTCTTGTTTTTAGTTGGATCTCTTAGAAAAGGGCTCTTATTTTCAGTTGGATCTCTGGAGAAGGGGATCTTGTTTTCAGTTGGATCTCTGCGGAAGGGGCTCTTGTTGTTAGTTGGATCTCTGGAGAAGGTGCTCTTGTTTTTAGTTGGATCTCTAAGAAAAGGAACTTATTTTCAGTTGAATCTCTGGAGAAGGGGCTCTTGTTTTTAGTTGGATCTCTGGGGAAGGGGCTCTTGTTTTTTGTTGGATCTCTGGGGAAGAGGCTCTTGTTTTCAGTTGGATCTCTAGAGAAGGGGCTCTTGTTTTTAGTTGGATCTCTGGGGACGGGGCTCTTGTTTTTTGTTGGATCTCTGGGGAAAGGGCTCTTGTTTTCAGTTGGATCTCTGGAAAAGGGGCTCTTGTTTTTAGTTGGATCTCTGGGAAAGGGGCTCTTGTTTTTTGTTGGATCTCTGTAGAAGGGGCTCTTCTTTTCAGTTGGATCTCTGGAGAAGCGGCTCTTGTTTTTTGTTGATTCTCGAGGGGAAGGGGCTCTTGTTTTTTGTTGGATCTCTGGGGAAGGGGCTCTTGTTTTCAGTTGGATCTCTGGAGAAGGGGCTCTTGTTTTTAGTTGGATCTCTGGGGAAAGGGGTCTTGTTTTTTGTTGGATCTCTGGGGAAGGGGCTCTTGTTTTCAGTTGGATCTCTGGAGAAGAGGCTCTTGTTTTTAGGTGGATCTCTGGAGAAGGTGCTCTTGTTTTTAGTTATATCTCTGAGAAAAGGGCTCTTATTTTCAGTTGGATCTCTGGAGAAGGGGCTCTTGTTTTTAGTTGGATCTCTGGGGAAGGGGCTCTTGTTTTTTGTTGGATCTCTGGGGAAGGGGCTCTTGTTTTCAGTTGGATCTCTGGAGAAGCGGCTCTTGTTTTTTGTTGATTCTCTGGGGAAGGGGCTCTTGGTTTTGGTGGATCTCGGGGGAAGGGGCTCTTGTTTGTTAGTTGGATCTCTGGAGAAGCGGCTCTTGTTTTTAGTTGGATCTCTGGGGAAGGGGCTCTTGTTTTTTGTTGGATCTCTGGGGAAGGGGCTCTTGTTTTCAGTTGGATCTCTGAAAAAGGGGCTCTTGTTTTTAGTTGGATCTCTGGGGAAGGGGCTCTTGTTTTTTGTTGGATCTTTGGGGAAGGGGCTCTTGTTTTCTGTTGGATCTCTGGGGAAGGGGCTCTTGTTTTCAGTTGGATCTCTGGAAAAGCGGCTCTTGTTTTTTGTTGATTCTCTGGTGAAGGGGCTCTTGTTTTTTGTTGGATCTCTGGGGAAGGGGCTCTTGTTTTCAGTTGGATCTCTGGAGAAGGGGCTCTTGTTTTTAGTTGGATCTCTGGGGAAGGGGCTCTTGTTTTTTGTTGGATCTCTGGGGAAGGGGCTCTTGTTTTCGGTTGGATCTCTGGAGAAGGGGCTCTTGTTTTTAGTTGGATCTTTGGGGAAGGGGCTCTTGTTTTTTGTTGGATCTCTGGGGAAGCGGCTCTTGTTTTCAGTTGGATCTCTATAGAAGGTGCTCTTGTTTTTAGTTGGATCTCTGAGAAAAGGGCTCTTATTTTCAGTTGGATCTCTGGAGAAGGGGCTCTTGTTTTTAGTTGGATCTCTGGGGAAGGGGCTCTTGTTTTTAGTTGGATCTCTGGGGAATGGGCTCTTGTTTTTTTTTGGATCTCTGGGGAAGGGGCTCTTGTTTTCAGTTGGATCTCTGGAAAAGAGGCTCTTGTTTTCAGGTGGATCTCTGGAGAAGGTGCTCTTGTTTTTAGTTGGATCTCTGAGAAAAGGGCTCTTATTTTCAGTTGGATCTCTGGAGAAGGGGCTCTTGTTTTTAGTTGGATCTCTGGGGAAGGGGCTCTTGTTTTTTGTTGGATCTCTGGGGAAGGGGCTCTTGTTTTCAGTTGGATCTCTGGAGAAGCGGCTCTTGTTTTTTGTTGATTCTCTGGGGAAGGGGCTCTTGTTTTTTGTTGGATCTCTGGGGAAGAAGCTCTTGCTTTCAGTTGGATCTCTGGAGAATGGGCTCTTGTTTTTTGTTGGATCTCTGGGTAAGGGGCTCTTGTTTTCAGTTGGATCTCTGGAGAAGGGGCTCTTGTTTTTAGTTGGATCTCTGGGGAAGGGGCTCTTGTTTTTTGTTGGATCTCTCGGGAAGGGGCTCTTGTTTTCAGTTGGATCTCCGAAAAGGGGCTCTTGTTTTTAGTTGGATCTCTGGGGAAGGGGCTCTTGTTTTTTGTTGGATCTCTGGGGAAGGGGCTCTTGTTTTCAGTTGGATCTCTGGAGAAGCGGCTCTTGTTTTTTGTTGATTCTCTGGGGAAGGGGCTCTTGTTTTTTGTTGCATCTCTGGGGAAGGGGCTCTTGTTTTCAGTTGGATCTCTGGAGAAGGGGCTCTTGTTTTTAGTTGGATCTCTGGGGAAGGAGCTCTTGTTTTTTTTGGGATCTCTGTGGAAGGGGCTCTTGTTTTCAGTTGGATCTCTGGAGAAGGGGCTCTTGTTTTTAGTTGGATCTTTGGGGAAGGTGTTCTTGTTTTTTTTTGGATCTCTGGAGAAGGGGCTTTTGTTTTCAGTTGGATCTCTGGAGAAGCGGCTCTTGTTTTTTGTTGATTCTCTGGGGAAGGGGCTCTTGTTTTTTGTTGGATCTCTGGGGAAGGGGCTCTTGTTTTCAGTTGGATCTCTGCAGAAGGTGCTCTTGTTTTTAGTTGGATCTCTGAGAAAAGGGCTCTTATTTTCAGTTGGATCTCTGGAGAAGGGGATCTTGTTTTCAGTTGGATCTCTGCGGAAGGGGCTCTTGTTTTCAGTTGGATCTCTGGAGAAGGTGCTCTTGTTTTTAGTTGGATCTCTAAGAAAAGGAACTTATTTTCAGTTGAATCTCTGGAGAAGGGGCTCTTGTTTTTAGTTGGATCTCTGGGGAAGGGGCTCTTGTTTTTTGTTGGATCTCTGGTGAAGAGGCTCTTGTTTTCAGTTGGATCTCTAGAGAAGGGGCTCTTGTTTTTAGTTGGATCTCTGGGGACGGGGCTCTTGTTTTCTGTTGGATCTCTGGGGAAAGGGCTCTTGTTTTCAGTTGGATCTCTGGAAAAGGGGCTCTTGTTTTTAGTTGGATCTCTGGGAAAGGGGCTCTTGTTTTTTGTTGGATCTCTGTAGAAGGGGCTCTTCTTTTCAGTTGGATCTCTGGAGAAGCGGCTCTTGTTTTTTGTTGATTCTCGAGGGGAAGGGGCTCTTGTTTTTTGTTGGATCTCTGGGGAAGGGGCTCTTGTTTTCAGTTGGATCTCTGGAGAAGGGGCTCTTGTTTTTAGTTGGAACTCTGGGGAAAGGGGTCTTGTTTTTTGTTGGATCTCTGGGGAAGGGGCTCTTGTTTTCAGTTGGATCTCTGGAGAAGAGGCTCTTGTTTTTAGGTGGATCTCTGGAGAAGGTGCTCTTGTTTTTAGTTGGATCTCTGAGAAAAGGGCTCTTATTTTCAGTTGGATCTCTGGAGAAGGGGCTCTTGTTTTTAGTTGGATCTCTGGGGAAGGGGCTCTTGTTTTTTGTTGGATCTCTGGCGAAGGGGCTCTTGTTTTCAGTTGGATCTCTGGAGAAGCGGCTCTTGTTTTTTTTATTCTCTGGGGAAGGGGCTCTTGGTTTTGGTGGATCTCGGGGGAAGGGGCTCTTGTTTTCAGTTGGATCTCTGGAGAAGAGGCTCTTGTTTTTAGTTGGATCTCTGGGGAAGGGGCTCTTGTTTTTTGTTGGATCTCTGGGGAAGGGGCTCTTGTTTTCAGTTGGATCTCTGGAAAAGGGGCTCTTGTTTTTAGTTGGATCTCTGGGGAAGGGGCTCTTGTTTTTTGTTGGATCTCTGAAGAAGGGGCTCTTGTTTTCTGTTGGATCTCTGGGGAAGGGGCTCTTGTTTTCAGTTTGATTTATGGAGACGCGGCTCTTGTTTTTTGTTGATTCTCTGGTGAAGGGGCTCTTGTTTTTTGTTGGATCTCTGGGGAAGGGGCTCTTGTTTTCAGTTGGATCTCTGGAGAAGGGGCTCTTGTTTTTAGTTGGATCTCTGGGGAAGGGGCTCTTGTTTTTTGTTGGATCTCTGGGGAAGGGGCTCTTGTTTTCGGTTGGATCTCTGGAGAAGGGGCTCTTGTTTTTAGTTGGATCTTTGGGGAAAGGGCTCTTGTTTTTTGTTGGATCTCCGGGGAAGCGGCTCTTGTTTTCATTTGGATCTCTGGAGAAGGTGCTCTTGTTTTTAGTTGGATCTCTGAGAAAAGGGCTCTTATTTTCAGTTGGATCTCTGGAGAAGGGGCTCTTGTTTTTAGTTGGATCTCTGGGGAAGGGGCTCTTGTTTTTAGTTGGATCTCTGGGGAAGGGGCTCTTGTTTTTTTTGGATCTCTGGGGAAGGGGCTCTTGTTTTCAGTTGGATCTCTGGAGAAGAGGCTCTTGTTTTCAGGTGGATCTCTGGAGAAGGTGCTCTTGTTTTTAGTTGGATCTCTGAGAAAAGGGCTCTTATTTTCAGTTGGATCTCTGGAGAAGGGGCTCTTGTTTTTAGTTGGATCTCTGGGGAAGGGGCTCTTGTTTTTTGTTGGATCTCTGGGGAAGGGGCTCTTGTTTTCAGTTGGATCTCTGGAGAAGCGGCTCTTGTTTTTTGTTGATTCTCTGGGGAAGGGGCTCTTGTTTTTTGTTGGATCTCTGGGGAAGAAGCTCTTGTTTTCAGTTGGATCTCTGGAGAATGGGCTCTTGTTTTTTGTTGGATCTCTGGGTAAGGGGCTCTTGTTTTCAGTTGGATCTCTGGAGAAGGGGCTCTTGTTTTTAGTTGGATCTCTGGGGAAGGGGCTCTTGTTTTTTGTTGGATCTCTGGGGAAGGGGCTCTTGTTTTCAGTTGGATCTCCGAAAAGGGGCTCTTGTTTTTAGTTGGATCTCTGGGGAAGGGGCTCTTGTTTTTTGTTGGATCTCTGGGGAAGGGGCTCTTGTTTTCAGTTGGATCTCTGGAGAAGCGGCTCTTGTTTTTTGTTGATTCTCTGAGGAAGGGGCTCTTGTTTTTTGTTGGATCTCTGGGGAAGGGGCTCTTGTTTTCAGTTGGAT
>OZ018327.1:174133307-174442603 GCA_963969495.1 Ceratothoa steindachneri
GTATTAGGTGAGGGGTATACATGTGTTGTATGTGGGCTGCGTGAATGCATTGTAGATTTAGAGGGGATGAGAAGGCAGGATTTAGACAGGATATGTAGGCTGGAGGGGTTAGTTGCTGAGCTCAGGAGGGAACTTAGTGTTAGGCCTAGATTTGGGAATAGGTTAGGTGGTGAGGTAGGCCAGTTAGATGTTTCAGGTGAAGGTAGAGGGCCGGTGGAGGAGGTAGGATATGATAGTTCTAGTGATAGTGAAGTTAGCCCCCTTAGATTAGTTAGAAATAGGCCTAGTGAGGATGGGGGACAGTGGAGAGTGGTTAGGAAACATGAAGCTAGGGAGGCTTCTCCTGTTCTTTGTGAGAATAGGGTTGCCTCTGTTGAGGTGGTTAGCCAGGGGGAGAATAGGTGTGTGAGTCAGAGGGACACAGAACCTATTAGCTTGACTAATAGATTCAGTGCCCTAAGAGAGGAAGTAACTGGAAGTGATATGACTGATGGGGGTGGGGGTGGAGTTCGAGTGACTGGTAGTTTGAATGAGAATAGGAGTGGGGATGGAGTTAGGTCTGTGGGGGTTAGGAATAGGAGTCTGACTGAAGTGCTTGTGATGGGTGATTCGCGAGTTAGATATTTAGATAGGAAGTTGAATGCAAGTAGATTGAATGGTTTGAGGGTGTGTTTGCCGGGTGCTGGAGTGAGAGATCTGTCTGATAGGTATGAGGAACTGGTGTCTGGCTGTGCAAGGGATGCGGTTGTGATTACACATGTAGGAGTGAATGATGTGAAGAAAGTGGGTGCATGTGAGTTACGTGAGAGGTACAAGAGGTTGATTGAAAAGGTGAAAGAAAGTAGAATGAAAGGTGTTGTGACAGGTGTGCTTCCAAGAATGGATGTTGGGGTAGAATGGATGTCTCGTGCAATTGGGCTGAATGATTATGTGAGGAGGATGTGTGAGATGGAAGGTGTCATGTTTGTGGATGTGTGGGATAGGTTTGTTGGAATGAAAGAAATGTATGCGATGGATGGACTGCATTTGAGTAGGAGGGGGGTAGATGTGTTGTGGGAGGAGTATGATCGTGTTATTAGGTCTTTGCGGGCGGGAAACTAGATACTAATAGTGGTCAGGGAATTATGAGAGGACATTATAGTACTGAAAGTAGAATGGACTTGGCACATAACAGAAATAGGTTCCAAGGCGATAGAGGTGAGGTCATTCAAGTTTCAAGAGGTGCTTCAGGGATAGGGGGGTTAAATTGTTTCTATACAAATGCTCGTAGTCTTAGAAACAAGAAGGATGAGCTATTTAGTTATATTAGCAATGAGGATATAGATATATTATGCGTTACTGAATCATGGGTTAATGAAATAGAATTTAGTGACACTATAAGTGAATTTGATTTTCAGGGCTATAATATGTACATTAGTCAAAGGACAGGTAGGATTGGTGGAGGAATAATTATCTATATAAAAAACAAGATTGTTTCAAGTTTAAATACTTCAATAAAGCAGGATGGAGTTGAGTCACTTTGGATAGATATTAGGTTCAGTAAAAATAGAATGGTGCATTTGGGAGCTTTTTACAGGCCACCTGGGCAGACTGATGATATAGATGAACTAATGATAAGGGAAATAAGTAAGGGATGTGAAACAGATGCAGTTATTATTGGGGACTTCAACTTAAACTCTGTGGACTGGGAAAATATGATAGGTAGGGATAGAACAAGTGGCAGGTTCATAGAATGCTTTGAGGATAATTTTTTGAATCAATTTGTTAATGAGCCAACGAGGGGGGACAATATATTAGATTTAGTACTTTCTAACAGTGATCATTTAGTTCAAGAATTGACTGTTGGGGAAGCATTGGGAAATAGTGACCATCAGATAGTTCGTTTTAACTTGGGAATTGAGAAGGGTAAAATAACTGAGAATGCTGAAAAAGTTCCAAATTTTCATAAGGGAGATTATGTAAAACTTCGAAGCTTGCTAAATTTGGTAGACTGGGATATAGAATTCAGAGGTAAAAATGCTTATGGGATGTGGGATACTTTCAAGCATATAATAAATGTAGTCCAAGAACAATGTATCCCAATGAAGGCCATTAGGAACAAAAGTAGGAAACCATTATGGTGGAATCAGGAGATAGCTAGAAAAATTTCAGAGAAGAAAAGGGCATATAAAAAATTACAGGTAGAAAATAATATTCAAAATTTAAGTGATTATAGAATGGCTAGGAATGAGTTAAATAAGATTATAAAGAAGAACAAAAGGGTGTCAGAAATTAAATTAGCTCAGGATAGCAACAAAGATCCTAGAAAGTTCTTTAGTTACTATAAAACTAATAACAAGTGTGGCAGAGTTAAAATAGGACCTATCAAATATGAAGGGTTTGTGAGAGAAACTGATGAGGAAATAGTTGAGGTACTAAATGGTCATTTTGCATCAGTATTTACAAAAGAGAAACTAAATAGTCCTATGTATAGTACTCATAGGTCAGGAAAAGAGGTGTTTACTAACATTTGTGTGGATCGGAGGATGATAAAAGGACTAATAGGTGATTTAGATACTACCAAGGCCTCCGGCCCTGATAATATTCATTCTAGGATACTTAAGGAAGGGGTAGAAAGTATCTCAATAGCTCTGGACAAGTTATATACTAGGTCATTGGAATATGGAGAAATACCCGATGATTGGAAGAGAGCGAATGTAGTCCCCATTTTCAAGAAGGGTAGTAAAGAGGATCCAAATAACTTTAGACCGGTTAGCCTAACTCCTGTAGTCTGTAAAATTCTTGAGAAAATAGTTAAAAAAGGGATTTGCCAACATCTAGAGAGGGAGGGGTTAATCAGCGATGCTCAGCATGGGTTTAGATCAGGTAGATCATGTTTGACTAACTTACTAGACTTTCTGGAGTTTGTAACAGATCAAGTAGATAAGGGAGAGAATGTAGATATAATTTACTTAGATTTTAGTAAAGCATTTGATAAGGTACCACACAGGAGACTAGTTCATAAATTAAAAATGATTGGGATATGTGGGGGTGTTTCAAATTGGATAGCTGAGTGGCTGAAAGACAGGAAGCAAAGGGTAGTGCTAAATGGTGTAAAGTCAGAGTGGAGGGATGTTATCAGTGGGGTTCCTCAGGGATCAGTTCTCGGTCCATTATTATTTGTCATCTATATAAACGATCTTGGGGAGGCAGTTAATAATAAAGTGTCAATTTTTGCGGATGATACCAAATTAGCAGCTGTAGTTAAAGATATTGATGATAATTTTAAAGTGCAGGGGGACTTAAATAAATTGTTATCCTGGGCACATAAGTGGCAAATGACTTTCAACCTTGATAAGTGCAAAGTTATTAACATGGGAAAAGATAATAGAGAATTTAACTATGAAATGGATGGGCATTGGCTGAGCTCAGTAGAGGATGAGAAAGATCTAGGAGTAGTAATAGATAAGTCATTAAGGTTTTCTAAGCAGTGTATTGAAGCAAGAAATAGGGCAAATAGAGTGCTGGGTTTTATTAAGAGAAATGTCAGTTACAAAAGTAAGGAGGTTATTCTTAAACTCTATAACTCTTATGTTAGGCCACATCTAGAGTACTGTATACAGGCATGGTCCCCACATTTTAGACACGATATTAACCTTCTTGAGTCAGTGCAACGGAGGGCAACAAAGATTATTCCTTCCCTGAGGCACCTTGAATATGAAGATAGACTGAGGGTATTAAATATGTTCTCGTTCGAAAGGAGGTGTGTGAGAGGGGATATGATTGAGCTCTTTAAAATTTTTTCCGGGATAGATAAATTGGATGTTAGCAAGTTTTTTGAGTTAGATGATGGAAATCGGACTAGAGGTCACCACTTGAAAATTAAAAAGCAAGGGTGTAGGTTGGATTTAAGAAAGTATTTTTTCACCAATAGAGTGGTAGACTTCTGGAACAAATTGCCGCAGAGGGTAGTAGGTAGTCCAAATCTAAATGTATTTAAGAGTAGGTTGGATGAGTTTATGGGAAGGGAAGGTTGTGATGGTTCCTAAGTTTTGTATATATTAATATTGTTTGTATATATCTATAGCTGCATGATTTAGTTCTTGACAAGCCTTGATTGGTGATACCCTTGTTTCTGGATGCAATCCTCTGGATGTAGTTTTCCTGGGAGTTTGGGTGCCTTGAAAAAGAGGCCGCTTGACTCGGATGACCTATGATGAGCCCTTGTGGCTTTTGTCATCCGTTATATTATATTGTGGGGGACTTTGATTTTGTCTTCCCCTGGTGATGGTGCTTTTTGTGGGTGGGTTTTGACGGAGGCGGATGACCTTTGATAGGCCCTTGTGGCTTTTGTCATCCGTGTAATTATGTTATGTTATGTTATGTTAATGTTTGGAAGTATGAAGATTTGATTGAGCAAGTGAAATTGGAAGAAAAGTTGAGTGAATGTGAGAAGCAAAAAGTTTACAGGATGTTGTGGAATAGGAGAGGTGCTTTGAGTCAAGGAGATGTGGACTTTGGCAGCGCTCGCTTGCCTGAGTTCAAAATAATTTTGAGCGACGATATGCCAATATATCAAAGGCCTCATCATTTCCCTGCCCCTGTGGCTCAAGAGATTGAGGAATTAGAGAGAATTGGCGTGATTGAGCCGAGTGTGAGTGCCTGGAATTGTCCGATTGTACCTGTACGAAAGCCAGATGGACGTTTGTAACTGTGTATTGACTATAGAAGAGTGAATGAACGAATGTTGAAAGACCAAGTTTCCTATGAGTGTTGTGTCTGAATGTGTGTACAGTATGTATGGAATGAAAGTATTTTCTAAGATGGATCTGGTACGTGGATACTACCAGATGCCTGTGGCTGAAGAGAGTAGGCCTATTACGGCGTTCTCTACCTCAAAGCGCCATTATCAGTTCAGAAACCTGAGCTTTGGGTTGGCGAACGCCCCAGCTGCTTTTCAGTGTGCTATGAATGTAGAGTTGAGTGGTTTTCCATGTAAGAATGTAAGAGTGTTTTAGGATGATATTTTGGTGATGAGTGAGAACATGGAAGAACATATGACCTTGGTGAATGATGTTTTAAGAAAGTTGGAAGAGGTTGGTGTGAAAGTGAAGTTGTCTAAATGTGTATGGTTTGCTAGTGAAGTTGAGTTTTTAGGACATAAAGTGAGTGCGGTTGGATTGTGTAAATCGGAGAAGTTCGTGGGAAAGGTTAGGAATTTCCCTAAGCCTACCACAGTGAGAGAGTTGCGTGGATTTCTTGGTTTAGTTGAGTTAGGAAGAAAGTCTATGAAAGATTGTTCAGGTGTAATGAAACCGTTGAGTGTATGGACTGGGAAAAAGAAGAGTACTGTGATTAAGTGGAATGACTCTATGAATGCAGCGTTTGAAAAGTTAAAAGCAGAAGTTGCAAAAGATGTCGAACTTGCGTATCCAGCATATGGAACAAATGCAGGAATGCTTGAAGTGTACACGGATGCAAGTGGTCATTCGATGGGTAGATGTTTGATGCAAGATCAAGTTGTGAATGGGGTTGAAAGAAAGCGAGTAATTGCGTATGTTTCCAAGGCGTTTAGTGTGGCAGAGCGTGCATATTCAACGATTGAAAGAGAGCTGGCCGCGTTAAGATTCTGTCTCAAGTCGTTACGACCATTTCTGTATGGAGTACGGTTTGTAGTGAGAACAGATCACCAGCCACTAGTGTATTTGCAGTGTATGAGGTTAGTTGATAGTAGGCTTGCAAGGACAATAGAGGATTTGAGTGATTTTGATTTTGTGGTTGAGTATTTGCCAGGTGAAAGGAATGTGATTGCTGATTTGATGTCACGTTTGCCATGTAGTTTGAATGAGAGTGAGATTGTAAGCATAAATCCTGAGTATTTGCCAGCAGGTGTAGTTGTTGGAAGAAAATGTAAGGGTGGAGGTGATTCTATGTTCGAAAGTGTGTTGTATGGTTTACGAGACTTGATGAAAGATGAATTGCTTGAGAAGGTGCCAGAAAGTGTGAATGCATTACGAAAGGTGGTTATGGAAGAAGCGTGTAAAAGACCAGAGCAATTGGGAATGGCAAATTCAAGTAGGTTAAGAAAAGAGTTGAGAAGTATGTGTATGCCAGGAGTGATGATGTTTCAGGAAGTACTAGCGATAGTGAGTAAGCTGTTTGGTGTGAGAGTATATGTGCATTATGGTGTGGAGAAGCCAGTGATGTATCGTGGTAAAGGTGTAGACCGAGTGAATGGGTGTCAGTTGCATCTGCAATGTTTGAGTGGTGTGCATTATAATTGGCTGATTGAGAAGAATTATGTAAGAAGAGAGATTGACTACGTTTGCGAAGGAATTGTTCCTGTTAGTGAAGATGAAGGTTTGGATGCTGCAGAAGTGTTTGTTGAACAGACAGAAGTGTTGAATATAATGTGTGAACATAGACTTGAAGAGAGAGTGCAAGTTACCTTGACTATGAATGGGAAGAGCTATTGTGGAATGATTGACACAGGTGCGCAAATTTCCTTGGTGAATGCCAAAGTTGTGCGTGATGTTGATAATATGAGTTGGAATGTTTATAGAAAAGGTGTGACAGTTTCGATAAGTGGACTCAGAAGTGGACGTATTATGGCATGGGAGGAAGTGAGTTTGTCTGTAAGCATGGGGAAGTTGAATGATATATTGCATGAATTTGTTGTGCTAAGCGAGAATGAGTTACCTTATTGTTTTCTGTTTGGGATTGATTTTCTGCGTAAGAATAGGATTTCAGTGGATGTATGTAATGAATG
The DNA here is from genome assembly GCA_963969495.1 of Ceratothoa steindachneri. Taxonomy (NCBI): domain Eukaryota; kingdom Metazoa; phylum Arthropoda; class Malacostraca; order Isopoda; family Cymothoidae; genus Ceratothoa; species Ceratothoa steindachneri. The sequence continues at coordinate 174,140,056 of OZ018327.1, forward strand.
TTTAGTGAAAGATGGTGTAACAGTTGGGAAGTTGCAGAGTGAGCTTGTAGGCTCAACTGGATTTGTAGGAGTGGGAGGTGTCAATTTGAGTGAAGAGCTGTTGACTGCTGAAGATATAGAGAGCATGCAAGAGTCATGTCCGATGGTGCGTGAATTGAAAGATAGCGTGATGACCAGTGTTCCTGTGAATGAATGGAGTTGCATATTAAGAGAGTTTAAGGTTTGCTGGAAAGTTTGTAGTGTGCAAGGGTTTAGTGTATTTTGTGCAATGTATAGATCATGAGGATGTATATATTCCGGTGTTTTCCATGTGTGGCACGATTGGAATGGTGAAAATTGTGCATGATAGGTTTGGAAATATGGGTAAGAATAAATTGTGGGAATGTATGAAAGGATGTATATTTAGTCCCTCTTTGAGAAAGATTTGCATGGATGTAGCGACTACGTGTGAAGTGTGCCAGAAGAGAAAGTATCAGAGATTGTATGTTGCCCCACCTGTATTAAAGTTGAGTGTGAATGAACCCTTTGAAATGGTAGCGATCGATTTCGTGTCTTTTCCGAGGACTGCAAGAGGGTATGTAGGGATGATTGTGATGGTGGATCATAAGAGCAAATTTGCGTATGCTGCACCTGTGACAAATAAATCTTCTTTGACTGTTGCTAGAGAAGTGAGTGAGAGAATGTTGCCCATGTGCATGTGTAAGCCTGTGCGAATGTTGAGTGACAATGGACCTGAGTTTGTAGGACGTGCTTTTGAGGAGATGTTGAGTGAATGGGGAATAAATCATGTGCGAACAACGCCGTATATGCCTAGTGCGAATGGTTTGGCTGAAAGAACGATAAGAACTTTGAGTGAGATGTTACGATTGATGGTGAAAGATGGGAAAGAATGGGATGAATGTTTGGGAAGAGTGCTTTGGGCGTATAACATGACAGTGCATAAGGTGATTGGAATGTCACCATGTAAGTATTTGATGAACTTTGAATGAATGATTAGGCCACATATGGGACTTAGTGAGAAGGATCGTGAGTTGTGGAGAAAAGGGAATGAAAGGTTTGAGAGTTTTTCTGTGGGTGATAAAGTACTAAAGAAGATCGAGACAAAAGGTAGACTAAATGTGGATAAGTTGAAAGAGAAATTTGAAGGTCCGTTTGTAGTAAGAAAGGTTTGGTCGAATGGGGTAAGTTATGTGATAGTTCGTGAAAGAGAGGATGGAAGTTTGGACGAACATAGAGCGCATCAAGGTCAGTTGCGAAAGTGGCGTGAACCTCCTCAATATTTGGTGCAACATCCGGTGAATGAATATCTGTCTGAAAAAATGGAAGACTGTGAAATGGTGGATGATATAGCTAGTGCTTTAGAGGGGAAGCAGTTAGTGGTAGTTGAACATGGAAGGGGAAAGCGTAAGAGTAAACGGTTGAGAAAGGATGAATGGATGGAACAGTTCGGTGAGAGTGATGTGAGAGTTTTCTGGGTTTGTGCAAGATCAAGATGGAGTATATGATAGAACGTATAGTATTTGTAAGTTTCCTTTGAATGAGTCTGAGTCTATGCTAGAGAGTATAAATGGGATAAGTGCGAAATTGGAACAAGAGTCGATAAATGCTATGAAAGAATGGGAAGGTTTGATGGATGTAGTAGAGAGGTTAGTTGAGGATTTGAGTGGGATTGGTCAGGGAATGTCGGATGTGTGTGTGGATGAAGTACATAGAGAAGGGGCCATGGACAGACATGAGGAGACATTACGACAGATGACAGAGACAGTTGATGGACCTATGACTAGGAGAAGAGGCAGAGTGAAAGAGTATGACTGGGTGATATCCAAAGCATTGTGAATGAATGAAGATGGGGATTGAGACATGGTGAGGTGAGGCGAATTTAGCTGGGAGGGATGTAGTAGTTTGGTTGTCCGCCTCCCCTCCCCTATGTCTAATCTTTTTCTTCTTTTGCAGAATGTGTGTGTGGATCGTGTGATCACCGTCTTTGCTTTATGTGGGGGGACTCGATGGATCTCTATCGAGCTCCCCCAAAACTCTCCTGTTTTCTTTTTAGGCGGATTCTTTCAGCTAATATTTTTCTCTAGAAAGTGTTGGTAAAAGTTTGGAAGTAAAGTTTGTGATTAAGGAAGGAAGAGCCGCCTAGACGGAGGATAGGTGACTGAATGTGCCTTTCTTTTTCCAGTTCTGTGGTACTGATTGTCGCCGACATCTGGCTTTAGGAGACGGCTGAAGCCAATCCTGACCCTCGCAAGTGCCCCTACCTTTTGGGGCAATTTTCTAAGGTGTGGACCTTGGCCAGCACCTTCCAGTCTCCAGGAAGTGGTTGAAGTAGCATCCAACCGACTGTGACCAAGCAGTTGGGACCAACAAGCGTCCCAGCTACCCAAAATGTTAGTCTTTGACAAGTCCTGGACCTCTAAGAATCCCGCAGAAAATGAGCCATCCCCCACTTTCTCCAACTCGTCTCACTTTATTAGATAGTTAAGGGTGCACCCGTCTGTCGCGATATTTTGATTGTACTATACGTTTGTGTGGCCAAGATCTTGTGTAAGGCCGTTTTGTCAATATATACTTGTGGTGGTTGGCCAGAGTATTGTGAGGCCAACTGTATATATATATATATATATATATATATATATATATATATATATATATATATATATATATATGTATAACTGAATCACGAAAATAAGGAACGTGAGGAATTTATGAATAACGTTACAGCCACGAGGAAAATGAAACAACGGAGAACTGCATTATTCATATATATATATATAGGTAATGTATTTTGGTTTAGGTTGAGGGTTGTTTATATTTTGGATTGTATTATTTTGCGAGAATTACGGTTTCTAAATTAAATTTAGAAAATACTCTCTCTCTCTCAATACCTTCTCCCTGAACCACCGAGCGGACCTTGTCAGGGCGGCGGGAGTTTTTGGCTGGGGTCTCGCGAACCCGCCGCTACAAGGTTAGCATTTTCTGCATCTAAGTGCTTTAATGCCCCCTCCTAATTTCTCAAAGGGCCAATCGTTCGATGGATTGGTTTACGGCTGTTCACATATACAAAAAACTCCTTGAGATTCTCTTTACAGAGTCTCGCCACTCAGAGTTCCTCAGACCGCTTAGCCGCCCTTATGCTGAACTTCACTCTCCTGGCTAGCTTCCGGTTTCGTCAAAGTCACCCGAGATCTTTGATTGCCGGTACACAGTTCTCTTCTCCCTAAGCAGTTGGCCGATTTCTCGATTAAACCACTTTGGTTGAACAGAAGACCGACGGGGACGTTTCAGAGGGATGAAACGCGATTGAAGACTCATGAATGTTGTTTTGAAACTATTCCACGAGTCTTCAACAGCACGCACACTTCTAGTCTCGCGTCAGTCAGTCCAGCACGAAGACCTGCAAAGTCTGCTCTTTTCAAATCGAGTTTCCTTGATTTACTAGTTGCAGGCCCTGCCTTCGGGACTTTGACTGCCACCGAGCTCTTCGCCAACAGAGAGGTCCTCAACAATGTCATCCTCAGAGGTGAAAAACAAGTCGAGGATATTGTCTCCTCTCGTTGGCTCTCTCACCCATTGAGTCAGGAACTCGTTGTTCGCGAACTACAGGAGTAGTGCGTTCTCGCCATAGAGTTATCTGGTTTCTCAGTCAACTTGTGTGTTGAAATCACCCATGACGATACACACTCTGTCTTCGACAAGTTCTCCTAGTACTTGGTACAGATGTCTTTTTCAACGAGTTGGGCAGGAGGTCTATAAAGCACCAGTGTCCTGTATTTGGTAGGACCTATCTCTAGGTCAACACCTAGTAGTTCATGGTCGGATACGATGTTGCAATCACATACAACATCATACCGCCACCCTCTCTGTCTGGCCAATCTTTCAGGAAGAGCTGGTAACCGGGAATCGTGAATTCACCTTCAAAATCTCGGCTTGAGGTTTTTATCCACGACTCCGTTATGGCCACCATCTCAGGTTCCTCTGTTGCTACAAGGCCACGGAGCTCAAGAAACTTATTCCTGATTAACCTCGCATTGAACAGAAGAACTTTGAGGGAGTCCCCTAGTGTAGGACTCCCTACGCTCTTCCGTTTCCCGGCTTTTCTGTTTTCGTGGTCACACCCTTTTTGACGACCTCCGAGAAGGTCGTTTCACGAGTGACACGGGCGTGCTGGCGCACGTCCGCTTTCGCTCTGTTTCGAACGCTCCTTTGAGTGCGTTCCACGACATCTTGAATTAGGTTGGCGAGAAAGGCCTTCCCTTTAGGGGTCCACGAAGAAGACTCCTTATGCCGTGCAGAGATCCGCCAACCTTCTGTCCACTGCGACGTTTCTCTCGTGAGCGGTTCGGGATGGACTTCTTCTCGGAAGCATCCCAACCACAACACGTTTGCGGGTTTTAAGCCCTATGTCATCCACGGCTCCCATCACCGTTTGGATGGTCTTACCACTGAGGCCAACCTTACCCTCTCTGAGGTAGAGGTCATTGCCGCTCACCATCAGAGCAACAACTGGATTCGCAGAAATCTTAGCTTTCTCTGCCTCTACTCTGATGTTGTGGTTACCCCGTCCTGACAGGCAGCTTACCTTCACGCTAGTGCGAAGGCGGGCCGCTAGCAGCGGCTGCAGATCCCGTGTTTGCGAGTCACCAATGAGGGTGACCTTCGGACACTTTGTCTCTGAAGACGGGGTCTTCCCTTGTGGAAGAGGCTTACCCTTTGCCTATTTACTCTTGACATTCTTATCTTTCTTTTTCTTCTTTTTCTCTCGCCTCAGCTAGCTTAGCCTCAGATGATGCCGGAATCTCTGCTTGGGTACCAGGGGATTCCGACACATCAGTGGCCGGCGCCTCTTCTAGGCATCGAATCTGAGCTGCGTTGAGAGCTTCGAGTTTCTCCAACTTTCTTTCAAGGATTTTAGCTCTCATATCTGAGGCTCTATAGAGGTCTTTCAGGTTCTTAACCTCTCGCGTCAATATACAGGTAGTACACATACTTTCGGGGCTGCATTTTGAGTAGCAGCCCTCCGGAAAGTCAATGCACCACTTTTCTAACTGGCATGTTGCACAGTTGTGTTTTAGACGAACTGGTCCTTTTTTGCTTGTGAGTGAGTGAGTGAGTGTGTATATGTATGTGTATATATATATATATATATATATATATATATATATATATATATATATATATATATATATATATATATATATATATATATATATATATATATGTGTGTGTGTGTGTGTGTATGTGTATGTGTAAATTCTCCAGAGAATATTTTACTTCATTTGGTACACAACTTGTTTTCTTTTCCCTGTGTACAATTTGTATCGATTTACCCAAAGCAAACTGTAAAATGGCTTAAAAGTTGTTATTTTTTTGATGTAAAGATATTTAAATTTTTAGAGCTACGAGTAGTTCAGTTAGTTCTGCAACGAAGTGGGTCAGCACTAAGTTGGTGGCGATGTTGTTGTTGTTGTTGTTAATAGCTCCCTTGGAGCAGATGAATTCTGCTCTCTCCAACTGCTTGGGAGATCAAGGGAGAAAGATTCAATCTTACATCCTCTAATGTTGGCCCCACCAATGTTACCCCAATTAAGTGGGACTGCGCTTTCAGTGAGACCATCCTGAGGGACCAGGTTAAAGGGAAGCTGCTACACGCTGTGGGAATTTTATATCACCTACCATTGTGTACCAGCTCAGAAGTGAGAGTTCTATTGCAACTTAACCTCATGTGGAATGCATCCAGGTGGGGTGGTTGTGTCATATCCACTTGAAAATGATGTCGCCACTCTACAACCCTTTTTCTCTTGTCCTACAGGGTAGCTAGTTAAAAAAAAACAACAGTCTTGCCTGCTGGTTGTGCTTCCTGCCAATACAGTACAGCATGATGTACCTAAGAATGGTGGAGATGAGGTGGTCAGCCTATTACACACAAGCAAGCAATTATTGGGGCAAAACCAATCTTCCCATTAATTGTGCCCCATACCCAGATCTCCTGAAGTCTTCATCCCTTGCCACCTGCAGGCATTGTTTATAGAGACTCCAAAGCTTATCTTTTGGCATGGCATGATGTAGCTGGTCATGTCCTTAAGCCTGACAAAGGGTTTAGGGCAGGGGTGGGCCCACCACCTTGCTTGGTATTAATATTACAATCCGGCCTGCGAAACCTAAGCCCCCTCCCCAAATAATAATAAATTCTTCCAAACAGCATTTGTCTCGGTAGACTCATAGAGGAAGAGGAGAATGAGTATTATGCCTGGAAGTGAAAATGAGTACAAAATGAGACAAAAATGCATTACCCTCACAAATAAGAACAATTTCATAGATACCAAAGTTGTAGAGGAGGGAATTCTAAACAAAAAATGCCTATGACTTTTTCCGCTGCAATGAATCCTTACTGAGATATGGGTGCGAACATACCATTCTGTATGGCTACACCGGCACATACTGTTTGGCAACTCTGCGACCCTGCCAGAAGCCAGTGTCTGTTGGACTTTAGCATTGAGACTAGTTACGCTTTTCAAAAATATATTGTGCATGTTCAACACATAGTGGCCATGTTTGGCAGCACCTACTCTTACGAACAGCTCTTCTCCAAAATGAAGTACACAAAGTCTCACCTTCGCTCCAAACTTTTGGACCACCACTTCAATGACATACTTCTGTTGTCTACCTCATCCATCGAGCCTGACATTGAAACACTTCTTCATGGCAACCTGCACCAGCCGTCTCACTTATTTGTATGTTTTTCAACAAACTTTTGTATAATGTCTTCTAGTATATATATATATATATATGGTTACTTTGGGGATTTCATTTGTCACTCCGGCCCGTGGCCTGCTCCCAAAAGTCTCATCTGGCCCTCACTCTGAAAAGGTTGCTCACCCCTGGTTTAGGGGATAGGGTATCGCCCTACTGTGAGGCTAAGATGGAGCTGGATGGGTGATGAGTCACTATAGACCCAGTTTTGGATGCCAGGCTGGTGGTGGAGGGGGGTATAGGTGAGTGTGGTGCATAGTGCTTTCATGCATTTATTTATGTTTTTCCGCAACATTTGTAACTTTGGCTGGCAAAACAAAACAAAATGGAAAGAAATAAAAAAATTAGATCCTAAACTATTCAACTACAAACTATAAAAAACAACAAGAGCCCTGCAGAAGCCTCCCTTTCTCAGGGACCTAAGTTGCCCCTCTCCTAAGCTGGCAGCCACAATGAACTCACCAGACAGACTGGGGTCCTCCCAGAGACGCTTTGTGTCTGGCTGTTTTGTCTTAGCCATGTTGTGTTGAACTGTGTCTGGATCACAGTAGCACTGGGGGCAGGTGGCTGTGTGAGTCAAAATTGGGGTGTGACTACACTGAAGCCTTGCCAGGGTGACCAATTTGTGGAGTGGGATGGGTCTGAACCCAGAATTGTAGGCTGTATTATATGTGCAAATAGTTCTGTGGTGATGGGGGCTTGGTTTAGGTTGGGGAGGGATTTTTGGGTGTAGTATGTCCTTAGTTCTGTGCATGTCACATAGGGATGGGTCTTGCATGTAGTGGCCTGGGTACCATGAAAAAGATTTGTTTCCCGAATGTAAAGATGGTGTAGTAGCAGTATGAACTTTGTTTGATGGTGCAGTTGGGGTGCTGTGGGAGCACCCCAACTACACTACCAAATCTACTGGTTTGAGGAATCCAATGTAGTCATTCAAGAAATTCTGAAAGAAAAAAATAAAGCCCATAATGCTTACCTCTCTGACCCTTCATCTGCCAACCTTAAGAAGAGATGGCAAGACAAAAGGGCACAGGTAAAAAGGAGTCTCAATAAATTAAAAGATAACTGATGGCTGACTCATGCTAAGGAAATACAAAGATTTGCTGATGACAAAATACACAACTTCTATAATGCCATAAAATATATACATGGACCATAAAAAAATACAATTATTCCAGTTAGATCTGCCGATGGCACCACTCTAATCAAAGACAAACAGAGAATTTTAATAGATGGGTGGAGCACTTCAGTAATCTACTGAACCTGCTCAATGACACAGATGTCTCTATACTTGAAGAGTTGCCTGAATTCCCAAAGATAGCTGAACTTGATGCACCACCTAAGCTGGATGAGGTGGAAAAAGCAATAAGGCAACTGAAAAATCTTAATTCAGCAGGGCCAGATGGCATTCCCTCTGAAATATATAAATATGGACGAGAAAACCTAACATGAACTCTTGCTGGTTGAGATGTAGAATCTTCTCCATCTTTCGTAAAGCCAGCATCTAAAAATATTTAAAAAGAAAGGAGACAGGGTAGTCTGTGGGAACAGTCAGGGAGTGTCATTGCTAGATGTCACTAGAAAAATCCTGGGCAAAGTGCTTTTGTCAAAGAGTCCTGACGCATGTAGTTTATAAGATTCTCCCAGAATCGCAATGTAGTTTTAGAGCCAACAGGAGTACGCTAGACATGGTGTTTATTCGCCATCAGCTGCTGGAGAAATGCAGGGAACAACGTCAACCATTCAGCACCGCTTTTGTCGATCTGACAAAAGCTTTTGATACAGTGAATCAGGACCTATTGCATCAAATCCTTAGTAGATTTTGATGTCCGCCCACATTTGTAGAAATTCTTTGCCAATTCCACGAAGGCACGCAGGCAAGAGTGATCTCAGGTGGCAATTTTTATGAGTAGTTCCCAGTTCAGGTTGGAGTAAAGCAGGGATGCATGATGGCCCCTGTTCTCTTTAATATCTACCTCATGGCAGTCACACATACTTTTGCCAATCATGCAGCACACAAAAATGGTATTACCACTAGATACAGGATGGATGGGGGGATTATTAAATAGGGTGTCCCAAGATCATAGAGGAAAAAATGAAACTTTTTTTTCACTTGCTCGTGTTTTGCTTCTGTTCACACATGCATAAGAAGAGTTCCTGTGAAATTAGATGAAATTCGGAGAATATTTAGGGGTCACAACAAACTAAAAAAATTTCTAATATCCTTCAAAAACAAAGAAAAAAACTGAAAAGGTCTCACATTTTTAGAAACTTATAAGGAAACCAAAACAGACAGTTTTTGTTCTGCGAGGAATCCACGAAGGACCATCAATTACGGAGTCGTTTGAAGATTCCAATGTCAGGACCAGATGAAGAGCCGAGGCTGGCTTTGAAGACATCTTTGAGGATCACCTTGTGGACATGATGGTGGCAGGCCAACCACAAAGCAAGCTTCGTCCGAGTTCTTGCTCAATCTGAATGCAAGCACCTTGCACCATGCCAGTATTTGAAGCCGTGGTATCGAAACAGACCACTGCAGCCACATTTATGCCAGTCGAATCCGAGCTTGCCGGAAACCCAAGAAGGAACTCGGCGTCATCTTCCCTGTGAAGAGGGAAAGTTGTGATGGTTCCTAAGTTTTGTATATATTAATATTGTCTTCGACTGACCTTCGAACAGGTAGCACCTGTTTTATAGAGCTCTCAGTCTGTTGATCTATTTTTCAGATTTTTCTATAGTTTGTTTGTTTTTGGTTTTTTTCTCACCACAATCAGCGAAAGCTAAGTTGCTCTTCTTTTTTTTCTTATTGCTACTTAAGTTCTTTCTTTGTTTGAATAAGTGATGGAGTTTGGGGATGAAAGTGAGCATGAGTGTCGGAATGTATGCATTGGTTGTGGTGTATTTGGTGAGGGGTATACATGTGTTGTATGTGGGCTGCGTGAATGCATTGTAGATTTAGAGGGGATGAGAAGGCAGGATTTAGACAGGATATGTAGGCTGGAGGGGTTAGTTGCTGAGCTCAGGAGGGAACTTAGTGTTAGGCCTAGATTTGGGAATAGGTTAGGTGGTGAGGTAGGCCAGTTAGATGTTTCAGGTGAAGGTAGAGGGCCGGTGGAGGAGGTAGGATATGATAGTTCTAGTGATAGTGAAGTTAGCCCCCTTAGATTAGTTAGAAATAGGCCTAGTGAGGATGGGGGACAGTGGAGAGTGGTTAGGAAACATGAAGCTAGGGAGGCTTCTCCTGTTCTTTGTGAGAATAGGGTTGCCTCTGTTGAGGTTGTTAGCCAGGGGGAGAATAGGTGTGTGAGTCAGAGGGACACAGAACCTATTAGCTTGACTAATAGATTCAGTGCCCTAAGAGAGGAAGTAACTGGAAGTGATATGACTGATGGGGGTGGGGGTGGAGTTCGAGTGACTGGTAGTTTGAATGAGAATAGGAGTGGGGATGGAGTTAGGTCTGTGGGGGTTAGGAATAGGAGTCTGACTGAAGTGCTTGTGATGGGTGATTCGCGAGTTAGATATTTAGATAGGAAGTTGAATGCAAGTAGATTGAATGGTTTGAGGGTGTGTTTGCCGGGTGCTGGAGTGAGAGATCTGTCTGATAGGTATGAGGAGCTGGTGTCTGGCTGTGCAAGGGATGCGGTTGTGATTACACATGTAGGAGTGAATGATGTGAAGAAAGTGGGTGCATGTGAGTTACGTGAGAGGTACAAGAGGTTGATTGAAAAGGTGAAAGAAAGTAGAATGAAAGGTGTTGTGACAGGTGTGCTTCCAAGAATGGATGTTGGGGTAGAATGGATGTCTCGTGCGATTGGGCTGAATGATTATGTGAGGAGGATGTGTGAGATGGAAGGTGTCATGTTTGTGGATGTGTGGGATAGGTTTGTTGGAATGAAAGAAATGTATGCGATGGATGGACTGCATTTGAGTAGGAGGGGGGTAGATGTGTTGTGGGAGGAGTATGATCGTGTTATTAGGTCTTTGCGGGCGGGAAACTAGATACTAATAGTGGTCAGGGAATTATGAGAGGACATTATAGTACTGAAAGTAGAATGGACTTGGCACATAACAGAAATAGGTTCCAAGGCGATAGAGGTGAGGTCATTCAAGTTTCAAGAGGTGCTTCAGGGATAGGGGGGTTAAATTGTTTCTATACAAATGCTCGTAGTCTTAGAAACAAGAAGGATGAGCTATTTAGTTATATTAGCAATGAGGATATAGATATATTATGCGTTACTGAATCATGGGTTAATGAAATAGAATTTAGTGACACTATAAGTGAATTTGATTTAATGGGCTATAATATGTACATTAGTCAAAGGACAGGTAGGATTGGTGGAGGAATAATTATCTATATAAAAAACAACATTGTTTCAAGTTTAAATACTTCAATAAAGCAGGATGGAGTTGAGTCACTTTGGATAGATATTAGGTTCAGTAAAAATAGAATGGTGCATTTGGGAGCTTTTTACAGGCCACCTGGGCAGACTGATGATATAGATGAACTAATGATAAGGGAAATAAGTAAGGGATGTGAAACAGATGCAGTTATTATTGGGGACTTCAACTTAAACTCTGTGGACTGGGAAAATATGATAGGTAGGGATAGAACAAGTGGCAGGTTCATAGAATGCTTTGAGGATAATTTTTTGAATCAATTTGTTAATGAGCCAACGAGGGGGGACAATATATTAGATTTAGTACTTTCTAACAGTGATCATTTAGTTCAAGAATTGACTGTTGGGGAAGCATTGGGAAATAGTGACCATCAGATAGTTCGTTTTAACTTGGGAATTGAGAAGGGTAAAATAACTGAGAATGCTGAAAAAGTTCCAAATTTTCATAAGGGAGATTATGTAAAACTTCGAAGCTTGCTAAATTTGGTAGACTGGGATATAGAATTCAGAGGTAAAAATGCTTATGGGATGTGGGATACTTTCAAGCATATAATAAATGTAGTCCAAGAACAATGTATCCCAATGAAGACCATTAGGAACAAAAGTAGGAAACCATTATGGTGGAATCAGGAGATAGCTAGAAAAATTTCAGAGAAGAAAAGGGCATATAAAAAATTACAGGTACAAAATAATATTCAAAATTTAAGTGATTATAGAATGGCTAGGAATGAGTTAAATAAGATTATAAAGAAGAACAAAAGGGTGTCAGAAATTAAATTAGCTCAGGATAGCAACAAAGATCCTAGAAAGTTCTTTAGTTACTATAAAATTAATAACAAGTGTGGCAGAGTTAAAATAGGACCTATCAAATATGAAGGGTTTGTGAGAGAAACTGATGAGGAAATAGTTGAGGTACTAAATGGTCATTTTGCATCAGTATTTACAAAAGAGAAACTAAATAGTCCTATGTATAGTACTCATAGGTCAGGAAAAGAGGTGTTTACTAACATTTGTGTGGATCGGAGGATGATAAAAGGACTAATAGGTGATTTAGATACTACCAAGGCCTCCGGCCCTGATAATATTCATTCTAGGATACTTAAAGAAGGGGTAGAAAGTATCTCAATAGCTCTGGACAAGTTATATACTAGGTCATTGGAATATGGAGAAATACCCGATGATTGGAAGAGAGCAAATGTAGTCCCCATTTTCAAGAAGGGTAGTAAAGAGGATCCAAATAACTTTAGACCGGTTAGCCTAACTCCTGTAGTCTGTAAAATTCTTGAGAAAATAGTTAAAAAAGGGATTTGCCAACATCTAGAGAGGGAGGGGTTAATCAGCGATGCTCAGCATGGGTTTAGATCAGGTAGATCATGTTTGACTAACTTACTAGACTTTCTGGAGTTTGTAACAGATCAAGTAGATAAGGGAGAGAATGTAGATATAATTTACTTAGATTTTAGTAAAGCATTTGATAAGGTACCACATAGGAGACTAGTTCATAAATTAAAAATGATTGGGATATGTGGGGGTGTTTCAAATTGGATAGCTGAGTGGCTGAAAGACAGGAAGCAAAGGGTAGTGCTAAATGGTGTAAAGTCAGAGTGGAGGGATGTTATCAGTGGGGTTCCTCAGGGATCAGTTCTCGGTCCATTATTATTTGTCATGTATATAAACGATCTTGGGGAGGCAGTTAATAATAAAGTGTCAATTTTTGCGGATGATACCAAATTAGCAGCTGTAGTTAAAGATATTGATGATAATTTTAAAGTGCAGGGGGACTTAAATAAATTGTTATCCTGGGCACATAAGTGGCAAATGACTTTCAACCTTGATAAGTGCAAAGTTATTAACATGGGAAAAGATAATAGAGAATTTAACTATGAAATGGATGGGCATTGGCTGAGCTCAGTAGAGGATGAGAAAGATCTAGGAGTAGTAATAGATAAGTCATTAAGGTTTTCTAAGCAGTGTATTGAAGCAAGAAATAGGGCAAATAGAGTGCTGGGTTTTATTAAGAGAAATGTCAGTTACAAAAGTAAGGAGGTTATTCTTAAACTCTATAACTCTTATGTTAGGCCACATCTAGAGTACTGTATACAGGCATGGTCCCCACATTTTAGACACGATATTAACCTTCTTGAGTCAGTGCAACGGAGGGCAACAAAGATTATTCCTTCCCTGAGGCACCTTGAATATGAAGATAGACTGAGGGTATTAAATATGTTCTCGTTCGAAAGGAGGTGTGTGAGAGGGGATATGATTGAGCTGTTTAAAATTTTTTCCGGGATAGATAAATTGGATGTTAGCAAGTTTTTTGAGTTAGATGATGGAAATCGGACTAGAGGTCACCACTTGAAAATTAAAAAGCAAGGGTGTAGGTTGGATTTAAGAAAATATTTTTTCACCAATAGAGTGGTAGACTTTTGGAACAAATTGCCGCAGAGGGTAGTAGGTAGTCCAAATCTAAATGTATTTAAGAGTAGGTTGGATGAGTTTATGGGAAGGGAAGGTTGTAATGGTTCCTAAGTTTTGTATATATTAATATTGTTTGTATATATCTATAGCTGCATGATTTAGTTCTTGACAAGCCTTGATTGGTGATACCCTTGTTTCTGGATGCAATCCTCTGGATGTAGTTTTCCTGGGAGTTTGGGTGCCTTGAAAAAGAGGCCGCTTGACTCGGATGACCTATGATGAGCCCTTGTGGCTTTTGTCATCCGTTATATTATATTGTGGGGGACTTTGATTTTGTCTTCCCCTGGTGATGGTGCTTTTTGTGGGTGGGTTTTGACGGAGTCGGATGACCTTTGATAGGCCCTTGTGGCTTTTGTCATCCGTGTAATTATGTTTATGTTTTATGTTTACCTCACCACCTAACCTATTCCCAAATCTAGGCCTAACACTAAGTTCCCTCCTGAGCTCAGCAACTAACCCCTCCAGCCTACATATCCTGTCTAAATCCTGCCTTCTCATCCCCTCTAAATCTACAATGCATTCACGCAGCCCACATACAACACATGTATACCCCTCACCTAATACACCACAACCAATGCATACATTCCGACACTCATGCTCACTTTCATCCCCAAACTCCATCACTTATTCAAACAAAGAAAGAATTTAAGTAGCAATTACTGGTCTGTAATTAGACATATTTGTTTTATCCCCTTTCTTAAATATAGGTAATCACATTGGCTTTCTTCCATGCCACTGGCACAATGCTACTCTCCAATGATTTTCTAAAGATGCATGCTAGGGGCTCACTTAACACATCCTTACATTCTTTCAAAATTCTAGGAAAGACCTCATCAGGACCGGGTGCTTTACTACTTTTGATTTTATCAATTTCCTTTGTCACTATCTCCTTTGTGATCAAGATATCCTTTAATTTCTCTTCATCATTACCCCGAAAGATCATTGACACATCGGGTATATTTAGAGTATCCTCCTGTGTAAATAATGCGAGAAAAAAGTCATTTAGCATTCCAGCCATTGAGTCCCTATCACTCACTAATTATCGGCCTAGCCGCTCGTCTACATATTTACCGTTTTTGATATATCATTATATTTAAAACAAAAAGGCACACTATTATTTTTGTTGAGAACTCCAAAATTTGATTTTTCCTTTGGTAAAGAGTACTTGCATTAGATAATTGGACCCAATAATAGAAATCGTCACACGTCCATAATTAATTAGTGGATAATAAGTATGACAGGATGTCTTATAACCTCGAGACCGTGACATATCTCATTGTAGAGAGGGCAGCCAATTTTGGGTCACAAGAGTGACTGCTGGCACGACTTTCCCCTGGGGACCTAAATATAAAAACCCTGCTACCACATAAGAAAGAGGCCTGTTTTTGTTTGCTTCTGGTGTGTTTTTTAGGCCTTTTTTGTATTATTGTGTATTTGTTTTTGTTTGCTCGTTCATCTCTTCTTTCGTATATAATATTTTGATTGGTAGTATTCCTGAGATAGGATTGATGGTTTTGTATATATTTATAACAGGTTTGTATAATAAATTTAATTATCCATACTTTTCTAAATAAAGGACAATCCTATGGATTGTTTAAATTGTATATTGTAGATGCATGATCTGACACAATCCTATGGATTGTTTATAAAGTAGTTGCATGATCTGATATAGTCCTATGTGGGTGAGTTTTGACGGATGCGGATGACCTTTGATAGGCCCTTGTGGCTTTTGTCATCCGTGAAATTATGTTATGTTATGTTATATCGGCTATTTTGATCAGATAAATAAAAACTCATTGTCAATCAATTGAATTTTTGTTCAATTCCTTTGCAAGTTAGGATAAATAGCGCGAGAGAAACTTTTGATTGCTGCTTTATGAATGGAAACGACAATGTCCCCATTTTTTGTTTTTCCATGACAAAAAAAAAACTGCATGTTTGAAGGTTTTTACGCCCCTAAACCGAAGATGTCCCCGGATTTTGTCTCAGAAATCTGGTCACCTTAGTCAACGATGATTTTGCTACTTGGGTGTTAGGTTGTGATTTATACTAAATCAAGTATGCTGATTCCGAATCTGTAACCAGAATTGTTCTAGCACGTAATGTTCCTGAGTTACGCACATACTTTTTAGGAGCCTATATGACCACTCCCCACTTGGGCACAAGTCGCCGCACTCACGACAGCTTAGTACTAAAATAGTAATATGCAAAAAAACAACAACAACAATAATAAAAGGGAAAATGGCAACAAGGAGGGAGCAAGTTCCGGCGTCGGAGAGAGGTCCGCCTCCCCGCTAAGCGGAGGAACATGTGACCTACAAAGAAAAGAATATCAAAAAACCTAGTTAGATAAAGGGGAAAAGGAAGGCCTACCCCAAAGAGTCTATAAGTCCACCAGTCAATGTGCACGAACTCGTCCCGAGTACAAGGGACAGGGGTTAGCGACCCCGCCCATACCGGGACAAGTAACGTGCGTGGAGATCGCCCAGGCTGGGACATTCAACAAGAATGTGGCGAACAGTCTGGGCGACAACGCAGTGGTCACAGTAGGGCGCTGGAGAGCGCTCCATCAAATGGGGATACGTACCGCGAGTGTGTCCCACTCGGAGAGGACAGAAAGCAACCTAAAGCCTTCACGGCATTAGGGTGGAAGGTCCAAGGTGTAGATAGAGGGGAGTAGGAAAAGGGACAAAGAAAAAAATAATAGCGTAGGCGAGTTGCGAACAGCTTCCCGCATCGCCGGACCACTGTTAGCCAGCGGTAAATCCACTCGGCCATCCTGAGTCTCAAAAAAGACGCATTCAAACGAAGCTTTTAAGCAGCTCGCCTGCACTTCTCATACGCTATACAACCCCCATCCTAGAAGCGGACCGTCAATGAAGAAATGAAGAGAGCCTGTTTGAAAATGTTATCCAAGGGCTAACGCTCCCCCTTCCGGATCTGGGCACCGTTGCAGATAGAGGGGAGTGGAAAAAATGTCAAAGCAAAAATAATGGGGTGGGCGAGTTGCGAACAGCTTCCCGCGTCGCTAAACCCCTGTTAGCCAGCGGCAAATCCACTCGGCCATCCTGAGTCTCAAAAAAGACTCATTCAAACGAAGCTTTTAAGCCGCTCGCCTGCACTTCGCGTTCGCTATACATGGGAACAGTCGCGGCACAATGGCACGCAACTTAAAGTTCCCTTCGACCTTCTCCTATCTTCTTAGCCAAGCTGCCCGCATTCCTGCCATGTTGTCGGTGTGGGAAAGAGCGAAGCGCTGATCCAGTTAGAGAGTCCTCTCGGTTTCTTTGGCGCCCTCATTCACCACAATTCCTACATGTCCAGGAACCCAGGGGAAGATAATCTCGACATCCAGCCGGCTTGCCAAAACCATAGCGTCACGGATATCGCGAACCAGGGGATGCGGAGATTCCAATGCCCCGAGAGCACTCAGGGCGCTTTGTAAGTCGCTATGAATCACAATCCGGTCTCCGAACCAGTCAGGTGGCGTAATCTCCCGTGCCGAGTGGTTGGTGTATTGCCACCAGCCTGGCGGGCAAGACAGACGCAGTGCCTGGCAGAGCCCCACTGATTTCAAACAAAGGGGATACGGCGTGGAAGCCGACACCCACTTGGGGCTTGGAGCCATCCGTATATACTGGCACGGTTCGAGCGTGACACGAGGTGTGCTCCAAAAAGCTCGACGCAGTACTCCCGGCGCTGTACAAACTTTGGGAGTAGAGGCGTGGCGACAAATAGCCAAAGGTGGTACCGTCCTAGGCAGAACCAGGGGCGCCACCGGCCCGAGAGCTAAACCTAGCTCCCGAAGGAGTTTCCTAGCCCTAAGCCCTTTTTAGGATATGACTGGCGTCTCTCGGCGGCATAGGCACCGTCGAAATCAGCTGCAGATGCAGTGAGGCTGTTGGCGATTGAGGCAGGCGGCGGGATCGCGCGTACAGGCGAATAATGCACTGCGCACGGCGTAGAGCGAGTGGCATCTCTCCAGCATTGACGACTAGGCTTTAATGGAAGAAGTGTGGGAGGAACCGGTCTCCAGGCGAAGGCTGGGGTGATGGATCGAGTCTACCTTCTGCAATACACGCTCAGCTGCGGATGCAGAAAATTTGCATCCGTAGTCGAGCTTCGAACGAACAAAGGATCGATAAAAAAGTAAGGCAGTAGCCATATCAGCACCCCAAACGCTGAACATAACGGAATGGAGAATATCCATGGCGTGGATACATGAGACCCTAAGGCTACGAATATGAGCCTCCCAGGTGAGGCGTCGGTCAAATACAAGACCAAGGAAACGGAGCAATTCAACCACTTTCAGGCGTACCCCCTTAAGAAACAAGTCTGGGTCAGGGTGAAGCCGTGGATGGCGGCAGAAATGCACCACATTAGTCTTGGTCAAGGAAAACCGAAACCTGTGCGCTTCGGCATAGCGAGAGACGCGGTTCATTGCCTGTTGGGGTCGACGCTCCAGAGTTGGCATCTGGGCCGCGCCAAAAGAGATCGAAAGGTCGTCCACGTAGAGCGTAGCTAGGACATCTTCCGGCAGTACCGAGGTGATGCTGTTGATGCTCAGGGCAAAGAGTGTGACACTGAGGACACTTCCGTGTGGACACCCTCTTCCTGCTCCATTAGACCGGAGTGGGCTCCCTCCACCCGTTAGAGGAATCGACGATCTCGCAAAAAATCAAATATAAAGATTGGGAGGCGTCCCCTCGCCACCATCATGTGGAGAGTTCCCATGATACCGTATCGCCATGTGGTATTATAGGCCTTCTCCAGATCGAAAACACCGTCGCGTAGTTCTGTCTACGAAGGAAGGCGTCGCAGACGGCATTTTCCAGTCGGAGCAGAGCATCCGACGTGGAGTGGAACTTGCGGAAGCCGCCCTGTGCAGAAGACAGTGACCTTTACTGTCCAGAAAAAAGCTATTCTAACATTTACCAATTTCTTCAACAACTTGCACACGCAAGAGGTTAGAGAGATTGGGAGAGAGTGATCTCTCCCCGGTTTGCAAAGGCAAGCACAGTACCAATTCGCCAGGAATCTGGGAGGAGACCCCCTCACCCAGATCCTGTTGAACAAATCTAACAGAAAGGCCATGCCTTAACCCAGGTGTTAAAGCATTGCGTACGGGACATCGTCTGGACCATGGGCGATGTCCGCGCACGAAGCAAGAGCGGAACGCAACTCACTCAGAGTAAACCTGTCGTTGAAGGGTTCTCCGCCTCTGGAGGTAAAGTCCAGCCGGCATCCTTTCGCCGGCGTTCCACACCTCTGCTAGATGGGTCTTCCCGTTACGTGGAGACACGTATGCCTGCCAAGAAGAGCGGCAGGCGTGCTTCGAAATATACCGGAACCTAGTACTAGCCCGATGAAATTCACCAACAGTGAAATCGTTCGGGCGGCGCTTATATCGCATATAGGCATAGCGCTTCTGCTTGTGGGCCGTTTTACACTCGGCTGACCACCACGGGAGTGGTCTGCGTGCAAA
Organism: Ceratothoa steindachneri; assembly: GCA_963969495.1. Lineage (NCBI taxonomy): Eukaryota > Metazoa > Arthropoda > Malacostraca > Isopoda > Cymothoidae > Ceratothoa > Ceratothoa steindachneri. The sequence continues at coordinate 174,159,169 of OZ018327.1, forward strand.
AAGGCCAGACCTTCGAGGAATAGTAGCTAGGCCCGCGGCGATGAGGTTGCCAGAGAAGAACTCAACGGCCTCATCTACCGACCTAAATTCCTCGACTGAGATAGAGAATTAAGTCATTTCCTGAAATGCAGACCACCACGCCAGCGCCAAGGATCACTGGGGAGAGCTCTCGGGCGGCAGTGGCTCAGAAAATGATATTTGAATGGGAAAGTGATCACTACCATGGAGGTCTTCGACCCCCCCCCCCCCCGCAATCAAAATCAGGCTGTGCATCCGGAATGCACAAAGATAGATCGGGGCAGGAAGATGAAGCGCTTCTCCGCCAGTGATGCTTAAATTCATCCAAATTCACGACACCCATCTCAAGCTCTTCGATCAGGTCGGCAAGGACTTGACCCCGGGTAGTGATTGAGTAGTCTCCCCAGAGGAGGTGTCTACCGTTTAGATCTCCGAGCAAGAGAAACGGCCTCGGCAACCGTGCCACGTTGCGGCGGAAGGCCCCCCGCGTCGAAGTCAGCTGACGGTGAAATGTACGCGGAAATAACAGTGTCGTAGAATGCCCCCCTTTTTGTTCCAAGAGTGCTAAGAGTGCTAATATTGTTATTTTAAAAAAAGAGCCGTTGGGAACACGTAAGGATATAGAGAAACGCACAATAATTCCCAAAATAAACTTATATTTTTAACTTTTACAATATAATACATAAAAAAATAACCATTAACCACAGAAATACTCCGAATATTAAAATACACAATAATTAATTCAATTAGTTTGACCCTCTAAAATTTGCTAAATTCGATACGCACTTTAATATACAATATTTAGACTTATTGACTCTACTGGAATTTAAATACCTCAGGAATGTTTTGGCTTCACGACGCGTGCTTACCGGCCAGATGTAGGTGGGCGAGATCTCGACGTATTCTTGGCGAGGGTAGCAGATGGGGGTCCTGACGGTATTCAGGGGGGGTTCTTCAAGGACGAGAACAATCACGGTGCTTTAGGCGGCACCAAGGTAGGTGTGGTCTCTCTGGCGAGAGTGAGTCGAACTTGGTTCTTAAACCAAGTTAACTTGGAGTGCGGTGTGACCACCGAGTAACGAGCTTGAGGGGGAGCTTTTCTCCTTCGTTACTTAATTCCTCATGGGCGAGGATCGATGAGGGGGGTTCTCTGACGAGAATAAGTTAAACTTGACTAAGTTAACTTAAAGGTCGGTTTGGTAACCATGAACTAGCTGGAGGATGAGCTTCTTCTTAGTTCCAGCCTTCCTCAAGGGCGAGTATAACGGACGGGGGTTTCTCTGACGAGAATAAGTTGAACTTGGTTCCTCAACCAAGTTAACTTGTGAGTTTGGTGTGGCCACCGAGTAACGGGCTCGAGGGCAAGCCTTTTCCTTCTTCTTTTCTTAATTCCTCAAGGACGAGGAATACCCCTTGTGTTTCAGATGCACCAGGATATGAGGAGTCTCTCTGACGAGAGTAAGTTGAACTTGAACAAGTTAACTCAACGTTCGGTTTGATAACCAGGGACTAGCTCGAGGATGAGCTGCTTCTTAGCTCCTTAAGGTAGGTAGCCCTGCCTCACTTACAGGGTACTTCTTGGTCTGGCGAGCCAAGTAATCTACCTGTCCAGTCTCGGTAGCCCGATCTTAATCCGGGGACTTCGTCACCTGGAGACTGATGTATTCTACCAATCCAGTTTAGGTAGCCCGGGGTCTTAATCCGGAGACTGAAGTATTCTACCAATCTAGTCTGGGTAGCCTGGGGTCTTAATCCGAGGACTTCGTCACCTGGAGACTGACGTATTCTACCAATCAAGTCTGGGTAGCCCGGGGTCTTAATCCGAGGAATTCGTCACCTGAAGACTGGCGAATTCTAACAATCCAGTCTAGGTAGCCCGGGGTCTTAATCCGAGGATTTCGTCACCTGGAGACTGACGTATTCTACCAATCCAGTCTGGGTAGCACGGGGTCTTTATCCGAGGACTTCGTCACCTGGAGACTGACGTATTCTACCTCGATTTTCCTCAGTGTTTCTTATTTATACCTCGTCATTCCACTGGGGGAGTAGTAAGAGGGGGGGAGGGCTTGAGGACGGGCCCAGAAGGGTTTTTATGCCAAACGATTTTTCTCACCAAGTCTTACATCCGCTACTCGTTAGCCTAAGAGCTTGGGAGAAACACGTCTCCAATTTATTACTTGACGTGAAATTGAAACTCACTCTCCTGGGGAGAGGTCTTGCATTTTACAACCTTTCGGTCTTTGATAGCGACGAGTGGCGTGGCGCTGCGGTTACGCGCTTGACGAGACGGTGCCGGGGCCAGATGTCTTTGCGGTAATCGCCTCGTGACTCCACTGCGAGAGAACGGGGAAGTGACGATTCTTCTACAAACAGTATACGTTCTATCAAGGTGCAGATGCACAGCTACTGACTGAAAGGAAGTATCTAAAACGAAGAGAAGAACAGAGACATCATGCAGGGTATATATCCCACATCCTCCCGCTCTGCTCCCATCCCGTGGTGGTGGGGTCGCAAAACTTTTATACTCCAGGGTGGGCAGGGGGCATGCACCCAGCATGGTCTCCTGCAAAATATAGCTAACGGGGAACGAGAGGAGACGAGCCTCCACAGCTCCTCCCAGTTGACCTGGAGTCCGCGGCAATTCCATTGAAGGAATATGCCCTCCAGGCCTAGCTTGGAGGAGAAGCGTGGTCCTTCTTCGAACAGAAGACCCTCACGGGAATGGCCGTACGCTTCTCGGAGGCAGAACTCCGGGCGCTGTTGGCCGGACAATACGCTGAAAGCGCTGTCGCCTTCGAGAACCTATTTGGGGAGGTTGGGCTCGCCATGCGAGTCTTTTCCTCCCTCCGCCTCGAAACCTTAGGCGGGCGTTGCGGCTTCGGAGGCAGAGGGCCCTCGGAAGATGGCCTGGCGACCAAATTCAGGGGTGTTGTCTCCTGTGAGTCTAACGACTCGGTGGAGGCGCGTGGCTGTTTCGCCTTACGGGAAATGGTCACGCTGTAGGAAGGGTGGAGGAACGCTGGTTTAAACTGGGGCTGGTTGTGGACCCTTTGTGCCACCAGTTTTACCAGGGGAGCGCACGTAGTTGGTAGAACCCACAGAAGGGTTCCGAATGGGCATGGAAACGACCGTACTAAGGGGCCTGGATAATCCAGGGGCAGAGAGTGTCTTTTTCAACATTTAGGCATAGGACGTCCCGGGTAACACACGGCACGCCAGGACCAAGTCCTTAGCCTCGCGAAATGAGAGACGATCCTGAGCCTGAACGGCCAGGATTTCCTTCTCAAGGAGATATGCACCACATTGCTTCGAAGAGGTTGGGTTCGGCTCCCCGCAATTGACACACTTGGCCACACACGATTTGGACTTATCATGTGTCGCATTGGAGCAACTTATACAGGTTTCGGGTAACCCTGGCTTTGCACGTTGACAGGATCGAGTAGTATGGCCGAACCGGTGGTAGTAATAGCACCTCTGCGGCAGTGGCACGAATAGCTTCACGCGGTAGCGATACCAACCGGCACGCACCGACTCAGAGAGCTCGTCACAGTCGAACGTGACGAAGAGTTTAGGGGTGGGTCTCGAGGCTCCTCCCTGTTTTCTCATCACACGTTCGAACTTGACTGCCCCATGGTCGGCCAGCTCTAAGGTGATGTCCTCTATGGAGTAGTCCACGAGTTCCCTCGCATAAACTACTCCTTTAACGAAGTTCATGGTAGAGTGCGGCGTCACACTCACAGGTGTATTCCATCAAGTGTCCGTAGGGCACTAATCATGGCCGCCTCGTAAGTATTCAACGCATTCGCCAAAAGGCTCTAGACTGAGAAATGGGTCGCCTTCGGCTCTCTACCAATCACATTAGCTAAAGCTCTCCTCTAATGGATCATGTTGACCTTAGCAACATGGTGCCATCAGTGGAGCGAATAACGAGGAAGCGTTTGAAGCCAGCGGGCTCGAAAATGCCGGGTAGTCTCTGAATGAGGGGCCTCGATGTAATCGAGGCTCCGCTCCACGTACTAGCACTTTCGGTCTTAGTCAGGGGCTCTGCACCGGGGGGGGGGGCAGAGGTGCCGGATGTGCCGATCTTGGCTTGGACGCTCACCGAAGTGGCAGAAGAGTCTTCTTAGTCTTTTTTTGTTGTTTTTCTTCTTTTTAGGAGGAGGGCGGGGAATGAACCTGCTTCTCCCCTGCGCTGGCAGGAGCCCCCAGGCCGGATGGACTGGCCTCAGCAATGACCTTCTCCGAGATGGAGAATGTCTAAGCGGGCGCAGGCGCACCAACCGGAGGAGGAGATCCCTCCCCTCCTTGTGCTGCCTTGGAGACCCGAGCCATTTGAGGAGGACCTTGCAAAAGGGCGGACTCGAGTTCGGATTCGCCCCCTTCTAAGTTCCTACTGTCTGAGGCTGGGTTGCCTCAAAGACCATGTCTATCTCGGGGAGAGCCTCCAGTCCCCCCCCCCTCACCCCTAGTGCATCACAGGTCCCATTTGCAGCAGTGTCTCGAGTCGAGTCTGGGGAGGCACAGGCCTTGACTCCAGCTAGGTTTAATATTCGCGCCAGCAGGTCTTTTGAGGGAAGCCACCGATGGGGCCTGGCTTCCTTCTCCCCCATAAAGGGGTTTGCCCTACCGAGCCGGTTCAATGGGGAGCGGTCAGCTATGGGCTGCCTACTGGCTTTTTGGCAGTTCCCTTGGAAAGTAAATGGGAGACTCTGCTGGAAAGAATGATGTACCCGAAGGCACCTCCAGACCACGGGGTGAGGGGGAGTCCCACTTCCTCCATCAGCTAGTGCAGTTAAAGAAGATGATTCATTACCTGGAGAGGAGGATAACAATGACGATGGAATGTATGAGGATGATCCTAGGTTAAAGAAAGAAGATCCAGTTGATAAATCAAGAAAAATTGAATGATTTGGTAAGGGATTTGTCATTGTCAAAGGAGAACGCACAACTGTGGGCTCCAGACTACAGCAATGGAATCTTCTAGAGGACGGTGTAAAAATATCTACTTCCCGTAAATGCTATGAGGCCTTAGCTGCCTTCTATAGCCTAAATCTAGGCTATATTAAAAGCCAAATAAAAAAAATTACAAACAGAAAAAAACAAACAAACAAAAAAAAACAAATTGAAAAAATATAAAGCGAGCTCCGTCGATGGGGGAAGGCCCGCCCTCCCCCGGCAAAGAAGAACGCGATCCATAGTCAAATATTAAATAAGGGGAGAAGGCTGGCCTCCTCCAAAAAGTCTAAAAGTCCACAGGTCGGTGTGCACGAACTCTTCCCGAGTACAAGGGACAGGCGGTAACGACCCCGCACATCCCGTTACCGGGACAGGTAATGTGCGCGAAGATCACCCAGACTGGGACATTCGCCAAGAATGTGCCAACCAGTCTGGGGGACGACGCAGTCGTTGCAATAGGGCGCAGGCGAGTGCTCTATTAAATGGCAATGCGTTACACGAGTGTGCCCTATTCGGAGACGACAGAAAGCGACCTGAAGCCGTCGCGGCATTGGGGGACGGGGGAGGAAGGTCCATGGGAACAGTCGCGGCGCAATGGCACGTAACTTTAAGTTCCCTTCGACCGTCTCCCATCTTCTTTGCTAAGCAACCCGAAGAGCTGCCCGTATTCCTGCCATGTACTCAGTGTGAGGAAGAGCAAAACGCTGGTCCTGTCGCAGAGTCCTCGCGGTCTCTTTGGCGCCCTCATTCCCCGCAATTCCTACATGTCCAGGAACCCAGCAGAATATAATCTCGACATCCGCCCAGCTTGCCAAAACCGTGGCGTCACGGATATCGCGAACCAGGGGATTCGGATATTCCAAGCCCCGAGAGCACTCAGGGCGCTTTGTGAGTCGCTATAGATCACAATCCGGTCTCCGAACCGGGCACGTCGCGTAATCTCCCGTACCTATCCAAAAATAGATCCATCGATAAAGAACAGGGAGTTTATTTTATTCCATGCAAATCATTTAATGAATTATATATCGGTGAAAGCAGCATATTTTCCAAGAGAATGAATGAACATAAATGCGATATGCGACATGGTGCCCTCTCCTCGAGTTTATTTCTAAATATGTCCAATGAAAATCATCAAATAGATATTGATAGTGCTAAAATAGTTTATAAGTCTTACAATTATGTACATCGACGCTTAATTGAATTAGCACTTATAAAAGAAATTCTCAACTTTAATATTTCCTACGGCCAATTCACTACTAATACCTTAATAAGCAAGAAATTCATACTTCCGTTGCTCAAAAGTGCCGACACCTTTTCGCGTAATCCACCTTAGCGCCACTGATTTGTGTGTTTGTACGTTAAGCAACTTCTGTATCTCATTTGTTCACTAGCGACTGACAATGATGGATGTCTCCGTCGAAACCTGGTTTCGCACATATAAAATTAGTCCTATTACTGTGGTTTTATCCCTATAGTTACACGTACGCTACTGTACTTTTTGGATATATATATATATATATATATATATATATATATATATATATATATATATATATATATATATATATATATATATATATATATATATATATATATATATATATATATATATATATATATATATATATATATATATATATATATATATATATATATATATATATATATATATATATATATATATTTGCGGTTGCGATTGCGCCGCAATTATGTTGAATGAGTTGCGAATCGGCTTGCAACTCATTTATTTTAAGCAAAATACACCGCAAGTCTCAACCGCAACTTTGAAAAATCTAGAAAAAAAATTTCGAACTTGTTTCAAACTCGTTATAAGTTGATATATGTTGTTGCGGGTGAGACCTGCTCCCGTTGCCTGCGCAGCGTCTGCCTCACTGTAACTATTGGCAATGTTTTGTCCCTCAGAATCGTTGAGAGGAATTCCTTTATCCAGCTGATGGAATGTGCTTCAGCCAGAAGGTTCTCCATGAGTCGGTGTACATTGACCAGAAAAATTGAGGAGAAATTTAAGTGTGTAGCCGTCTCTTTGAAGGATAACCCGGAGGAACCACCTCTGTATGTTGCCACAACAACTGATGTTTGGTCTTGCTGGAACAAGTAAGTTTGATTAAGAAAATAATTATATTCATAATTTGTCTGCCAATATAGCAATACAGTCAATACTTTTACGCTTCTTAAGAAGGCTATGTATAAAACATTCCAGTTTAAATATTTAATTTGTCTAAATATTATTAACTAGTTTAACACTTTACTAATATAAATTTTTTAAATAAGCTTATATAATTTTGTTTACGTTTATTTCGTTTCGTTAGCTATTATCATCATCATCATCATCATCATCATCTTCATCACTAACTCTCTAATTTAAGAAGGGGGCATTTATTTGAGTATTTGAATAATAATTTCATCTTAGTTTGGTTATGACTTATGTATTTTTATCAAAGTTATTTCTAATAATTCTTTTATAATATCCAAAAACAAAATGGTGGAGTTCAGAAATAAATATAAGTATAGAAATTATGTGAATTTTTGAAAACCTAAAGAATTACAAATGGTGAAGTTCAGAAAATTTATAAAAATTTAACCATGGGTGCTTTTTTTTTAGATTTTAAATTTGAATCTTAGTAGCGAAGCGCAAGCTCCCACCGTAGGGAGGAGTGGCGAAGCCATTGCCTGGTTAATTAATTATATACAATCATTTTTGCAGATCATATCTTAATGTAACTGTTCATTCGATCGACCTTCAAACTCTCTTAAGAAAAAAGGGGGTCAAGCTTGCCGTCAGCTGAAAGGAAAACACACATTCAATGTGCTTGCCAAAGAAATTGAGGACATCCACATTCAATTTGGCATACACGATAAGACCTGTGCAACTACCACGGGCAATGGTAGTAACTTTGTCAAAGCTTTCAGGTAAGTTTTAATCAATATAATATTATAATTAAATGATAAAATATTAACGACTCATGAATTCTTTAAAGAGGCACATTTCTTGCTCACTGTCATAACGAAATCAGTATTGAATCTTAATGCATATTAGTAATAGTACATTTTATTCATGCAAAAATAAATGTAGTCAGTCAAAAAAATTTAAAGCTTTGCATTTTGATCATTGTTCTTGCTCTCTTGCAGCTTATTTGGCGAGTCACAGTGTGACGGGAAGCGCAGTCAGTCGCAGGTCACTGCAAGGCCTACAACGCACAGTGACAGTGAAGAGGAAGATGAGGTTGACGAAAGCGAAACAACAATTGACGTCACAACAATTCTTGACCAAGGTATGAGCTGATAAGTGATAACTATACTTAAAATTGTTTAGTGAAATTATAACGTATACACGAATAATTGTTTATTTAATTAATTACAATTTATTTAAGTAAATAAAACGGAGACCATGCCGCAGTGTGGGGATCTCTCGTGAGGCAGTAAGGGTTGAATGAGAGCGAATGCACGGGAAAAAGGGTTGCGGCGAGCCTCTCTCTCACGGGTACCCGGCTCTGAGAGAGGGGCTAGGTGTGTATTAGAGCGAAAGGATCGTGGTGCTCCTAGTCTACGAGTCACCCTGCTTTTGCGGGGGAAGGCTGGGTATAATAAATAAATATAAATGGGTAAAAGAGTTATAGTCCTTGACCCTTTTTTTTATTTCAGGTCTGCAATCTTCAGAGTTGGGCGACTACTATGCCTTGCCAAAACATGTTCGTTGTGTTGCACATACTTTAAACCGTGTTGCAATCACAGACGTTGCTAAAGTTATAGATCACGACGGTATTTATAAAGATTACCCCAAAAAATCTCGCGATCGGCTTTCAGTAAAGCCCAAGCTTTGTGGAACAAACAGGCCAGAAGCGCGCAAGCAGCAGATGTCATCAAGGACGAATTAGATGGACCATTCATAATCCCAGGAGCTACAAGATGGAAATCTTTATATGATGCTGTGTGGCGCCTCAACGAGATTCTTGGATCAAAGGAAAGTGCTCTAAAGAAAGTCTGCAATACCTTAGGCATCGCAAGCTTTGCAGGTGATGAATCCTGTCGTTAGGGCCTTGGATGTGTTGCAAGAAAAGGAAAAGGCATACATGGGAATTTTGCTGCCAACAATAACAGTTTACCTAAATCTACTCATTGATGTTAAGGCAAAAAAACTGTATTTGGGGGGCCCTCTTGCTACTGTGGTTGAAAATACAATGCGCAACAGATTTGGTAAAATGCTGGAAGATGAACGAGTACCCCATTCCAAGGCACATTATGAGGCAAGAGTACTCCAAAACAGGATATGAGTACCCTATTGCGAAGCACAAGTACACCATTACGAGTCACGAGTACTCCATTGAGAGGCACGAGTACCCAATTACGAGGCATGAGTACCCCCATTGCGAGGCATGAGCACCCCATTAGAATGCACGAGTACTCCATTACATCGAAAGAGTACCCTATTGCGAGGTAAGAGTAGCCAATTAAGAGGCACGAATATTCCATTGAGATGAATGAGTACCCATTTCGCGGCTATGAGTACCCAATTTGGAGGCATGAGCACTCCATTACGACGAATGAGTACTACATTACACCGAAACAGTACCCCATTACGAGGCACGAGTATGCCATTGAGATAAATGCGTACGAATTGCGAGGAATGAGTACCGCATTGCAGACATGAGTACCCAATTATGACGCAAGAGTATTCCATTAGAGCGAACGAGTACCCCATTACGAAGCAAGAGTACCCCATTGTCAGGCACAAGTACCCCATTACGAGACGAGAGTACTCCATTGAGAGGAACGAGTACTCCATTGCAAGGATCGAGTGCCCTATTGCAGGGTACTCAATTACAGGCAACGAGTACCCCATATTAAGGTACGAGTACATCACTACGAGGCACGAGTACTCCATTGAGAGGGACGAGTACTCCATTGTGAGGCACGAGTACCGCATTACAGCAAATGAGTACTCCATTGTGAGGCACGATTACCGCAAGACGGGGAATGAGTATCTCATTGCGAGGCATGAGTACTTCATTATGAGGAATGAGTACCTATTGCGAGGCATGAGTACCCCCATTACGAGGCACGAATACTCCATTGAGAGGCACGAGTACTCCTTACAGGGAACGTGTATCTCATTGCGGGGCACGAGTACACTACTACGAGGCATGAGTACTCCATTGAGACGAAAGAGTAGTCCAATACAGGGAATGAGTACCCAATTGCGAGGCACGCGTACACTATTACGAGGCATGAGTACTCCATTGATACGAAAGGGTACTCCAATACAGGGAATGAGTACCCAATTGCGAGGCACGCGTACACTATTACGAGGCATGAGTACTCCATTGAGACGAAAGAGTACTCCAATACAGGGAATGAGTACCCAATTGCGAGGCACGCGTACACTATTACGAGGCACGAGTACTCAATTGAGAGGAACGAGTACTCCATTACAGGGAACGATTACTCCATTGCAAGGCACGATTACCGCATTACAGGGAATGAGTATCCCATTGTGAGGCATGAGTACTTCATTATGAGGAATGAGTACCCCAATGCGAGGCATGAGTACTTCATTATGAGGAATGAGTACTTCATTACGAGTAATCCATTGAGAGACACGGATACTCACTTATAAGGAACGAGTACTCCAATACAGGCAATGAGTACCACATTGCAAGGCACGAGTACACCATTACGAGGCATGAGTACCCCCATTACGACGCACGAGTACTCCATTGCAAGGAACGTGTACCCTATTGCGGGACATGACTATAACATTGCGGATCACGAGTACCCCATTACGATGAATGAGTGACCCATTGCGAGGCACTCGTACTAAATTACAGGGAACGAGTACTCCACTGCGAGGCACTAGTACTAAATTACAGGGAACGAGTACTCCACTGCGAGGCACTAGTACTAAATTACAGGGGACGAGTACTCCACTGCGAGGCACTAGTACTAAATTACAGTGAACGAGTACTCCACTGCGAGGCACGAGGACCTCATTACAGGGAATGAATACCCCATTGCGAGGCACGAATACCCCCGTGTGAGGCCACGAGCACCACAGTGCGAGGAAGATCAACAGGGAAGTTTTAGGAGTGGTAACACTCAATCAAAGTTTGGCCACACACAAGATGGACGCCGTTTCGTTGCGTATTTCCCTCACCCAATCCCACCCCACTCCACGCTTTCCGAACCTTACAATTAGCCACCTCCTTTTGCCACTTGTGATATGTGCCATCTCTACTTATTTATCTTTCACGTAACTTCTACAAACTTTCCTGAAATTCAAAAAAATAAAAGTTACTCTGCTCTCGCTGATTCTCTAGTATTATTTTAACTATTCGCTTCTTTTGCCTCCCCCCTTCATCCGTAGGCCTCTTCTTCCCTTCTCTTCTTTCTGTATGATAATTGCCTCACTAGATGCAGCAGTTCGGTCACTTTTGCCCGATAAAGATGTTTCTTGGAACCCTCACACGATGACGTCAACGAGAACAGCCAGAGATTACGCTCAACTTGGTCGCTGAGGCTCGAGAGGAATGACGACACCTTTCTCTCGATTACATAATCTAACGGCAAACCTTTCATGGCCAAATTTTGTAACTTAATGCAAATCAGAATGAGTCGCGGGGTTGAATGACCTCTGCACCCCCTTCAGCACAGATATGCAAAAAAAAAAGATGGCTACTCTATTTTAGAATTTTAGGGCTTTTGTCTGGTATCCCCCGATGAAATAAGAGAAACTTTAAAATAACAATAAGCCATATGGAAACGCCTATACGCAAAATTGCATTTAAAAAAATAGGTGTTACTTCTGGCGACCGCCAACAATGGAATGGCAACCGAAAAATCGATTTTTCCTACAGATAGACAACTCTTTTATAGGATAAAAAAAAACAGCCATCCGTATGCATTGGCACGGTTCAGTCGCGACGCGAAGTATGCTCTAATATATACAAATGCGCAAAACTCCCGATGTTGCAAGGATCAAAAGCTTGGCGACAAACGTTCAGAGATGTAACCTCCAGGGTCTCGTCCTGTGTATAATCAGTGGCACCATCGGCCTGAGAGCCACGTTTGGCTCTCAAAGGAGTTTTTTTTTCCTCATCCTAAGAGGCATAGGGTAGAATTGGAGCCTCATGTCGGTTTTTGGCACCGTTAAGATCGGCCATGGGCGAAATGAGAGCCGTTTGCGACTCGGGGGACGCCGACTCACACGTACAAGCGCTTAATACGCTGTGTACGTCGTAAAGTGAGCGGCATCTCCACAGCATCTACATCGATGCATTTTATCTCGGATGTCCAGAATGCACCGGTCGATAAAAGGACACCAATGTGGTGAATTGAATCCACCTTCCTGGAGAGTTATTCGTATGCCTCCCTAAGGAACTCAAGCTTGCAATCAACAATTTAAAATTGAAATAGTGAAAAGGATGCCAGCCTTTCTCCCAAAACTTTACCACACCACGATTTGGACCACAGAAGTTCGCTACAACTTCCAGGAACAAGCGGCAACGACCTTGCTCGTCCCACTACTGGGATAGGTACTGTGAACGAAGTTCACCCGGAATTGGACAATCAACCCAAACTTAGCGTACTATCTTGGGCACCAAATAGTCTTCGCAGAAGGATTCACGATAAGTGGCTGGGGCAATGGTGCTAAACTTTAAATTTGCGATTGCCGTCTACCTCTATTTTGAGGCAGAGTGAAGAGATGCCTTGCTACTTGACGTGTAGTCCTTTCATGCAGCACTAAGGGCTGACCTGATTCGTGCCATGTTGTCAGAGTGAAGAGATAAATGCCGGCCAGGTTGCTCCGCCTGTGCAGAGGGGCTGACTCTATCTCCCGGGACGCAGCAGAAGAAAATCTCGACATTACGCCCACTCATAGTAGCATACTAGATACTGCAAACGAGAGGATGCAGCCATCTCAATCCTTCAAAATATAATTGTTCAAAATTTTTATGCCCTGAGTAGTGGCTGTCAGAAAGGGCACAGCCGTCGAAGTTGCAAAGACGTATATTTTTATGCCAAGTTAAACTGATAAAAAATACCAATGAATAAATCTCCACAACACAAGCTCAGATGTCCGAGGCAGGCTCTCTAAGCAGCCTAGGCCTACAGACAATAATTTAATCCCTTTAATACTAGGGGTGAAGTTCGCTTCCCCCTAGAACTCCATCACACCACAGTCCGATGAGTAGGAATAGTTTCAAATTTATGGGATAATTTGTTTAACTACCCTGGGTTTCCTCAGAATGAACCAACTGTCACATTTCCCTCTTACAGCAGGGCGAGAGATGAACCATTTGAGAGGCCTCCCATTCCACTGTGTATCTTTGCTCCAGCCGGTGTTCTACGCATTAGCGTTTCTATTACCCTATGCCGAGTCATTTGTCTTATTTGATTAATTTTATTTATTCCGTTTGGTGGCTTTACTTTGCTCACCTTTCCAAATTTAAATGTTGTAGAATTAACAGTTGTTTTCTAAATATTAATATATAGTTAGGTACGTAGATAAATTTAAAAAATCTAGTGCTATGTGTTATTTATAAGATGTACACAAATCATACTAAAATTGTAAATATATAAACGATTTTAAGGTTCTATTGATCTCAGCTTCTTTTTTTTCCTTATTGAGTTTGCGTGAATTACTACCCTACTTTCACCACAGGAGTTCTGCACAAGGACTCGGAATAGGTGGTTATGGGATAGATACCGTTCACAAAGCACTCCCATAGTAGGACAGTCCATCCAAACGGTGTATTATTGTCTGGAACACCAAACAGTCTTGACGAAAATATTTGGGAGAGCGCTGCATTAAATGACGCTTCGCCCGAACCGGGTTTGACGCGTAGTCACACTGATGAATTTGTTTATCACAGCCAGCTCGGCCGCGAAGAAAGATCACGCCCCACATGATTTAAACAGATGAGAGAGAGAGAGAGAGAGAGAGAGAGAGAGAGAGAGAGAGAGAGAGCAGGGAAGCATGAAAGCTTCACAAGATTAAAAAATGGGAGAGAGAGAGCTTGAAAGCCAACTCCCTCTTCGAATTTGGAGCCATCCCTGTAAACCGGAAATCTTTAGTGTGGCACTATATCTATGTATGTGGTCCAAGAAATAACACAATATTCGGCGTGCATTAGAAACTTGGGATGCAGAGGCATGATGACATATATTCAATGGTAGTATCCTCCAGGGTGTTGCATTGGGCAGAACCAGTGGGGCTGCCGACACGAGAGTTACACAAAACTCTTGAAGTTTCCTAGCTCTAACATCAAAAAGCTTAGGGCATGTACGGTGTCTTTCCTAGGCATAATCACCGTCGATATTTGCTACCAACGAAATGACAGTGATTGCCGACTGTAGGAGACTATGAACTCGCGCTTCATTCAAGCGCATTGTGCACAACGTAAAGCGAGTGGCAGATCCCCTGCATCAACAAAGAGGCCTTCTATGGGAAAAATGCAGAAGGCACTCGTCTCCAAACGAAAACCAGTGTGATGGATTGAATCTACCTTTTGTCGTAGACTTCGAGATACAGTGAAATAAACTCGCAACCGTAGTCTAGCTTAGAGGGGTAAGACATTACTGTAAAAGTGTAGCTCTTTCAGCACCCTAACTGCTGAACACTGCAGATCGAAAAATATGCATGACATTGATACAAGAAACCTTAAGGTTGCGAATGTGCGCCTTCTAGTTGAAGTGCAGATCGAAAACAAGAGGGGAAGCGAAAGACATCTACGACGTACAAGCTAGTCCGTTTAGGTTTAGGTATGGTTAGGGGTGATGCCTATGACAACAGCATAAATGCACCAACCTAGTCTTAAACAAAGAAAACCTAAACACAATGGCTTCGGTATACCGAGGAACACGGTTCAGAGTCTCTTGGAGCATTCGTTCCAAGGTAGACATCTCAGCAGCGCCAACGATGCCCCAGAGATGTCTTAACGCACACTGAGTTGCGGTGGATTGTAAAGCAGTCTCTGAGCTGGGCATAATCTGCATGCCTAGCAACATAATGCAACCAGCTAGGCTGTAAAGAAATACACAACGCTCGAAAGATCACCACCGGCTTCAGACGGTGAAGAGATAACGTAGATTTAAACTTTCCTTTCGGAATTGGAGCCATTTGTGTCCACGTCAAGATACCAGTAGGACACAAGGCATTCTCCAAGAAATATGAACGGAATACTCTGGGTTTCATGTGGGAGCTTTGGTTGCTTATGCGAGGCGACAAACCTTCAATCATGGTATCTTCCAGGCTGGCATCTTGAGCAGAACCATCATCAACACCAGTTGGAAAATCATTCCGACCTCTATAAGAAGTTTCCTAGCCCTAAACTAAAAAGTCTAGGCATTTTATGGCAGCTTCTATTTTCAACATAAGGACCATAGAGATCGGGACAGACAAAATGAAAGGCGAGGGGGCCAGGGGAAGGAGCTTAACCAATGCATGCTGGTGCGGTATACACTGTCTATGACTTAAAGTGAGGGGTATTTCTCTCACGTCGAAAGGATGACTCTCTATAAGGAGCGTGCGAAAGGCACTCTTCATCAATTGGAGCCACGTGTGGTGGATTGAATCATCGACCATTGGCAATAGACGTTCGGGTTTGTAGGGAAATCGATATCCCACCCTCAAAACTGAGGCCCTGTTCGGTAACCGCAACGTCCTGACATTTTTGGCGGCGTAACCCTATTACTTAACCCCTTCTCCTCGCATCCAGGTTTACCAGAAGGTCTCTTACAACCACATAATGCACGTATGATCGAGTTTCGGGTCCGGCGGGGCTAACATTGGTTAAACCGGCAATATTTTTCCTAAAAGAGGCTATTTAATTTCACTTCGTTGACGTAATTAGAGGAGAGTTAACCAAAAGCCAGAAGGTGCCTTTAGGATTAAGTGGAAGACGCTCTGAGAAGAACAGCTAGAGAAGGAGTCTTAATTCCGAAGACCTCACCCCACCTCCTTCCTCTACCCCTAGTGGGGTGGTGAAGTATATATGCCGATAACTTTAGAAGAACAGGAGAGATCGAGTTAGTCATCAAGACAATGAAGTCCGGCTAGAGGCCCAGCAACAAACGAAAGGAACACAGAAGAAGCTCCTGCTGAGTCAGTTCCTGGTAGTCACACCGAACTTAAAGTTAGCTTGTATTGAGAAACAAGTTCAACTAGTTCTCGTCAGAGAGAGTCCTCGCCATTGAGGAATACCTCAAAGTGAACTCCCTCAAGCATTCCCCTTCGTCAAAGGATTCACTCGTTTGCTCATCGCTCGTCAGTGCGAATTATTCTTAGATTAACCCGAAGATTTTGGAAGAAGCATACTTTCCCTGTCCCGTTGGTGAACTCATCTTACCAAGACAACGTGCTTAACGCCATCCTTCGCACGCACTGAATTCATCTGTGGCTTTAAAACCACCCCCGCGCCAGACAAACATTTGGAGTGGTAGTGAAGACGTCCACGCGCCTGCCCGAAAACAACATTCTTGAGGCTACATAAAAATTGAGTCCAAGGTTAGTCTTAAACCAGATTCTCGTGCGTTTTTTTTAAGGTAAATAAATTCCATTATCTCTTTTTTTTTAATATTAAAGTGAGCTTTGGGTCAACCATTACTGTATATTCATTTGTGTAATTTAGTAAGTCTCACTTAAATTCGTTTAATTCATAACTGTGTAGTTTGTTTTGTTAGATTTCATTTTTTGTTCATGTTGCAATTAAAGTTCTATTTTTCGTAGAAGTATTTAATTCAATCCTCGAAACGCTGAGCATGGCACTAGAAGCCCTCAAAGATTAAAATAACGTAATAATAGTAAAAATATAGCACTCTTAGAGAAAACTTAATCAAGGAGTTTTGAAGTACGTAACAAACCTATACGTACGTACACCACCACTCGGTCCTTGCAATACCACCACAGGTTTAGAGTCAGTATCATCCCCCGTAGTCAAGTTCTGAAGGAAAGAAGGAGCGGGAGATGTAATAACACAACTTTATCAGCACCCAACATGTAGAGCGCCACAAGGCGAAGAATTTGGAATTTGCGGTTACAAGAGACTATAAGGCTGCGAATGTGCCATACAGGTAAGGCATTGGTCAACAAGAAGACGGAACAATCGGCGCGAGACGACCACGTTTAAGAAAGTCCCATTTAGGAACGGGTCCAGGTTGGGGTGATGCCGCTGATGGCGGTAGGTGTGCCCGACCTTGGGCTTAGCCAAAGAAACCCGAAACTTGTCCATTTCAGGATAGTAAGACGAGCGCAACGGAGCCAGTTTGAATCGCCGTTCTAATATAGACATTAGAATTACCGGAAAAGAATTCAAAAATCGTCTAGGTTCTTTTTTAAATTTCCATCAAATTTGCACAGAATATTCTTTGAAATTTGCCTCTGATAGCTGAGTCCAAGTTTCATCTACCCAGGTTGTAGTTGTTGAGGCAGCAGATTGTGTGGCAATATTAATCATTACTGTGTTGTCTATGTTATGTGACGGGATGTGTGAGGTAGAAATCTTTTCCAATTATAAAAGTAAAATTTTAGGAGATTTAATATGTGAGGAAATTTGAAAGAAAATGTTATTTCCAAATTGGAGTGAATTTTGTTTAATACGTGACGCTTCGTTAGAAAAATGCGCGAAGAAGGTTGAAAATTCCAAGGAAAAGGAGAAATAAGAGGAAGAAGGATGTCTACCCGTACCGCCGCCAATCAGAGCGAAGCAGGTTGAGTTTATATTACGAGTATGAACACACGTGGGATGCAACTAACGCGTAAAAATAATTTTATAGATTCCTCATAACAAGACGATCGAAGCATATATAATTGAAAATGGTCTTGGGGCACCAATAAAGCGATTAATTAATGATTGCACCAATAAGACAATTAGTGGTTACTGAGTATGCCTAAATAACTCTCATTCACCTGCTTTAATTTTAGATGAATGAATAAGAATTGGACGGGTTAAAGAGAAATTGGAACTACCCAGGTTGAGAAAGGCAATTGAAATCGAATACAAATGGCAGATATTTAGACGAGTTAAGTGGATTATTTTACATCGAATAAATATCGACACGTGTATATGAATGAATACCAGGCTCGAATATGAGTGGCATGGACAAAGTTGGTACGAATACATGGAAGAGCCACAAAAGGTACATTCTATTTCTAAGCTTAGGTTTTGTTGATGTCACTCTTGAAAATACCCTTTCTACATTTGCAATGCTTATTTGTAAACTGTATAGCTTTAAAGCAAATGTTGCTAAATCTCTTAATACAGGGTTTAAAATTGCATCTTTAGTGTTAAAAATGTGACACCAAAATAATGTTCCATCCCTTAGAAGCTCAGATTCAGGGGTGAAAACATCTTTCAATTAAATGTTAAGCATTTGTCTCCACTGATTTCCAAGAAAATCCAATTTAGACTGGTCTGCTAGATCTAAAGGAAGATCAGAAAAAGGAGGACGAACTGGATAAAGGCAAATGTTGGTGAAAAGTTATTAATCTTTTTCAAAGTTGCATAACTTGAGGGCATTCTCTTCAGAAGTTCTTTACAGCAAGTCGTGAAAAAGACATAACCAAAGTCGACTTTTTCAATAGGCAAGTAAATATTCGTAGAATCCATATCAGCTTCGAGATCTGCATTTTGTGGATAAATTATTTTTCTTAGCATAGTTAGGGTACAATCTTAAAGTTCTTGGAGTAATTTACCATGATCAGCTTGTTCACTTTGAAAGAGCAAATTGATTCGTTCAAATTCTGCTAAAATTGGAATTACAAATGTAAGATACAACTCGTTTACTGGGTTCGAGTACATTCTGTGGAGCTCTCTTGCGAGATATTGAACACAGATTGAGGAAGCAAGCTGAAAATTAAATTTTAAAGAATCCCAAGTATTAAGGATTCTCTTGACGCAGTTCCTTCTTGATAGCCATTTAGTTGAAGAGAGTGGAATCAATTGTAATGAGTCCTTTCTTTTCCATCATTTATTGTCCTATATAAATCCATATAAGAATTTCTTCTTAAGGCAGATCGATGAAACCAATTAGGTATATGACTCTCTAATCATATAATTTAACTAGACAGTAGATTCTCATAGGCATGTGAACACACTAAGCGAAGTAAATGACAGATGCACTTAATTAAAATTAATTTGGGATTGTCTTCCTTCATTAAAGTAAAAAGTAATTGTTTTTTCCGCAAAGATTAGATGCTCCATTAAAAAAAAAGAAGTCTTCCACGTGCTTATACAATGAGTCACCAGTAGTTTCCACAACTTCAATTAGTCCTAAAAATTGTGATGATATTTTGTTCTCTTTTTCATTGTAATAACGAACACACCAAAGAGATGTTTATATCATGCAATATCTGTAGATTTATCAAGTATTAAGGAAAATGAAGACTTGTTTATTTCTGCTGCCTGTTCTTTGAGCAATTCAGGTGAAATCACTTCTTTTTATAAATGCTGAGCACTTAGTTCTATGCAAACGCAAAGTCTCTGAAACTGATGAACTGGTTACCGCATCACTCTTCCTAGAAATTTCACTCAAGTGATCAACAGATTACATAGCTACGAGGGGGAGTCAAAAAGTTCTCAGATAAATGGCATAAAATTTTTATTTGTAATAATACTGTAATCATTTTTCTACATAAGCTCCATTAACATCTATACACTTTCTTAATCTATGAATCCAACGGTAAAGACCATCTTTGTAGAATTCACGGGGTTGTCTCTGGCACCAAGTAATGACCTGCTTTTTTGCTTCATCTAATGATTGAAACCGGGTTCCTTTTAGGTGTCCCTTTCAATTTGGTTAGGTTAGGTTAGGTTAGGTTAGGTTAGGTTAGGTTAGGTTAGGTTACCTAACCTAACCAAATTTAAAGGGACACCTAAAAGGAACCCGGTTTCAATCATTAGATGAAGCAAAAAAGCAGGTCATTACTTGGTGCCAGAGACAACCCCGTGAATTCTACAAAGATGGTCTTTACCGTTGGATTCATAGATTAAGAAAGTGTATAGATGTTAATGGAGCTTATGTAGAAAAATGATTACAGTATTATTACAAATAAAAATTTTATGCCATTTGTCTGAGAACTTTTTGACTCACCTACGTATATGACAAGCGACAAACACGCTGTTTTATTTCTAATATACTTATTCTATTACGATTTTCAAATAACTTCTTTATATTTCTTTTTTTCGACGATGATATAAGTTCAGATTTTTTTGAGTGTTTCACAGAAACTTGTGTTTAACTAAGTCAGTTTTATGTGCTCCCAATTCGGACTTACATACGTTACAATACACTTTAATCTTGTTATTTATTTCTTCCAGCCATTGTTCCAACATGGGATTCAAAAGACATGATATTTGGAAATGTATTTATTGGCTTTGCTCATAATGGACACTTAACATAATAACACTTTAATTGTAAATAAATTCCATTATATTAAATCGCATAAAAATAAATTGAAGTAGGCCTATGCCAAACCATTACAAAGTAAATAATTTTAAATTCAAATCGACAACTGCGGGTACTTGCACAGTTCCACATGTGAAAACACGATCTGCATGAATCACCATGATTCATATTAAGGAGGCATAATAATCCGCACCTTAAGGTAATTGAAACCATATGGTATAAATTTAATTTGTCAAACTTAAATAAAACTTAAGGAATTCTTGCATTTGACTTAAATTAAATTTTGATGAAAATAATTTCAAATAATTAAAGAGGATCTAAATAAACTACGTTTTAAAACACTTTTGCGTCGGCAAGTTGCCAAGTTGCAATTTTATCAAATGGATATAAAATAATCTCGATTCCTATTCTTTCCATGTTATAAATTTTACAAATTAACACCTATATAGTGAAGTAAATGCATTTTTCCTAAGAAAAAAAAAATTAGGTATAGTTGAAAATCCCCCAAAGTAGCACGATTATCAATGGAGTAGCATAAAATTCGAAGAGTAGCAGAGACATAAAAAAGTAGCACGTGATTTAAAAAAGTAGCAAAAATCGCGAAAATTCGAAAGATCTGGCAACTCTGTTTGAGAATGAAAGCGATGCAAAATCTAGGGATCTTCTCACTAATTGGTTAGTTTTAAATGCGTCAGACAAGGGTTGTGACTGGCTGGAGGAAGTCGTACAATTATTGTATGGGGGAAACAGAATCGGAATGTCGTTAAATTGAGTGTCGTAATTTAATTTAGTGCAAGATGAGTAGGCTCTTAAACAGGGAAAATGCCAAGGTTACTTTATGAACTTTTGTTGGAGCAGGACAAAATGACAGGTGCTACACTTTTATTCTCACAAAATGCATGTGCGATTACATTACGGATCACACAGCTTATATCTCGGTGTAAGGATACGATGGACTAATTTTTTAGCTAACACAAGGTGTTCCGCAAGGGGGCTGCTTAAGTCCTACATTGTAGTGTATTTACCAAGGACTTGCCAAGCCCTGTTTATAACTCAACGAGGTACATCCAATTTACTGACGAAGTAACAATAATATCTAATAGCACGTACAGATACGCAACTACCATGACAAGGATAACTGAAGCAAAGATTGAGAATATCAACAACTCTAAGCATAAATGGAAGATCCGCACAAACGATGATCATTTTTCTATAATTACAATAGGAAGGCGAGAAACATCGAAAGTGCAGATTGACGAAGATATATATCGCTACCAAAACGAAGGTAAAAATTCTCGGACTAAAAAACACTAGGAATGGCTATGACAGTGGTTTTCAATCTTTTTTATGATAGTGGCACCCTAATTGTTATCTAGATGCAGTTGCGGCACCCCAATATAATATAATTTACGTATAATTACCTAATTACGTAGAAATCACTTTAAAATTACTCACGATAGACATTTAACCTAATTTAATCAAAATAAGACATAAAATTTAGAAAATAAATTAATCTTACCGTTTGAAGTTTAATGGGAAATTTGAGCTTGATGAGTATCACATAATTCTTTAATATTGGGACGTAGAGTTGACACAGCAACTCTTATTTCTTCATTCACTATCTGCAATCTTTTCCTTTTCGTTGTTTTTATGTTGCATAATGCAAGGAAGCTAGTTTCAAAATTCTTTCAAATGTCGTTAGAGTTTTTAAAAATGTTTGAAATACATATTTTTTTTCAATTTAGGCATTTTAAAAATGATCTTTTGTTCGCTCCCGTGGCACCCCAGTTGAAAACCACTGTTTTAATGTATCAAAAAATCGATAATTATAATCTATACTCAATACATATTCCAATCTATCATAATCTATAAAATTACAAAATAATACGTAATGACTAAAACAATATACATCTAATTTGAGCCCGTTCATTAATTATGTTCATCAGAGTCTACTTATAAGTTTCTTAATTACTTTATTCGAATAATGATTTCTGGAACACGTTTGCTGATTAAAAGAATATTGTAATTGCCATTTATAGAGAACTACGCATAATAAAAAGGAGTTATTTATTGATTTGTGAAGTTCTAAACTTTAAATATTTAGTGTAATTACTTCTTAATATTGGATATGAGTGGAGTGAAACATCTTTGAATAAACAAAACGAAAAGGTAACTCATATACTAAACTAATCAAATGTAAAATACACACACTTATGACATTGGGCATGTTGTATTGACCTGTTTAAACTCGTAGCCGTGTTTTGCTAGGGTGTGACCGTTGCGCTTCTTGTATTGACATGTCACACAGCCTGTAGCATTCTTTTGAGTTTGAAAAGAAATTTAATAAAATAAAGGACACTAACTTGGGCCAAACCATCATTAATAACTTGCGACAAATTTTTCAAAGTGACAAATTTAAGTGAAAATTTGAAGCGTTCATTCATGGTCTTATTGTGTCCAGCGAAATCTGGCGTGATTATCAAAGCGGATCCATCATCTTACCTCAATCTAATGACGCATCGTTATTGATGAATGCGCAAATTTAAACTATATATTTTAATCTTGAAAGTACCTTGAAAATTATTATATTTATTAATTATATCGTATTATAGACTTCTTTTCAATGTGTAAATTTAAACTATATGTATTTACATTATTGCATTTATTTATATCAAGTTATAGACTTCTTATCAATTATTATTAAAGCAATAACTTCAAAATTATTAGTCGCGTCTATAAGTTACTATGTCGGTCCGTAGGTCTGTCGGTCGGATGGTAACCGTTTTACTTTTCAATGTGTTTTTTGGCAATAACATCGTAACTACTAAGCCGATTCTAACAATATTTGAAACCCTTCTGTTGTTTTGCATTCCCTTCCGAATGATATGATTTTCAAGGTTCTCCCTAGGTTAGTCCTGGAATTATTGAAAGAAAACTAAGTATGGGTTGGATTGCCTCATTTGTTGAAAGTTATGAAGGTCGAAAGGTCAGATGATTTGTTTTTTAATTGATAATTCGTTTGTTAATTACATCGTCTTTTTTAAATTGTTTAATTAATTGAGAGCACGCGACTTAGGTCTGTTGACCATATCTATTGAGAGAAGCGACCTCCTCCTATTCAGTTAGAGCACTTTGATGATCACCGTAAGTATCGTCGGAATAAAAGAACCAGTTCAGGTGCGAGTGAAAGTGTACCAACGAAAGAAGTGAAGCATCTGCAGCCAACTATACAATTGACCAAAACGGCACAACAATTTATCAAAGCGAATTGGACGAGAAGTTCGTTTCCTTCACAGTTGATGCCATTTATCATCTATTCATTGTCCATTGTGGATGAGAAATTCAAAGATTTATTTTCAGTTATGTTCACATTATATCGTTTATTTGATGCCTCAAATTCATTACATAAACGAATTAATTAAAAATATGTATTTTCAATTTCGGTAAAATGCAATTTCGTTCCTATTTACATTCAGCACAAAAGTATGCTTGGAGTACTTTCAAAATGAGTGCTCTAGCTTTCAGATATTTCATTTTGGATGACGATGCAACGATTGTTTATTGATTCGTATATTAATATCATATTTAAATTCATTTCCGGTGTTTACTACAGAAACAAGGACCAGCAAAGACCCTAAGGTCCGCTCACGGTGTTAAACTAGGGCTATCTAATGTTAGTGTATCATAATGTTTTTCTTTAACTATTTCAATTCTACGGTACACACTTATCTACATGTGATGTGTACCCTTTGACATGCAAGTTCAGTTATCCCTCAAATGGACGATCACGCTTCTCCGAACGGGGTGTGTGGGGTGATAGGACAGTACTTTCGAACTTTATTAAGTTCCTTATCAAGGATAACTACAAGAAATAATATTATATTAGAGGTATATATACGAAAGAAAAATATGAAAGACCGCCTCAAAAACAAGAAATCACCAATGAGGAAGAGGGAAGGTAAAAAAAAACACATTAAGGATTACAAGAAGCAGGTAGTAAGGTCAAACTAAGTCGAAGGAAAGGGTAACATATTCAAAGAAATGGAGATAGCCTAACGAGGGAGATTATAAGACACGATGAGAAAAAGATGGAAAAAATACAAAGTACAAAACAGAGCAGTGACAATTAAAAAATAAAGATAAATAATAAAAAAAAAAAATTAAAATAAAATAGGGGCCACATAACTAAAGAATGTATATAAAAAAACACTAGGAACGCAAGACAAAACTAATTTCTTTGAGTATTAATCTTTTAATTATAGCATCTATTTTATATAAACCAGGGGAAAGGTTAAAATTATCACATTGGCTTGTATTTTTCCCCCCTTTTGCTCATCGTGTCTTATAATCTCCCTCGTTAGGCTATCTCCTTTTCTTTGAATCTGTTACCCTTTCCTTCGACTTAGTTTGACCTTACTACCTGCTTCTTGTAATCCTTAATGTGTTTTTTTACCTTCTCCCTTCGCTCTTCCTCATTGGTGATTTCTTGTTTTTGAGGCGGTCTTTCATATTTTTCTTTCGTATATATAAAGTGTCAATTTTTGCGGATGATACCAAATTAGCAGCTGTAGTTAAAGATATTGATGATAATTTTAAAGTGCAGGGGGATTTAAATAAATTGTTATCCTGGACACATAAGTGGCAAATGACTTTCAACCTTGATAAGTGCAAAGTTATTAACATGGGAAAAGATAATAGAGAATTTAACTATGAAATGGATGGGCATTGGCTGAGCTCAGTAGAGGATGAGAAAGATCTAGGAGTAGTAATAGATAAGTCATTAAGGTTTTCTAAGCAGTGTATTGAAGCAAGAAATAGGGCAAATAGAGTGCTGGGTTTTATTAAGAGAAATGTCAGTTACAAAAGTAAGGAGGTTATTCTTAAACTCTATAACTCTTATGTTAGGCCACATCTAGAGTACTGTATACAGGCATGGTCCCCACATTTTAGACACGATATTAACCTTCTTGAGTCAGTGCAACGGAGGGCAACAAAGATTATTCCTTCCCTGAGGCACCTTGAATATGAAGATAGACTGAGGGTATTAAATATGTTCTCGTTCGAAAGGAGGTGTGTGAGAGGGGATATGATTGAGCTCTTTAAAATTTTTTCCGGGATAGATAAATTGGATGTTAGCAAGTTTTTTGAGTTAGATGATGGAAATCGGACTAGGGGTCACCACTTGAAAATTAAAAAGCAAGGGTGTAGGTTGGATTTAAGAAAGTATTTTTTCACCAATAGAGTGGTAGACTTCTGGAACAAATTGCCGCAGAGGGTAGTAGGTAGTCCAAATCTAAATGTATTTAAGAGTAGGTTGGATGAGTTTATGGGAAGGGAAGGTTGTGATGGTTCCTAAGTTTTGTATATATTAATATTGTTTGTATATATCTATAGCTGCATGATTTAGTTCTTGACAAGCCTTGATTGGTGATACCCTTGTTTCTGGATGCAATCCTCTGGATGTAGTTTTCCTGTGAGTTTGGGTGCCTTGAAAAAGAGGCCGCTTGACTCGGATGACCTATGATGAGCCCTTGTGGCTTTTGTCATCTGTTATATTATATTGTGGGGGACTTTGATTTTGTCTTCCCCTGGTGATGGTGCTTTTTGTGGGTGGGTTTTGACGGAGGCGGATGACCTTTGATAGGCCCTTGTGGCTTTTGTCATCCGTGTAATTATGTTATGTTATGTACCTCTAATATAATATTATTTCTTGTAGTTATCCTTGATAAGGAACTTAATAAAGTTCGAAAGTACTTGAAACACCTTTTCATTTTTTCCTGCGGGATATTGCATTCATATATATATATATATATATATATATATATATATATATAAATTGAGGTACTAGTGAGCTCGAAATATTTATTTTCTAAGCTTTCGGATTAAGCAAATGTCCTTCAAGAGATGTTGACAGTCTCATGTTAGAGGTGAGAATGGCTCAGCCAAAGTTTGTAGGAGACGATATTCGAGGGGCTTTTTGAAATACTGTATTTTTGTTTTAAGTTTTTTTCACAGATGCATGTAAATACATATGGATATGGTTAACTAGTTATATGATATTATGGAACTAATTTTGTTATATTACATTATGTACTTTTACTAATTAATATACGATTCCTTTTGGTCGCTTATAGTTATTGTTGAAATTAATATTTAGGATATCTATACTTCATTTTAGCTCATTATGACATTTTTATTTGGCTCTATTGCACTTTTAATATATATTTTATTATAATATTATTATTATGAAATGCTGATAGTATTAGTTATGACTATTATTCCTTAATTGTTCAGTTTTAATTATAATTGAGTTTAAAATTTAGAGATTATATAGCACCCTCTAGCAGGAATCTTTTCACTTCCTTCTTGGGGTAAGTACCATCGTATGTCCATTTGACATTTTGTCGTCGTTCCCATCCGCTGGGAATCTGCACATCAGGGAGACGAAGAATTTGAGGTCCATATGCTCCTCGTCGAACAGATAGACTTGTCCTAGAATGTCCGGTAGCTGCGTTACTGGTAATTGCTTCTTCTTTGTTGTCTTCATTTGCGGGCTGTTTGTTGATTGCTGAGTCGTCGGGGGTTGTGAGTCCTTTTTCTTTTGTCGTCTCTCGTTGTTCTCTATTTCCGGGAATTTTATCAGTGTTTTTTTTTCTTTTACCAACTGGATTCTTGTGGTGTTTCCTCCTCTTCTTCCTTTACTTTTTCTTCTTCCGTTTCTTTATCTACCAGGGAAATTTTCATGTCATCTGATGGTGGATTTGAAGCCAACCAGACTTTTTTAAAAACATTTTTTTCTCTAGTAAATTATTTAGAACCTCGTTGAATCACCGGGTGTGCCGAGTTGGCCATGTGATATTGTTCACTCGGGAATGTGTATTCTCCGAGTGGGTTGGGTTGCAGTAGCTGTTATTTCCATGTACTTCTTATTTTCTTGTTCTTTCTTCATGTTGCTTCTTTTTGGTTCAGTGCGTCCCTGCGGATGGAGCAATTTATGGCCAAGGCCATATGGTCCCCCTACAGTTTACACACTTTAGGGCCTCATTTCGCCTTTTTTTTCATTGGTGCCGGGCACCGGCGCAGTTCGATCACTCTTGATTTGTTGTCGGAGACTCCAAGGTGGGGTGGCTTTCTTTTGCTTAGCACATGTAGCAAATATCCAGAGATATAAATTCTTCTTCAATTCGGCCGGGTGCTACTCAGGTGAAATCTGAAGAGACAATGGGGTTTGGCTTTCTTGGCCATGGAGAAGATAATTTTGATGATGCTGTTATTTTTCCTGAACCTTTCTACTTTGCTTATCTTTGCCCACGATTGCTTCTCCCCAAGTTCTTGCTGGATTTCCTCCAGGGTGTTCTGGGGAAAAACCGGGTTAAGGCTTCGGAGAATAATTGTGTGCTGGACCAGAATTTCCCAATTGACTCTTCTGCAATTTTACTTTTGCTGAAACGGTTTCTAATTC
Source organism: Ceratothoa steindachneri (assembly GCA_963969495.1). Lineage (NCBI taxonomy): Eukaryota > Metazoa > Arthropoda > Malacostraca > Isopoda > Cymothoidae > Ceratothoa > Ceratothoa steindachneri. The sequence goes on from OZ018327.1 coordinate 174,187,028, forward strand.
CTTCACTTACCAATGCCTCCTTTAGCAACCTAAAGATCCACTACTTCTCTACCTGCCTCTCTGTATCATTAATCTCATTGTAAGAGCTGATCTGCTAACGGGTTACTACTTTACCAGCCGCAAAACGGCCATAAATTAAATGGGAACTCTGCGGTCGAGATGCTTCTCGGAGATTAGGTTTGAGGCATCCTGGAATTGGAAGGAGTTAACCTACCCTGTGGACACAACTAGGACCTAAGAAGAACATTTAACTGATTTTGTGCATACTGGACATGACTCTGATAACCAAGCCCGTGAGGAGCACCCCATAAGAAACTTGATTCGGCCTCGATCCATCATTAAGTCCACCATGATTTACCGCCCTAGGGGAACCCACCCAGATGCACACTTGGCACGCTCATCACTAACAGAATACACCCACGCCCAGGGCAGACATTTGTATTCAGATCCACATTAGACCTGCCAAAGATACTCGAGCTGAAAACAAACACCACACAAAGCAACCAGACGCTATTACCAAATACGATTAAGAAGAACCAAAACTTCTGGCTAGAGCTATCTTCCAGTGAGCTCCTCACGCAACTCAAACACGAGTACGGCAAAGACGTTATCAAAGACCTCTATTTTAACCGCATCAAGCAATAGGCAGTCATCACTCTCTCCGATAAAAGACATATGAAGAGGCTGCTGGACCAAGGCATCAAGGTCCTCGGCTCGCTTATAAATGCTCACTTCCTAGAAACACTGCATAACATAAAATCACTCCAGTGCTATAGGACTGGAGACCAGACTAGCACATGCAAAGTAGACCGTGTCTGCTCCAAATTGGGTGGTAAAGGGCACTTTTACACCAACTGCACCAGAACCACTCGATGATGCATTAACTGCGGCAACAGCGACGTTGCGAAACCAGGCGTCCATACCTCCTGGAAAAGCGCGCGGCTGCCGTCGTAGGGCTAAAGAGGCCAAAATACACCTCATCCTCAAACATCTTCATTTCACCTAACCTGACCCCCCCCCCCTTTCCCTCAGCTCTACCACCGCCCCTTCCACAGATGCAAGAACATATGCCGCTGCTTCCGACGTACTAGAGGCCTTCTAGACCCTCAAGTCGAATTTCATACCACTACAACAAAGTAAGCCCAAAATAATTGACTAGGGGCGACCTATGGCATCATCCTAAACCAGCTTTACGCTGCGAATACACTAGGGCAGATCATCTTCCAAGAAGCGGTGTTGACCCTAATACACGACCATAAAAATAGAAGGTAAGCACTTCTCCCCACATCAGGGTGAACGAACTCGTTACAACCCACCCATTACTCTCCAGTTCCTCTTCTCCCATGGCCACCTACCCTATCCTCTCCACTCCTCACGTCCCTGCCATAATCTCAGCTCAGCCCTTCTCCCTTCTACCACTACCCCCCCTCTTTCACCCATCCCCCTTTACTGCCCAACCCTCTCCCTGATGCCCTATCCCCCTTTCCTCTTCTTCCACCCCTAATTCTACTGCATCTGCCTCCCATCACCCTTCTGCCACTCCACCAAGGCCCTTACGGCCACCCCTTTCGAACCCACCACCACCACCAAAACTTCAGCCCCTGTACCCGCAAAGAACACTAAACCCATACCCTCTTCTTCTAAGCCCTCCCCATCCTAAACGACACGAGTGAAGGTCACGGCTGCGCTCCCCACTCCCTTGATGCAAAGTCAAGTGATTGAGGAAGGCAAAGCGGCGAGGACCAACAATGCATCGGCGCTTCGCTTTAGACCATAGGTTGGCTTGGCGTGATACGACTAAACATACGCAGTTGTCACAGTAAGCACCATACCATCGCCAACTAGGTATTCAACAAAACACAAAAGCCGGGCATTGTTCTCGTGAACTATACCCATCTGCATTCATCAAACACATGACTTCGTATTCCAGGCTATCACACTTACCTCACTCCACAAGCGATGCAACTGGGATCAGCGGTCCTTGATAAGTACTGCACACAACGTACACTCATAAACAGACAAGATGACTCCATTCTGGCCTGCAAAATACACACTGACACCCGCCTAATTCTACTGTTCACTCACTACAGTCCACCACGACCGAAGCTACACATCGACTTCATATATCTCTCTATCCAACCAGAATATTCCACTATTATTTATTGGGGACTTAAATGCACACCATCCAACAATACTTTAGAACACGAACGACGCGGGAAGGCATCTGATCGGTACCCTGCTGCGATTTCGCTATGAGCACATAGGTCCGACCTTCCCCACTTAGTTTGGTCCCCGCGGAGAGATCTCATCCACGGACATCGTACTTCGCAACGACCATGTCACACGCTTCCACACACACATAGCCCCAGGTCCCACTTACTATCTAAGCACATTCACATATGCAAGCTCTTTTCGCTTTTTCCGATCCTCATTCCCTCACCACCATCCCCTTTATAACTACAACCACACAAACTGGAAAGAGTTTAGAAGCCACATTTCCACAAACACATCACACAACCTTAACTTCCAGAACACTTCCCATGCATAATTAGATACCCACTGTAGCACATTCATGAACACAATAAATACAGCAACAAATTTTCACACACCACAAAAAAAGACATACATCAAGCACCACATTTCCCATACACACGCATAAACCCATCACCATATACACTAACAAGTACGGCCAAGGGTCACGCCAGCACAACATTACATTTGTACGTCCCCGCACCATCCAATGCGTGCAGCGAGATCGGAACCGTCAGTGGCGCAGAGTGACTCGCATAGTGGATGATGCTTACTGCATTAACCCGTCCATCTTCTGACATTGCGTAAAGCTGATGTTGGGCAGGGACCCACCCAAACTCATAACTCTGCAACACAACAACCGCACCATCCCTAACGCTAACAACACCCTCGAAGATTTCAAGTCTCATTGGGGTAACATCCACATACACAACATCCCCATACCACATAAACAGGGGCACTTCTAGGAATTCTTGGAATGGTGTCGTTTCAGGCGGCAGAGCTTTGGCCCATCCCCCTAGTACGAATGGAGGTGTTTGGAAATACACCACTGTAACCACTCCTATTACCGTCGAGATAACAAAACACTACATTAAAATAACCTTTAAATGTGCCCCGGCACCTATGGCCGCCCAGCCACAATATTTCAACGCTTACACGAAAATATATTCCCAACACTAACATAACTATACAACGTCTCACTTATAATTGGGCAATTTCCATACATCTTTGAAACCTCACATAACATACCACTACTACCAAAACAGAACAATAAACTTAAGAACGCGAACAGCTACCTAAGAAATACTCGACCGTATGGTCAACACCCATCCGTAAATTCCTGGATGAGAGTACCTTCTCCCCCCCCACCCCCTGTTGTCAATATGGTTTTAGGCGATGCCAGTTCACTCAAGCGGTTGTGACCATCGTTCATAACATAATCAAAAAACGACCACAAACCAAACAAAATACACTCTCCATCAGAGCAAGGATATAGAGAAGGCATTTGCTAAAGTGTGGCACGGGGGGGGGGGGATGGCTCAGTTGGAAAATAGACAACAATACGGAATTCCTTCTCTGCACTAGAAGGCTTTTCTCCCTCTCTCTCGCCGACAAGGAGATGTCACATAAAATACAGCATCACGACCATTCAAACCATGCGCCGGCGTACCCCGATGTAGCGTAGTGGCCCCAATACTATTGCTTATGTACACAAATGACAGTCCACGGACTACAGAAAACTGCATATACACGTATACAAAATCCTACGCTGACGATATCATTCTCGTCTCCGCCACAGATCAGAAACAACCGCGCGCCGTGTACAAATAATACTGGGCGAGAAGAAAGAGTACGAGGACAAGTGGCTCATAGCCACGAATCCTCTAAAGACTCAGACGACACTCTACAGCGTGTGAGACCACTACATGCACAATATACAAATATGTACACACACCAAATAAAAAATACAAAGCCTCCACAAGACTCGCAACATACTCAACACGAAAATATTCAGAGCCATATTCAACAAATACCTCCACTTTAACGTACGCCAAAACACTATACAGGCAACAGCAAAACGCCCTAGAAAAATGTTGCATTTTCCAGCCGCAAAATGCAACTACATCTATACAAGACACTAATCAGACCACTTCTCAAATACATACCAATCTCACAGACAGCTGCATGTTGCTCTCTTTATTTTTACAAACATGTCGATACTGCATGCTAACAATAAATTCACAACACTAAAGGTATATGTACACAACCACGCAACAAACAGAAAGTAAAAATCTCGAGACCCCACATACATAAATGTACACGAAAGACAACACGCTGAGTGGGCGCTGAGTGAACGCTGAGAAGATACCCAGCAGCTATCGACTATCAACAATGAACACCCATTTACACCTAAGTTAACAGCCCCATAAATTTCCCGTTTCTTCATCTCACACTTCATTCCTTTCACCAGTCTCTTTCTGTTCCAATCTAATACAACAATAACACCCACACTACACGACGCATTGGTGTCTAGCCACTAGCCTGTAACTTTATTTATCTTCTCCTGAATTTTTTTCCGAATTATTTCTCTCTTTCACTTCTCGTTCTCTGTGGTTCACCACACTCATTCTTCTGTTATTCTTCCTATCCTAATTCCTCATTCCGGTCGAGACTGAACTGCTTGACATTGGCTATCTATGGACGTATCCATCTCAGCTCATTCCTTTTTCCTTGACCACCGTCCATACCCCTAAGGGATAATTTTAAAAAAACTATTTTTACATTTTTAAGTCGGTATTGTACCAACTATAGTCATCTAAACACTGCAGCCCCCTCTTCTAGCCTAATCCACGACTAGGATAACTTCCACTCACAAACTAGTCTAAACTAAGGGATGGTTTTTCTTTGAAAAGGAATAATTGGGGACGTCGGGGAAAGCAAGTTTGTGGACTACCGACTGAGGTTAGTCGCCCCCGGACAAGGGGCGAAATTGTAACTCTCAAGATACAGTCCTAACACTCTACCTTGAGGGTCAGGCCAACACTATGGAGAGACCATCACAACCGTCTTTCTGTACGCTAGATGTATTTTTGATAACCTAACCCCTGGAAATTTATTTGGCCACCACCCATCAAATAATTCGCCAGGATTCATCCCTGAGGAGTGCCCCCCCCCCTCTTACCGGGTTCGCCCATCATGGCACTATCATCATTTAAACAGCAACCCAATGTTCGAGGTGAGGCACATAAGAAGGGGGAGGCCATTAATACACTTTATATTACCACCCAAAAAACCCAACTTGGATAAGATAAGATTATTTTTCCACAGGCAAAAGTACAGGTTGGAAGAAATGACACAAAGAATAATCCAACCTCCCCTGGGTTCCAATATGGACGACCTTGAGGGGTCGAAGAGAGTTACATTATGGGTTCTCCCAGGCAAGAAAAGGCAAATAAGAGAACGAACTCTACAAACCATATACGCAGATATCAGTGTTATCCTGCTGCGTCTGAATAACCAGTGAAATGACGACGTAGCTTTCTGTGATAGAAAGAAAGACAGATGCGCTACTAAGTGAAGAGGCGCCCAAAAAGCTCAAGCACGCATGACTGGGGACCTGCACAACCCACAACGCGACCGTAAATAGATCGGTAGCATGCCGCCGCCTCGACTCATGGGTAGGGTCTCATTCCGCCGATCAAATCAAAGAGGAGATAAATAAGAACTAAAAGTGGGATAAAATAGGAGGGGTAATAAAGCTCAAGAACCAGGCCGGCCTAGAACACAGTTATATGTTCAAAGTAATCTTTAGGAATACGAAAATGGCAGCAAAAACAATAGTATGCAATCCTGGCATTCTACACAAAGATAGGGCTCAAGTAGATCGAAAGAAAAACATTTATATCCGTCCAAATCTGCTTCAAATGTTATGTCAACACCACAGATCGGACAGGTACATCGGCACCAATAAATTGTAGGTACCCTCACCGAAACCTTTATGTCCCGCACCCAATCAAGAAACAAATAGTAAAAGGAAAACGAAAGACAATTGAAGATGAGAAAGACGAGAAAAACACTAGCTACGTAGCAGAAGCAAGCATAGAGGGTAATATGAGACCGGGTTTAGTTTTGTGCAAATTACACTCTCATTTGGTTGACATAACAAAGCCAGGATCCTACTCAGACGAGATTAAAAAAAAAATACAAAGAAAGGATTACTACCAATGTGGTATCGAGAAAGCCCACCCTCTGGCGAATGCAGCACAAAACACAAAACAACACCCAAAGAAAAAAGACTCACCGATAACAACGAAAAAGAAACAAGAAACGAGGATACAGAATCAAGAAAGTTGATGGAAATGATAAAAACTCAGACCGACATAGTGAGATATATGTAGAGTCGCCCACGAATAAGCGCACGCGACTAAAAATATACTTCTGTTAGACAACGCCAATACCCAAAATATCCAGACGAAAAGAAATTGCAGAAGATTTAGCGAAAGGAAGGTAAAAATCGGAGTACGACGGAGACCACGATGAGACGGAAACAAACAACGCACTAAAGCAACAAGGTATGTTGACCAAAAGTCGCGTGCTCTTACTTATTCTGATTTATGACCTTATGACCTTCAAAACTTTTAATAATTCCCGAACTAACCTTGGGAGGACCTTGGCAATTATATCATTTGAAAGAGAATATAAAACAACAAAAGGGTTTCTAATTTCGTTAGAATCGGCCAAATAGTTAAACTTACCAAAACAACAAAAAGCAAAACAGGAAACGACCGACAGAAATAGTGAGATATAGAGTCTCCCGCGATGAGACTCGCACGTGACTAATAACACTGGGTAACATTAGTTTTGTTTCTTTAAATGTTTTTAGTGTTTCTAAGTGGTTTAACCTCCTGATTCCAAAAAAATAGCGTTGATATTTTCGGAGATAATTGGAATTTTGTATATAAAACTAACCATAAATAGCTGCGACAGTTCACTTTATTTAACATATTCACATTGTCCATGAATAATAGCTGATAATATTTTATCCATGGAATCCGTTTTATACTAATGAGAAAATGTGATTATACGAAATAACCTACTAAAAGTGCACTGAAGAACGTGCTTTCTTACTGAGCTCCTTGATCTTTACGCACCAGGGAACATATATAGTCCCCCATCATTGCAGTGTCTCATCTTCCTTGATATCTTTTCTCCATTAGAGCAATGTCCTGATGGAACCGCTCACCATACTTCTCACTCACTTCTCGCAAATTTTCACGAAAACGTCCAAATGTGAATGCAAAAAGTGCATCTTTATTGACTGTGAGGGAACCCAACGTGGATTCTCTTGAGCAGAACGGAACTTCCATGCGCTGCCGAAGGCCCGGTTAGGCCTCGAACCGTGTCCACCACGATTCACTTTTACACGGACAGAATTCCCTCATCAAGAAGATTCGAGGCCATTCAAGAGTAGAGCTGTTTCCCGCTTACCGCCCCCTAACCCCGGAGAGAGCCTCGGACATAAATAGCGCTCGACTCCCATGAAGAGACACAGAGTTGAGAAGTCTCGCTAGGACTCCAGAAGATTCCCCATAGTTCCAAGTCTGGTGCTAACAACAAAGCAAAGTGACAGCTGAACTATTTTGTGTATTTGGAATTAGCCCCAGCCAGTGAGGTAATTCCACTTAACGATCGCCACCGAGTGATTTTCCGGACTTCTCTCATCAACTCCTGTCGAAGCCCTCCTTCGTTCGCCCCTTATTTCGGGTGGCCGAAATACTCTCCCCTGGACCGGAAGTTACCCCCCCGTCACCTGTTTTTGGAGAACCGTCATCACTTCAAGTTCCCGCTCAGAAGTTCCGAGCGGCCTCACCTCACGTGCAGAAGACATCCGTAAGCCAACCCCTCTTTCCCCTGCAGTAACCCAATTGAGTTAATCCCCCTCCCATTTGAATAGTCTCCTCCTGTAATACCTTAAGTTCTAACTTCATAGTCTGATTTATAACTACAATTCCCCCTTTCGTTTACTGATGTGATTTTGTCCGTTAATTCTCTGAGGTAATTTTACCCATCAATTCTCTCATTATTTTTATGTAAATAAAATTATGTTTTTGTGCATGCCTTTTTAAATAACCTTGAGCTTTGCCATTGCCCATTTGTTACCTGGCCGCGTTGCACTCTCATCTCGCATTTCAACCCGTCTAAACTAGCGGTGTTCCGTCCCTTCGTCGGTTCACCTGTAAGTTATCGGTCCCTCCCCCATAGATATAATATTGTATTGATGTAATATAATGTCATACCACAACATTCACATTCTACATCCTAAATTCTTATAACTTTCTAAAAGTTTGGCTACCAGCCGCTTGTAGTTTGGGTCTTTATTTTTACCAAGGAATCCATTAACTATATTTCGAAATGCACACCATGCCTCACTTTCGACATCACTCATTGCCTTCTCAAGTTGTACTGACTTCAACATTTTCCTTACTTGCGGTCTAGTAAATATACGACCCTTAACTTTGTCCTCTGATAGCTTTGGAAAGAGTAGACGAATCTCTTGAAGTGCTTCTCAACTATCATCTAATGCTTTCATAAAATGTTTGACCAAACCTACCTTTATATGAAGTGAAGGTAGCAAAACTTTGGCAGGCTCTACAAGAGGCTGTCTAATCACATTTAGTTTTCTGGCTGCAAGTCATCTCGAGGGGGCCACTCAACCTTCTGGTAATGTTCATGGTCAGCCCTACTGTCCCATAGGCAAAAAAAAACATGAATACTTGGTGTACATACCCTGCAATCCGAGTAAAAAGGCAAGCATTTTAAAATCACCACAAACATCCCATTTAAACTTCTGGCTTTTTTACATTGCCATAGCGATTCCCATTATGTAGTAAAACAGCATTGAGACTTTTTGTAGAACTATCTATGAAAAGTCTCCCTTCTTCAGGGTTGTGATCTATTCCAATAGCTGTAAACAAGCCATTAATATCTTTGCAGAAGCAGAGATCTTCACTTATATCAAAGTATACTTCGAATTCCTCATGGCGCTTCCTGTAAACTGTTGATCTGCAGTCCTTCCCCAACAGATTCCATTCATTAAGTCTGGATGCCAAAAGATCAGCTCCTGACTTAGTGAGACCCAAGTCCTTGATGAGATCATCCAGTTCACGCTGATTTGTGAAGTGTGGGAGGGTACTCATTCTTGGCTCAAACGTTTCATCCATTTCTTCATTGTCACAACCTTCCGACTCTCCTGATGAGACCTCCATCATGCCCTCTACCTGAAAAAAATATATATAAAAAGAGATGCATTTAATAGCTGGAGCATTAATATGGATTGCATGTGTAATCACATTACAAGAAACCTTAGCTAGATGTTTGGAATACTTCAGTATTGATTATGTTACAAAGAATATATCTTAAAATTTGATAGGATTTACTTAAATTTTCTGGCGGCCGTGGAACCAATAAGGTATAATCATGTAGCACAGGTGCAATAGAGGATAAGATGTTGGCATATGGAAGGCATTTTCTTCCCTTAACTGTTTTGTACTTTGATATGTCAATCATCCAAAAATAGCAATCATCGTGATGATTTTCTGGCTCTCGCCAAACTCTCGGCACAGCAAATAGCATTGCTTTTCTCGCACCTCTCAGCAATGCATCTAAATTTGATCGACAACTTACACATATCACATGAGGGGCACATGGTTTTTCTTGGCCACCCATACTCATTCCAAAATACAGTCTATAAGCAATCCAGTACTTTGCACCTTTCATAATTTTATGTGATACATGCTTAGGTCCAACATAGAAACCACACACAAAACAGAAGGAATCTGGCGAATTTCTGTATCCTCTTTTAGCCATAATCAAGAAAGTCAATATTTATCAAATAAACCTGAAAAAGAGAATAAATAAATTAGCGACAAATATAAATGTGCTAGAACCCATACCCGATACATTTCTTTATATTAGCATAATTTGTTATATCTTTCAAATTGTCGATGGTAGAGAAAAAGTAATGAAATATTTGGAATCAGCGCAAAATATAGTATTAGAAACACTAAAAAAAATAAGAGAAAACTTTTTGGGTGAAAATTTGTTACCCAGTGTAATTAGTCCAAATAATTAATGCCAGAATCCTGCTGCAACATTACTAATGAACAATTCAGAAAAACCGCAGGACAAACCAAATCATCTGGAAGAAAAGAGAAGAAACGCAGTAAATAATAATATGCACAGGTGCCAGAACACATTAAAAATATTCACGCTTAACGTAAATGGCAGGTACGACAAATAATAATTTGCAATAGCAGAAGAAAAAAAGATCCAGATATAGTTATTCTCACTGAATATTGAAGAGAATAAGGAACTTAGAACAGGCCTTTATTCCCACTAAAGTAAAAATGACAACTGGAGATTTGATAGTGGCTGGAGCTTATCAACCGCCAAGACGCAAAACTCTTACTGTACTTAATTTCTTAAGAATATCCCGTCGTCCATCGTCAGCCATAATACTCGTGGGCCTAAATGCAAGGTGCCGCGAAAAAAGGGGTTCACAAGCACCCCTAACGCACCAAGAAAGACTCTAAAAACACTCCGACGAGGAAACCTTGTACAGAGGGAGGGCCCAGACTTCCAAACTTACATAAAAGAAAAGTCCGCGACCACTCTTTATAAAATCCTAACAAATCCCAACTTCAACCTCAATCACTACACCGTACCAGGTCCCGTTTTCCCATCAGACCGCCATGGTAGCATTATAACAACAATCTTAACCTCCCCTATTGAAATAAAGATAACCCAAAGAAGGCTCGAAGCAAAACCAACTGGAACCTATACAGATAAGAATTAAAACAGTAAGAAATTGGTAACCTAAGCAACAAGCAGAAAAAAAGCAATAGAAAAAGAGATAAAAAATAACGGAACAAATAAAACAGCAGACAACCTATACACTCCAGTAATATTATACAGTCTTACCTGCACCCCGATGGGACAACGAAATAAAAGAAGCTATGGTAGAGTTTAAAACAACTATAGGCGAAATAATTGCAAGAAAATAAGAAACTTAAAAAGGGAAATAGGAGACAAAACCTGAGAAAAAACAAGTTAGATCTTGGACGAACTGATTGCAAACCTGGGTAGAGAAAGTGACCTAATGAAGATTATGGAATCAGTACAGAAAACCTAATGGATATAAACCTAGAGAAAAGGTAAAAATCAAAGTTGGCGAAGAATTACTAGAAGAAATTACGAAATTGAGCTCCATTTCCGGAGGCATTGGAGAACAAAATTCTCCAATGAAGAAGAACTGAAGGAAAGACGACATTTCGCAAAGGAGGAATATACAGAGGCACTGAATTTTTTCAACAGATAGCAACAGGTTCAAGCGAGATAACCAAGCTGCATATAAAAAACGTCCAAATAAATAGCCATGCAGCAACCCGAAAATCTAGAATGCATGTCTGAAGATGAGATTTTCCCTCAGCATTAAGGCAGGTTTCGGTGATATTTCTCCACAAACCAGGCAAACCAAAAGATCGAGTAGATTAGTTACCCTCCGAGGACGACGGTGTGGTGGAGCGAATTTGAGAGTGTTTTAAGGGCCATTCTCTCACTCCTTTTCCAATACCCTCCCCTCCCTCTGTAAGAATGTGTGTGTGTGAATAGGAGATGTTTATATATATATATATATATATATATATATATATATATATATATATATATATATTTATATTTATATTTATTGATTTCATGGAAACAGGTACGTCTGAGAGAGAGTTTGGGCAGTGGTGTGAATGTGAAGCATGACATGGTGATTCTGAAAGATGAGAAAATGCCGTGTTGTTTCTTGCTTGGTGTGGACTTTATGAGATTGAATAATTTGTCTTTGCTGATAAGGATTGTGTTATGAAAGGTGAATGTTAGGTGATGAGGTTGAATGAGTGTGCGAAGAATGTTGTCAAATTTTTTGGTATGATCGAATTGGTCATGGATGGTGAGAATGAGATTTTAAGTGATGATGATATTCTAGAGATGCAAGAGATGTGTCCTTTTGTCAGTGAGTTGAAGAGATGTGTGCTGATGCTTGCTGATTTGAATGAATGGCCTGAGTGTTCGAGTGATTTTAAAAGGTATGCTAAGGGTTTTGTGGATTGTATGGATGTTATATATTTTGTGAGGCATATGAAGGATGGGGATGGTATGAATGTAACTGTGATGTCATTAGTTGGTATGATTGGTCTAGAAAAGGTGTGCATGATAATTATGGTTATATTGGTAATTTTAAGTTGTAGGAGTGTATGAAGCAGAGTGTGTTCCATCCGTTTCTGAGGACTGTTGTGAATGATGTTGTAACTAGGTGTGAAAGGTGTCAGAAGCGAAAGGTGAAATGTGTACAAGTGAAACCACCGATGTTAAAAGTTGATGCGAAAGAACCGTTTGAGTTGGTAGTGATTGATTGTGTGTCTTTACCGCGTATAAGTGCTGGGAGTGTTGGTATGGTTGTTATGGTTGATCATAAAAGTAAGTTTGCGTATGCGGCGGCTGTGAGAGATAAAATGAGTGTGACTGTTGCACGTGTGGCTGAGCAGTTGTTTTTTCCTATGTGTGTATGGAAGCCTAGGATATGTCTGAGTGATAATGGGTCTGGGTTTGTGAGTGAAGTGTTTGAGCAAATGTTCAGAGAGAATGGTGTGGAGCATGTAAGAATGACTCCGTATGTACCGTCTTCGAATGGGTTAGATGAACGTACAATTAGGACCTTGTGTGAGATGTTGAGAATGATGAGTACTATTTGAATGACTGAGATGAATGGTTAAGTAGTGTTATGGGCGTATAATTCGACGGTGCATAGTGCAACTGGGGTGTCCCCGTGTCAGTTTGTTATGAATTTTGAAAGGCGAGTGAAAGATAGGTTTCGTTTGAATGAAAGTGAGCAGAGTGTATGGCGTGAGGCGCATGAAAGGCTTCGTTCATTTGAAATTGGCCAAAAAGTATTGAAGGTAAAAGAAGTAAAAGGTAGGTTGAATGTGTCAAAGTTGAGTGAAAAGTTTGAAGGTCTGATAGAGTTGTGAGAGTCTGGGAGAATGGTGTGATGTATGTTTTAGAGAGTTTGAATGAAGGTGTGACTGAGAGAGTGCGGGCTCATCAAAGTCAGTTGAGGAGATGCAGAGAACCTCCTGACTACCTGGTGAGCCATCCGGTGCATGAACTGTGCATATATATATATATATATATATATATATATATATATATATATATATATATATATATATATATATATATAGAGAGAGAGAGAGAGAGATAAGGTGCATGATGGTTTGATGGAGTGTCATAGTATGGATCTGTCTGGGAAAGAGCTTGTCTTGGTCTTGAGGAGTAGAAAGCGTACAAAGAAGAGTGAAAGGAAGAATGCAAGTACGAATGGAAGTAAGTCTGAGCAGAGTCTTTCTGGTATGGGGAAGCTTGAGAGAGAGATTGAGTGTTTGCATAAGCAAGTGAGTGATTTGGCTGGTGTAAGTAGATAAGTGAGTGAGCTGCCTGTGGCTGATTTTTCTGGTTTTGGGAAGAGTATGAATGATAGTATGTTTGGGCAGAATGAACCTAGTGTGGCTGATTTTTCTGGTTTTGCCAATGGTAAGGGTAGAGGTAAGTTCAATGTGGAGAATAAGGTGGTGACTGACTTTTCTGGCTTCTGGTGAGAACCAGTTGAAGGGGTTTCTGGTATATCTGCTGAGAGTAGAGGGGATGTGAGTGATTTGTCTGTTTCTCAAGAGTGTACCTTGAGTTGGATGAGAGCTGTGAGTGAGTAGCTGATGAAGTTTCTGAACGGAAGAGTATGAAAGAGTTCTGTCGAGAGATGGGAGAACTGGTAATGAAAGCTAAGAGTATGGTGGACACTATGATCAATAGTGACGAGGAGACTGACGAACAATCCCGACAGATTGCTACGTGTAGCCAGGGACCAGTAGACGAGTGTGAATGGGTGCAGAAGGGCGCGATTGAATATAAAAAGTACAGTGAGTAAGGATTGCGAATGTATTGTGAGTGACTGTGGTCGAGTTACCTAAGGAAGGAGGGGTGCGGTGGAGCAAATGTGAGAGTGTTTGAAGGGCTATTTACCTACCCCTTTCCCAATACCCTCTCCCTCCCTCTGTAAGAATGTGAGTGTGAATGGGAGATGTTTATATATATATATATATATATATATATATATATATATATATATATATATATATATATATATATATATATATATATGAAAAACTCACAAAGTATCACGTGAGGGTAGCAAATGAATGCAATGTCCCGCAGGAAAAAAATGAAAAGGTGTTTCCAAGTACTTTCGAACTTTATTAAGTTCCTTATCAAGGATAACTACAAGAAATAATATTATATTAGAGGTATATATACGAAAGAAAAGTATGAAAGACCGCCTCAAATACAAGAAATCGCCAATGAGCAAGACGGAAGGGGGAAGGTAAAGAAACACATTAAGAATAACAAGAAGCAGGCTTAGTTTGACCTTACTACCTGCTTCTTGTAATTCTTAATGTGTTTCTTTACCTTTCCCCTTCCGTCTTCCTCATTGGTGATTTCTTGTTTTTGAGGCGGTCTTTCATACTTTTTTTCGTATATATACCTCTAATATAATATTATTTCTTGTAGTTATCCTTGATAAGGAACTTAATAAAGTTCGAAAGTACTTGAAAACACCTTTTCATTTTTTCCTGTGGGACATTGCATTCATATATATATATATATATATGTTTATTTGATTTCATGATTTGTTTAAAATGTATTTTTTCTCATTCCAGGAGCCATATTCTGGAAAGATTGACTTAGTTACATATTTCATTATATTAAAAACCAAATTACGAGTATTACTTTGTTTTAAGTAAATTTAGTGAAAAGCCACTCTAATAGTACTATGTTCAAATTTCAAGAAGGTACTCCTTCGATTTGTAAAGTGGCTGAATTTTCAAAATTTGAAATAATATAATTAAATTGTTTACTAGTCCCAAATACGAAATCGTTTGGAAGGAAGGTTTTATATAGCCTCAATACGTGATAAGATCGCTTTATATTATATCGACCTCGGAGGCGCCATCCTTTTTTAGACGTACGCAATAATTTTGCCCACACGAGTGGCAGCTGGTAGGACTTTTTCCTGGGGGAAACATGTAAGCAAGGCCTTTTCTTTTTTTTGTTTGCTCCTGGTGTGTTTGTTAGGCCTCTTTGTATAATTTTAAATTTGTTTGTTTGCTCGTTCATCTCCTCTTTTGTATATAATATTTTTTGGTGTTAGGATTGAGTTTTTTTTTGTATATATATCGAGATCTCAAGTATAATTACCTTCATATTTTTTGTAAATAAAGGACTATATACAATCCGTTTCATTTCTCCCTCGATTTCTCACGTCCGACTTACTGTAGGAAGCGGGTTGGATAGATAGGGGTTAGAGTGTAGGTTCGGTGCCCGCTACAACACTACAAGAGTTTCTCGAAAAACTTTTCGAGAAATTCCTGAACGACAGGCAGACTGAGAAGGCATCTGGAAGAGAATAGACTACAGAATGCGCAACAGCATAGGTTCAGAATCTGAGGAGGAACGGAGACAGCCTTCTCTTAGAAAGGTTGGACTATGCGTTAGCATCTCGTGACTGTAAAAAGAGCTACGTCCGAAAACTTAATGAAAAGCTTAGTTAGCAACAGCATTGCCTATTTAACCACATAATTATGATTGTGCAATTGTAAATAAATCCCGATATATATATATATATATATATATATATATATATATATATATATATATATATATATATATATATATATATATATATATATATATATATTAAACATAAAGCACCAAAGGCAACATTAATAAAAGACAAAACTCAGTTATAGCCAAGCAACCTGGTACATATACATACACATCCTTTACACTTTCATCCATCACTCTCATTCCTATCAACATAAGACCTTATATCCACATATAATCCACAATATTTCTACCTAGTATCTTCTAAAAGCTAAACGCATTTCGCCCCTTATGTTATACCAAATCCCAGATCCAGAACGACACTGGTTTTCTCCATGCCAAAACGGCTTCCGAAAAGCTTACATCTCAGTGGAAAGTTACGATGGACCGACCTTTGAAATTCCACAAGGAGTCCCGCAAGGGAGCTACATCAGTCGCACTTTGTATAGCATTTATACTATGGACTTACCGTAACTAGTCTACTAGACCACACGTTACATCCAATTCGCGGATGATATTACAATTGCGGCCAACAGCGTCTATAGACAAGCTTGGGCCATGGCGAGAATTACGGCGGCGGAAATTGAAAACATAAATAATTCCAATAGGCAGACGAAAAACTTCCCGGGTAGAAGTGGAGGGTAACAGATATCGTTATGAATATGAAGTAAGGGTACTTGGACTGGAAATAACCCAGCGCAGATACGCTAAGCACGTAAAAGAGCGAATAAACATGGCGAAGGCAATTCTTCCTAAACTATTCCAACTCAAGAGGCCTAAATAGGAAAAACAAAATTAAGATTTATAACGCTCTCTGTAAAGCAATTCTGCCCTCTCCGACAATACCACTGAATAGAGTTCTTAAGACTAATGCAATAAAGCTTCAGAGTTCAGAACTCTGCCGCATACATAATTACGGACACGAGGAGGAGAGAGCAAAGGAGATTACAAGACATACACCAGGAAATCGAACTTCCAGCTACTAATGTATCCCTACACAAAATCGCATGTAAGGTATGGAGTAATCTGAACGACATCCTAGATGAAGAAGACTTAAGATCTATGGAAGTCCCGCAAATACATAGGATTAACAATAGAGGCAACTTTAGGAGCGGAAAACCGGATCCGAGAGGGGCACTGGCATCTGTCTGCACATATAACTGAGATTGCTTTGAAATGCTAAGAAAAACATGAAATTTTACATCTGCACTGAAAAGTAGAAGCAAACAAAGTACAAACGAAGAACAAAAGAGGCGTGAGAGCCTAAAAACAAGAGCGGAAGAAGATTGAAAAATAAGTCGAAGCAAGAAGAAACCAAGAGATGGCTGGTCACCTAGCAACTACATTCAACTCAACATTTTCCCCTTTTTACTTTACTCTACAATTCTATCCACTCAACTTCTACGATACACTTTATTTTTTCTTACTTTTTAAAGACTCCTTAAGTTATAAATATCAACCTTTGATAATGATACAGGTGTGTATCGAAACGCGTCAGGCAATAAATATATTTGTTTTGCTCAGTAAATTAGTTCCCTGCCCTCGTTCGTTAATATTTTTCTGATGAATTTTGGCGAACTTATCCATGCGTTAACTCACGACCAAAAGCGGAATATAAAAAAAATCGAGAGATTTGAAAAGAAAATAATTAACGCTAAACTCTCAGTCGGCTTCAATAAAATAATATGCTACGAAGAAAATCTACTGCCCAACAATACGCATATATATATATATATATATATATATATATATATATATATATATATATATATATATATATATATATATATATTGTATAAAAGGCAATTTGAATGGGACAAATGAGTTAAAAACATTAAATCTCAGAATTACAATATTATAGTCTCCGACTTTGATTTTAGCTATATCTAATACAGGTTTCTAGTGTTATATGACCACAATGAGTCATCCCGAGCGCGGGATCTACAACCCTTGCTAGCAGCCCGCCTTCGCACCAGTGTGAAGGTAAGCTGCCTTCCAGGAAAGGGGAACGGAGAAATAAGGGTGGAGGCTGAGAAATCTCAGATCTTTGAG
Source organism: Ceratothoa steindachneri (assembly GCA_963969495.1). Lineage (NCBI taxonomy): Eukaryota > Metazoa > Arthropoda > Malacostraca > Isopoda > Cymothoidae > Ceratothoa > Ceratothoa steindachneri. Next base: position 174,204,872 of record OZ018327.1, read on the forward strand.
AACTCAGTAGTTGCCCTCATGGCAAGTGGCAACGATCTCTACCTAAGAGGAGGTAAAGGAGGCGGCAGTGGGAAGATCATAACCACAGTTATGGGAGGAGTTGACGACTGTGGGCTAAAAACCCGCAGTGGTGTCGTGGTCGGGATACTCCCAAGACGAGGTCCATCCCACAATGCTCACGCGAGGAACGTCTCCATAAATCAACGCCTGGGAGATCTTTGTACCGCGGAAGGAGTCTTTTTTGTAGACCCCTACCGCACATTTCACGGGAGAAATGACCTGTACAAAAGGGACGGAGTGCATCTTTCCTTTAAAGGGAAAGCTGCACTCGCGAACATGATCCAGGGTGTTGTGGAGCGGACCCAAAGAAGCGCCAGACCCCGAGTAAAGGAGGACGTATGCCAGTACACCCGTATTACTCCAGGAACGACCTTTTCTGAAGTCACAAAGAGGGGAGTGACCCCGCCACAGAGAAAGAGAGCGGGAAACGGAAGAGCGTAGGGAGTCCTACAGTCGGGGACTCCCTCAAAGTTCTTCTGTTTAATGCGAGGTCCATCAGAAACAAGTTTCTAAAAATTCGTGGCCTCGTAGCAACAGAAGAACCGGAGATAGTGGCCATAACGGAGTCGTGGATAAAAACCTTAAGCCGAGATTTTGAAGGTGAATTCACGATTCCCGGTTACCAGCTCTTCCTGAAAGATAGGCCAGACAGAGAGGGTGGCGGTGTGATATTGTATGTCAAGGATACTCTCAACTCGACTGATTGCAACATCGTATCCGACCATGAAATACTAGGTGTTGACCTAGAGATAGGTCCTGCTAAATAAGGACCCTGGTGCTTTATAGAACTCCTGCCCAACTCGTTGAAAAGGACATAGATCTGTACCAGCTACTATGAGACCTTGTCGAAGACAGAGTGTGTATCGTCATGGGTGATTTCAACACACAAGTTGGCTGAGAAACAAGAGACCCCTGTAGGGAAAACGCACTACTCCTGGAGTTCGCGAACAACGAGTTCCTGACTCAATGGGTGAGAGAGCAAACGAGAGGAAGCAATATCCTCGACTTGGTTTTCACCTCTCAGGATGACATCGTTGAGGACCTCTCTGTTGGCGAAGAGCTCGGTGGCAGTGACCACCGACTAATTAGATTTGTCGTCAAAGTCCCAAAGGCAGGGCCTGCAACTAGTAAATCGAGGAAACTCGATTTGAAAAGAGCAGATTTTGCAGGTCTTCGTTCTGGACTGACTGACGCGAGGCTAGAAGTGTGGGATGTTGTTGAAGACTCCTGGAACAGTTTCAAAAATAAGTTCATGAGTCTTCAATCACGTTTCTTCCCTCTGGAATGTCCCCGTCGGTCTTCTGTTCAACCAAAGTGGTTTAATCGAGAAATCGGCAATCTGCTTAGGGAGAAAAGAACTGTGTACCGGCAATCGAAGATCTCGGGCGACTTTGACTTATACCGGAGGCTAGCCAGGAGAGTGAAGTCCAGCATAAGGGCGGCTAAGCGGTCTGAGGAACTCCGAGTGGCGAGACTCTGTAAAGAGAATCCCTAGGAGTTTATTGGATATGTGAACAGCCGTCAACCAATCTGTCGAACGATTGGCCCTTTGAGAAATTAGGAGGGGGCATTAAAGCATTCAGATGCAGAAAATGCTAACCTCCTCAACGACTACTTCTCTTGAGTGTTTACTGAAGAGTATGGTCCCATCCCCCAGCCAATGGATTCCTACTCGGGGGAAAAGCTGGAGGATATGGACTTCACCGAAGGGGAAATAAAAAAGAAGATCAGTGACCTAATGACGAATAAGTCACCTGGCCCGGATGGGTTTCTACCTAAAGTGTTGAAAGAAGTGCGCGATCAAGTGTCACGACACCTGGGCGCAATCTTCAGCATGTCAATTCGGACCGAATGCGTTCCTAGAGACTGGCGTGAAGCGGAGGTGACTCCTATCTTCAAGAAAGGAGACCGTAGCCAACCGTTAAACTACCGACCTATCAGTCTAACTTCGATAGTCGGCAAACTCATGGAAAGCATGATGGTGGACAAAATGACGTCGTATTTAGAGTCAAACCTGCTACTGAGGAGCTCCCAGCACGGCTTCCGAACGCAACGGTCATGCCTGACCAACCTTATGGAATTCTTCCACTTCGTGTTCAGTGAGCCCGATCGGGACAAGGCGGTTGAAGTGGTGTACTTAGACTTTCAGAAAGCCTTTGATCAGGTACCACACCACCGCCTTCTCCGGAAAGTGCGAGCGCTGGGCATAGACGGAAAAGTAGCCGGCTGGATCGAGAACTAGCTAAGTGTTTAGACGGCAACGGGTGGTGGTGAATGGACAGGCTTCTGAGTGGGTGCCTGTTACTAGCGGAGTGCCTCAAGGTTCTGTCCTGGGACCACTACTATTTATCATCTACGTCAACGACATGGACGGTGACATGGTTGCCAAGATTTCCAAATTTGCCGACGATACCAAGCTTGGTATGAACGTTGCAAAGGATGGAAATACTGCCCGCCTGCAGAAAGATCTTGGGAAGATTGGGGAGTGGTCAGACACGTGGCAAATGCCTTTTAACGTGGGGAAATGCAAAGTGATGCCTATCGGCCACAGAAACCCCCAATCTCAGTATATCCTTAAGGGGACTGCTATTAAATCCACCGACACTGAGAAGGACTTGGGTGTAACAATCACTAGTGATCTTAAGTTCTCGAAACAGTGCATTGAGGCGGAGAAAAAGGCCCAAAGGATGCTAGGTAATTGTCGTAGAATGACTCCCGACGATACCATATATCACTATTCGTTGAGGGAACTTCCTTAATTATCTTTAGAGTGCGTTACTGTCTGGCGGCCGATATTATGTACCTTCGAAATGCTTAAGAAGTGGAACTGAGCTCAAGGATAATAATATTGCTATCATTAATAAAATAGAGTTTTATTAATAATAACTACCAACAAACACAAGACGGAAAATATTGACATAAACAGAATGGAAAGGGTCGTGGAGACTCGGGCTAATCCGAGGATTTAAGGGATTAAAAAAAAGGTAAAACCAATATAGAGTTAAAGAGATGGGATGGTTCGATAAACCATTTAAAGCACAGGATAGAATTGACAAAAGGGATCAATACTCAAAGGTGACGTTTGGCTTACGTAACTTTTACACTAGTGGTGCAGTGGAAGGTGGCGCGAAGGAATTTCGGTCCGCTGGCGAGTTCCAGCCGAAGGGGGGGAAATAAGATGATCCTGACGTGGCGTCTTGGGAAGGAGAACCGTTTCTCGACGAACGGCTTGAAGAACAATGGCTGTTCTACGTTGTTCTCTTCTGAACAAAGGGGGGGGTGAGAACCGTCTCTTGTCTACGGGCTCAAGAACAATGGCTGTTCTAATGCTGTTCTCCTCTGAACAACAGGGGGGGTGAGAACCGTTTCTTGGCGAAGGGCTCAAAACGAACAATGGCTGTTCTAATGCTGTTCTCCTCTGAACAACAGGGGGGGGGGTGAGAACCGTTTCTTGGCGAAGGCCTCAAAAGAACAATGGCTGTTCTAGTGCTGTTCTCCTCTGAACAACAAGGGGGAAGGGTGAGAACCGTTTCTTGGCGAAGGCCTCAAAAGAACAATGGCTGTTCTAGTGCTGTTCTCCTCTGAACAACAAGGGGAAAGCCTTGGGGACTTGGCGTCACGGAAGGCTCGAACCTTTGGCACTCAAGGAATATTGTCCTCCTTCTGGACAAGTGATGGTTAATCTCGAGGTCGAGGTCCCTTGGCGCACAAAGGGAGAGAGGGTCGTGGTGATGTTTCGCGACGAAAATCTGGATCTCCAATCTGATCTTAGTGGTAAAGTTTCCATATAAATAGCCAGGACATCTCCTTGGCGTGGGGGGACAATAGAGTGGGAGCTTCGAGGGAATGCACAGCCGGGCCGGAGAACAATGCCTTATCTGCCCATAAGCCTAACTCAATATGGCGAAGTCGGCGTATGGGGGCGAACGGGGGGACGATAACCTCCTTGTTTAAACATTGACATCCGGTAGCTGTGATAAGACTCCAAGCTTCGAATCGAAGATGCACGTGGGCAGCATCGTGGTTTTAAATAATATGGGATAGGAGTTGAAATTAACGCAGCTTCAACTCGTTCTATCACAGTTATATAAAGCGCCAGTTTGGATATCGGAACAAGGAGATTGTACTGTGTTTGTACAACTCACTTGTCCGACCGCACTTGGAGTATGCCGTACAATTTTGGAATCCTTCATTTCAAAAGGACATCGCGAGATTGAAACGTGTACAAGTCAGGGCAACCAGGCTGATCCCCTCTATTTGACATAAAAGTTATGAGGATAGACTAAGGGAATTAGATCTGTTCTCGCCGGAAACCCGTAGATTGCGTGGTCAGCTCATCGAAGTTTTCAAAATACTTCGAGGGTTCGACAAGGTTGACTACCGGGATATTTTCACACTGAGTGAGAATAGAACGCGCAATCACGGCTTCAAACTTGAACTGAAGCGTTACAACCGCAATCTGTGTGGAAATTTTTTCACCTACAGTATCTGCGGTAAGTGGAACGCACTTCCAGTGGAAGTTGTCAACAGTGAATCTGTTGACCAGTTCAAGTCAAGACTAGACAAAGTCTTGAAAAGTGGCCGTTTAGGGACGCAAAACAATTGAGCAGCTATGTGCCCGCCCGATTGCTAGTCTAAAGGTACCCTCTTTGAATGGACCGTAAGGTCTCCTAGGGTACCTTCTTTCCTTGTTGTTACTCCTTGTTGTTACTCAATGTTTTGATAAAGAGGGTTGGTTAATGTGATCGGAAACGAACAATAACCTTTAAGGGGGTTTACACATACACGGATCACCCGCGGTGTCGACGCTGGGTCGGGGGACGGGTTGGCCAGGGTTTCATGACGTCAAATTAGATAATGGGTAGCTTGGCGAGTAATACGTGATATACGTAATACCCGGCGGGTAATCCGGCGTGTTTGGGCCGAAAATTCTCGAATTTGGCCCGTAGTACTCAGCGTGTCACCCGTAGTACTCGGTGTGTCACCCGTAGTACTCGGCATGTCACCTGTAGTACCCGGTGTGTCATCCTTAATACCCGGCAGATCCCCTATAGTACCCAGCGGGTCCCCCATAGTACCCGTAGTACTTGGCGAGTTACTTGTGGCCCTCGACGGGTTTACAAGGGTGAATATGTACGTAGTACTTGAAACTGTTGGTTAATCCCGGGTGCTCTCTGGTGCTGCCGGGTAACACGCCTAATGTCTACCGGTTAACGAACGACGGGTTCCGACCTCCCGACTGGTTTTTCAAAAGATTTTCAACATGCGGACATTTTTATGCGCTACCACCGGGTAGGACGCGAGTGAACTGGGTACTACGAGCATCTCCCCGGTCTCTTAAAGGTAAAGACGGGTTTTCCAAGGGTTTCCGCCGGTCGGAACCCGGCCTGGACCCCGCGGGTAATGTGTGTATGCGCAAACCTCCCCTTAGGCTCGATATAAATATAAAAAAAACTAGCTCTCGATTATAGTAGAGCATCCTTTAGCAAGATTCCACATCAATTAAAGGAAGAAAACATTACTGTGCAGACTTTTCTAAAGGGGACTACACGCAAAGCGTCCAAGAAACAAACCTAGGCTTACTTCGACGATGAAGCTTTCGCTCTAGGTATGCCTGGGCTAAAAATCATATTGCGTGGACTTCTAAGAAATGAGAGCAGGTAAGAATATCTAAAATGGTGGATTAGGATATTTATATAATTTATGATTTATAAAATATAATTAATATAAAATAAAATAATTACAAAATAAAGGAATTTCCTACACAAATAAAAAATAAAGAATTTTCTTACACTGATTCCTAATTTCTGATTGTAATAGGCTAAAAAAGTCACTGGATGTCCGACTATTCAAATATTCTTTTCTATGTATTATTGTAAGTAGTGTTTTCCGAAGAATCAACAATTGGTTACCTGAGATTGTAAATCAATACAAAAGTTCTAAAATACCATTAATTTACTTCTTTCTGCCTTTACTTACAGCTTTCTCTTCAGACATACCTTATCAAAGGTCTTGCTCAACATTCACAAATCCTTCTCACTGGAATAAAATAACAACTTACCCCTCACTAAGCCTCATCAATCTCACCCCATCCCTTTTTACCTCATTCGCAGTCGTACCTCTCACTGTGCTCCATCTATAAAGATATTAAACAGTCATGGCAACATCACGCAAACTTGATTTACCACCAGCACATACGTCAAGACACGCACTCCGCCCATATTTCATCAAAACGCATACTTTACTTTCAATATAAATCTCACACCTTCCAACCTTAGAAGCGGCCATAAGCCTTTCCTATCTAAACCATATCCATCAACCCACCATAGACTTTATATCTCGTATCCCTTGTTGTTTTTTCGATGGTGACCAAATGCCCTTGAAAGCAGTCGCGAGATGGGCGAGCCAAAAAACAACAACAGAAACTACCCCTGTTTTTATCAGCTCACTGTCTCCGAAAATACTTGATCCTTGCACCTCTACGCTCCAAACCCACCTTATTCAACCCCTATCAAACTCTCAATTATCCTTCCTGTACACTTAATTGGAATTTTTTTTCATACATCTTCCCACTACTCTCTACAAAATTACCCATTTTGTTCTTGCATCCACCTTTATTCCCTTTACCTTTATACAACTGTAATGTCACATTATTCTAACAGTTCCACAAACTCTCCCACTTTGAAAAGGCTTACAGTACAGCCACCAGAGCTATAGCATAACACAATCACCACCACTTCTTCCCCATTTTTCAGATATCTCACAGCAACAACAAACTCACGCATAATTATTTATTTTATATTCTGAATACAGCACCTTATTTACTATACCCACGAAACCACTCATATTCACATTCGCTTCATCTTCCACGCTCACATGATACAAGACGTCAGTACTCTCGCCATCTACTTTTGACCTCCTCATTTCTTCCACGTACCCTGCCATTCTTATTATTTATGTTCACACATCTCTTCTCTTTAGTTTCTCATTTTTCTCTCTTCCCTCCAGTATATGTTCCCGTTCCCATCCGGATGATCATTCATCTTCTATCAAAATGCTTCACTTGCTCTTCTCTTACTTTGTTTAATCACAATTTGATTTCAATTTTTGTATGTAGTTTTCCGTATCTTCCTGGCCTTATCATCTGTGTTATTAAGTATTTGCAAGTATGCCCCCTTTTCTTTTTCACTGCAGGTTTCATATTACACTACAACTATCACGACCTTTGCTCAACATTTGCTCTATCCCAATGTTCACAATTATTTCTTCTCACCTACTCTCTATCATTCTCTCATATTCTTCCCTATCTCTTTTCAGTTGATTAATTTTATCAGTAGAAGGGTCTGTGCTGTATGTGGCCCAGAAAGAATACCCATACCCTCCCGCGGCGAGTGTCGTAAAAGGCGACTAAACCATGATAGTGGTGTGTTGACTTGGATGTCGCGGACCCAAAAGATTTATCCTGCAAGTGCAATGGTCTCAATGGGCAAATGTGGCCAGGAACCCCTCCAGACATTACTGATAATTAATCCACATCTCTCTAATCGTATGTTTGAGGGGGACAGTGATAAAGTACTTATGTCTTCAAGCAATTGTTGATTTTCTTTGCATTGCATCCGACCCAGGCTTTAGCTTACACCCTGGACTAATTGCCTTTAACTTATTATTAAATATATGAAGTGACAAAATAGAAAAACATTTATAAAATGAAGCATGGTTCATCACCCCCCTTTCTCTACTGTTTCCTTAGACTTGTTGTCATTCCTCTCAATTAGGCCTTGTTAAATAAAGGCAAAAATGCACTGCGGGTAATCTTCATTTCCTGATAAACTCAATAATTATCTTGTCGTTCTTATCACAAAAATCCCTCGTGTTGCCATGCATTTCGTGCTAAGACTGGGGAGCAAAAATGGGGAGGGGAAAATGTTATTAATGAGGTGATAAGAGATATTTCAAGATGGTATGGATATATTGTAATAATGGAACCAGAGTGATTAAGGACAAACAAAAAAAAATGAGACAGATTAAAAGATAAACGTCATTGAAAGAATGTATGTCGTGCGAGAAAATGGGAATGTTGCTTGAACACGAATCAAAAATTGGGGTAGAGTCATTCGAAATGGGGTTGGCAATGGTCCTCGGACAAGAGCAGACCCCTAGGCCGTGATAACCATGACTAATGAATACCCCCAATGAACCGGAGTTGTTGTATTTATTCATAACAAGAGAGGATCTCCCCAAGAAAAATGACAGTGGCGGCTCGTAGCTAAAATCAGTGGGGAAGCTGCATCAGAAATTGTTTAGCATTGTTTTAATATTGTGTAAAAGAAAATAAACATATAAAAATTAAATTTATAGATAAACTTGATAAAATCCTAAACAGAACAAAATCCCCCCAATTTTTTACTTACTAATAACCTAAATTGTTATAGTTCAAGATTGATCCATTCATTTTAAAACGAAATCCATTCTTCTTGTTTTAATTTGCGCGAAAAGATTAGTTATTTTCTCCTTGATCTCTGGATGACTATTGACGATTTTTCTCAATTGAAAGCACTGCAAGTGCATTTAGTCTTTCAGAGTTCATAGTGCTCCTTAGAAAAGTTTTTATACTTTTCAGTGTTGAAAAGCATCGTTCTGACTCTAGGAATTGTCAAGAGGATTTTTATCAGTTTCGTAATTTCACTAAGAACATCATCTAGATTATTTTCCAAGATAAATTTCAGCAGCTCAATTAATTAATTAATAAAATAACCGAAAAAATATGAATTAAATTGTACACGTTATCACCTGCAAGAATATAAACACGTTTTTAAGCACAACACACGCGGAGTAAAAAAGAAACACTACCTTCTATCAGCACACCAGGGTCAGTACTGCGTGAGCCACAGTGCTCTCTCTATCTCTCCCTAGCGTGCAGATTCCTATCTCGGACATGTGAGCATGCGCACAACAGCCAAACACCTTGCGCTGGAACACTGAAGCACATAGTTCTATACAAGGATTTTTGTATTTTTTTCATAAACTGGAGCATGGCTACTGGCATTAAGCTTACGGATTATATAATGTACAAGTAAAAAGAAAGAATTAAAGAAAAAAAGACTCATTATGTTGAATGTCATCGATAATATCGAGTGGAAATAGGGGGTGCTGCAGCTCCGCACTGCCTATACACGAGCCACTACTGAAAGAAGTTAAGATGGAGTAATGGAAAGCATGGAAGATAGACAGCTGCAGATGAACCTGCGGTCATCATGGCCTAGAAGGAAAACGATCCTCAAGATACCTGCAGTATGGTTGCCCAGATGCATTATGTGACGCCCAATTACAGGGGCACTGAGCCTTAGTTTGTTGAAGGAGATTTAGGGGGTCAAGTTGAAAAAAAAGGGTAAGTTGGATGAAAGCAATTACTTTTCATCATTAAAATGGAGGATCTGTAGAATAAACTCTCGGGGGATGTCGTAGGGCCGTCGCGTGACTTGCAGGGGCCCACTGCAACCTTTAATATCCAGTTCATGATCTACGTACCTTTTATTCATAGTTTTAATTTTCTTTTATCTATCTAAAGCTCAATATTTTTTTTTATAGGAGCCCATCTGGCGACTGCCTACTAGGGCAAAAGTCGCCGTACTTACCACAACCTACTACTAGGCTATATTAAAAAACAAATAATAACGATAAAAAAGGACAAAGGCTAAAAAAACAACAACAAAAGAAAACAAAGTAAAAAAGCAACAAGAAAGAAGCGGGCTCCGGCGTCAGGGGTAAGCCGTGGCCTTCGTGAATGAGAAAGCCTCGTCACTCGGTCCGTGAGCGGCGCCTACGTCATTACCAAGCGGCGGCCTCTCGCTGGAAGGCTATTTGGCAACTTAACCGCCGGACTAATTGGCAACTGAACCAATTTCAGTTTGCTTTGGGTCACGAGAGGACAAGGGTCAATTGAAGTGAACCTGGATATTTTAATAATTTTCATGGTGGTTTTTCAATACAAGCCTGGTGCAACATGCCAAACAAGTGTTGTGTCCATTATGCCGAGGTAATTATGGAAATGGCAACAAAGTGTGTGTGTTTTCTTTCCCTAAAGACGAGGTATTGCCTGGTAAGTAGGTGAGAGCAATACGACGAGATTTTGTGCCTACGAAGTACACCAAGGTACGTAAATATGTTGTTATACAGTCTTGTGAGTTCATTTCTAAGCCTTTACACTATACCGAGTACAAAATATTGACTAATAAGTCATCAGTATACTGAGATGTGATGTGGTAGACTTTTTTCTATGTCACATGGTGGGTCAAGGCCACGGTTGACAGATTGTCGTACTTTGAGCCTGGTATTTACCCGTTTCTGAGCCATAACAATCTCCAAAAACCACCAATAAGTAACCCTTTTTATGAGAAACATATACAAAGGTAGTTATAAGTCGAGGGAGCTGTTTGGGGGTCTGAATATGCATATATAAGAGGCTGCGTACGATAATCTGGCAACGTTGGTCAAGGCGCGCGCACTGCCTGCCCGCCAAACACTGCCACCTAAAATTTATTTTTTCGTCTGGCTGCTTGTATTGGTGATTCCTGAGCAAGACAATGCAATTATGATTATCTGCCCAGTGGCATGAATAGGAAACCGTATAATAGGGACGGAAATAAGTGGAGGTAAAGGTGAAAAAGACTAAGTGAGTGACACGTAGCCGCGGCGATGATGGGTTATTGTCGGTGTCCACTCCCTGCTCAATATCGTGAATGACCATCTAACAACATAAAAGTGATGTGATTCAACGTTTGCATAACAGTGAGAAGATAGCCCTGCCGCTGCCAGGAGGGGTCGCTCGCCTAGCGTAGTAACACTGAATCAGAAAATGCATCACTGGTAATCTTTGGTCGACAGGCAGCAGCTGAACCAGGTGGGAGTGCCCTACTCATATCATACAACCTACATTAGCTTTCAAATTTAATGAGAAGAACAGCCAAAGTAATATTCTAATTAAATTTAGGTGCCATAAGTAAAAAAAAGTATTAAGCATGTACGCATACATGTAGCCATTAAAAAGTACAATTAAGTAGTGCTATAACATTTATACAGGTCTGTGAGCTACACTTAAATCCAGAGGATGTCAAGAGAGAGACTTCATATTACGATGAGAGGACTGGAAGGAGACTTACAGCACAATTAGGCAAACCAAGACTTCGCAAGGGAGCAGTGCCTTCAAATTTGCCTGACTGCCCATCGTACCTGTCAACACCAACTTCAGGGCGAGAATCTCCTGCTGCCAGGAGATGCAGGAAGGAGAAAGCTACATTAACAAGTGTTATTGCAGAAAGTGTTGCTGATGATATACATCATAAGCAACAAAGACAGTTTAAAACATTAGAATGGTTACTAGGAAAACTTACTCTTCTTGATAAATACTGGACAGTAATTAGGCAGCATGAATCTGTCCTGATATGTCATATTGCACGCATGCCGCATCCTAAAATAACAGTCTCTGGAAATCAATGAAAATTGTACCGTGCAGGTGTTTGTGGGTGGAGTTGAGGTACAAAAATTAGTAAACTACAGCATTCCTCCACATATTAATGGCATTGATTCTCTTGAGGAACTGTTAACCAACCTAAAAAAATGTAACATTGAGGAACCAGCTTCTAATCCTGGCAGAGTGACCTTTTTATTACAGCTTGTTATCTCCATGCTTTCACTTCTACAAGAACAGTAATCTAGATACATAAATGCAGTTAGAGTAGTATGTGAACAGCTTAATTTAATGACCTTGAAAAGGCTTGAATATTTCACAGAGTTCGTGGTGTTCTCTTCCTTGCAAGGTTATAGATTACTGAGGAACACAGGTAACTTAATATTGCCAAGCAACTCTACTATTAGAAGATTTACGCTGTCATTGCATTTGAGTCCAGCAGTTGAACAACATGATAGTAACATTTTAATCTATATTAAAAATAAATTAAAATTTTTATCACAAAGTGACATAACTGTCATACTGATGGTTGATAAAATTCATATTAAAAAGTATTTTGATTACAAGGGAGGCAATGTTGTTGGTTCGGGTTTAAACAGCACAGAGGCAGCAAACAGTGCTTTTGTATTTATGATAAGTAGTTTGCCTCAAAGTTTAAGGACGTTGTTCACATTTTGCCAGTTAAAACGTTGAAAGTAGAAACGTTGCATACAATAATAAAGCTAGTCATCACTGGATTAGAGCAAATAGGCTCCCGAGTCATATGTGTTGTAACAGACAACAATGCTATCAACAAGAAAGCCATGTCATACTTTCTCCCTTCCCCTCTATGTTCCACTGTATATCGCCCCCCAGCACAAAATTCTAGACCTTTGTTTTTCTTGTTTGATTCTGTACATATATTCAAATGTATTAGAAACAATTGGCTTAACCAGAAAAATGGTGACAAATGTATGGAATTTCCCCACTTTTCTTTAGAAAATGTATGTGACTCAGTAACTAGAGTTTTCAAGGCTCTTTTTACAACTCTAAAGAAACTTTACTCTGTAGAAGCAAATTCTCTCCTAAAATATGCTTATAAGCTTACGCTAAAGGCTCTGTCACCCTGAACTATGGAGAGGCAAAATGTCAATTTAGTTATTCATATTTTCAATGAGTATATTGTTCAAGCATTACTAACTCTTGGGAAAGTACATAAGTTACCTTGCTTTGAAGATGTTGCAAAGTACATAGAAATAATTCATGTTTGGTGGACAATAATGAATGTAAAAAACCCATCTAAAGGTCTTCGTCTTAAAAAATAAATATGCTACCCCTCTGACGAATGACGAGAATAATGAAGGATATTTTTTCTTGCATTATTTTCTCAACTGGTTAAATCTCTGGGATTCCATGACGGAGGTGACGGGAAAACTTACTCGTGAAACCTTTAATGCTCTCAAACACACAACCACTGGTATATTGCAAATAACAGATTACTGCATACGTGAACTTAACTGGAAGTATATTTTACCTGGGAAATTCCAGACAGATCAATTGTAGGGAAGGTTTGGCACATATCGCCAACTTGCGGGTGGCAATTATAACATATCAGTTCGGCAAGTATTCGAGTGTGAGAAAAACTGAGAATGATGTCTGTGCTGAAAATTATCTTTCTGCAACAAAAGTGTAGAGTTGAAAATATTTGAAGAAATGAGTTGGGAAACCGTGGAAATAACTGATTTGCTAAATTTGGAGAAGTATGATATAGACATCACTGAAAATGATATTGGAGATTGTATGGGGTATCAACAAGTTTTTACATACATACTTGGATATTTTTGTTTTAGCCTTGCAAAGAAAATGAAATGCGCATTGTGCAAAGACCTTCTTACCTGCAATGAAACCATAGAAAGTTTACCACACAACCATGATTATATACGTGGTATTAGCAGAGGCTCACTTTTATATCCTGACGACGCTGTAGTAAATATTATTATGTATAACTATTTAGTTATAAACAAACTTACAAAAGATCCTCAATTTATAAAATCACTTCACTCAAGGACTATTGCTACAGAAGTAACACTCAATGCACTAAATGATAATGATGAATTCCTCCCAATGAATAATTGTAATAAGGGTCATGACATAGAGAAAATTAAAAAAATGCTGCTGTGAGCCTCAACCAATACTTTCCTCAACAACTTCTGTGCTAAGGAAAATTATTTTATTTGTGAAAGCAAGACATCACGGAAAAAAAGGAAGCTGTAGACTATAGAATAGGCCTATATGTGAACTGTCCGCCTTGATTTTAGTAGAATTTAGGATGCTAATATTTGTCAATAAAAGTAGGAATACATAGCTATTATCTTTTTACTTATCTTCCATTGTGCTATGATCAGTTTGATTATAAATAGGTGATTTCAGTATTTTCTAAGTTCATGATCGTTTTCTAATATTAAAGGATGTTATGTATGACAATAACAGACATACTAAGAAGTGTATATGCACAAAATGAAGGGCAAATAAGGTGGAAACTGCAGTGGACGGCAGCGCGGCTATGGCCTCCAGGTGTGACGTTACGGGCCGAGTGACGCGGCCTTCTCATCCACGAAGGCCACGGGTAGGCCCGCCTCTCCCCCGGCGCAGGAACATGCGACCTACAACAAACAGTCTACAAAGGAGTACGTGTTTATCAAAGGGAAGAAGACACTGGTACGAGAAAGAAGTTCGGTTGGGGAGGAAAAGTGTAAGTTATTCGGTGTCCAGGAATAAAGGCAGACAGCATGCCAGAGCGGATATGGACTACCTTTTCAGAGGAAAAAAAGCAGAGAATTCAGCAGGAATGATATAGGGAAGAGACGGATTTCAGGTGGACAAAGGAATTTGCAAGCAGATCGAAATTTGCTTTCTTTTTCGTATACAAATAGGACAATTTTTCTTAATTCTAACACGGCGTTGAAATATCTAGATAAAAATCATACAACTTTAATGACTGTATATTATTGCAAAGAAAAGAAGATCATCTTTTAAACTATTCATTCCAAATCACCAAAAAGCAGAACTATTATTGAAATTAAAAAAAAAAGAATAGAAATCTGGACGAAAGGATGCATGTCTTCAATTGCAGTCGCGCTCATCACTATCAGGGTCTAACGCCAATTCGATTGAAAGTGATCGGTACCGTATGGCGTATACAAGTATAGGCAAGCGTAAATGTGAGAATAAAATTGATTCTGCTGTCGTATTAAGTGTTGGGGTGTAATTTCTTTATCTTTTCTTCTTAAATAGGAGAAGCATTGCTTCCCTTGCTTCCATTAACTGCACGCCACTGATATATATATATATATATATATATATATATATATATATATATATATATATATATATATATATATATATATATATATATATATATATATATATAAGTTTTGCGAATCGGTAGGGCAAAACAGAGGAAGGGGGATGGCTGTTTGTGGGAGTGTTACGACAAGTTATGACACCTCAGGACCTGCAGCCGCACGCTCTTGCCTCATCTATTTAAGAAGCAGTAGCTGATCGCAGATCGTCAGTCACAAATTTTTTCAACAATGGAGAAGATTCAGCACCACACAGTGATCAAATTTTTGACCAAGGCAGACGAGAATAAAAAAAGAGATCCATGAACGCATGGTTGCAGTGTACACCGACACCGCCCCTTCCTATGCAACCATTGCTCGCTGGAATAGAGAGTTCTGCCATGGTAGTGAGTCCCTTGAAGATGACCCCCGTCCAGGACGCCCGTCAGACGTGACCAACGAGGACAATGTGGCCCGTCTGGAGAGGATGATCCTCGAAAATCGAGGGTGAAGGTCGAAGAAATCGAGCGACAACTTGGAATATCACATGGAAGTGTTATCAACATTATCCACGACAATTAGGCCATGACCAAGGTCATGACTAAGATCGACTTCAACGTCGTCAAAGTCTACAAGGCCAGAGTTGCACAAGCTGCCCTGCGCGAGTGCGGATACGAGGAGCTCAACCATCCCCCTACAGTCCAGACCTGGCCCCTAGCGACTACTTTTTATTCCGCCAGCTCAAGGCTGCACTGCGTGGACGCCGGTTTGGGGACGATGAAGATGTCCATCTCGCCGTCCAGGAGTGGATTGAACAGCAGTTGGGAGATTCCTGGTTGTCGGGAATTCGAAGCGTTAGGGACAAGTGGCGCAAGTGCATTGAAGTCGAGGGTAGTTATATTGAAAAATAATAAAACACTTTTCCTCATATCTCGTTTCCTTACATCCGAATTGCAAAACTTATTGACCGTCCCTCGTATATATATATATATATATATATATATATATATATATATATATATATATATATATATATATATATATATATATATATATATATATATATATATATATATACATATATATATATATATATATACATATATATATATATATATATATATATATATATATATATATATATATATATATATATATATATATATATATATATATATATATATATATATATATATATATATATATATATATATATATATATATATATATATATATATAATGTTAAAGACTATAGTATATTTCGTCTTGATTAATTTCCTTTGTTAACTTTGCAAACTTCAATTGCTAAGCTTTCGATATATGCGATCATCTTCGGAGCGTCTTTAAGTATTCTTTCCTCCTTTACCCATGAAGTAGGGTGGAATCAGAATCAGGTCGAATGAAAAGATAGATAGATAGAAGAGAAGGGGCGAGAGAGAGTAAAAAAATAGAGCGTCCGAGCCCCTCCCTCCCACCAATCCCGGAGGGGAGGCGGGCGGGAGAGCCCGGATTTCCCCAGCTTCCCCATTCGCCTCCCTCCATGTGCCCTCGGGCACCGAGGAGAGGTTTAGGGGAAGAGGAGCGATAGTATAGTTAGAAACAAGTAGGATATTAGATACGAGTAGGTCATCTTGGTGGTCTTGGCCCTAAATCTAAAGGCGGTGTTACTTCTGGAGTGTGCATCACCCACTCTCGTTGCCATATATATCCCATTGAAATTGACAGTATTGATGGAATAGGGAGAAAAGGAAGGAAGTTGGAGAGTTGCAAGTTTGCTCGGAGGTAAAGGCTATTTCTGTCACTTGTTAAATCGTTATAAGTTCATAATTTAATAGGAGAGTAAAGGCCTGAATTACAGGTTATTGTTATCAAGTCTCTCTGTTATGTTATTTGTGATAGTTGCTGTTGGCGTTCAAACCGTTGTTAGATTGTAAGTTAACTACTGGTTAAATTTATTGTTGTTGTTTGCCTTGGTATGTGTTCGTTGTTAGCCTACTCTGTGACTGTATCTACAGTGTATGTTTTAGGTGCATTTCCTTTTAATCTTTAATTCTTTCCTCCTGTTCTTCTGATTCTTCATTTATTTTGTAGAAATTTCCTTCGTTTTGGTATATATCGGTGAGTCTTAATTAGGTTTCATTTAAAGGTTGTCTCGATCGGTTATCTTAATCGCGATTTTATCCTTGTCGTTATGTGTGTTAGGTTTAGATTATCTAAGTAAAATATCCTCCTCATCTTCTTCTCTGTCCATTGTTGGCATGCTGCTAGGAAACAGTCTATGCGGTTCCCATCCAGCCCTTTGCACTATTTGATTGGCCTGTTCTTCTCCAATTTCATCTCTTGTCTTTTCAATGACTGCTTTCGCTCTTTTCCTTATTAGTTTGTTAAGAGGTTCAATGTTTACTTCTCTGTGCATATCTTCCATTATTCTTCTTTCTATCCTTCTCGTATTTGTTGAGATACATTGCTTTGTTCTGGATTCTCTGTAATTTTAATAGGTTTTTTCTTTGATAGAGTGCACTTCGCAATCGTCAGATGGATTAGTGTGGGCTGGATTATTGATCTGCAGATCTTCTTCTTATTCTGTCGGTTGAGTGATCTTAGTTTGTTTCAGTCCAATTTTTCCTTTATCTAGTCTATCTGTTACATGTTTCTTGTAACCTGTTTTAGTTATGGTAAGAAAGATTTCAAGATTCAAGATTTATTAAGATAAGAATTAAAATGAATATTTTACGGATAGGTAGAAAAAAAATTACATATAACTAAAAATAATTAGGCTAATAGTGGTGAATATACACAAAAAGGAGCGGAGAAGAGAAAGTTGCATCGAAGAGTAGGAAGAACGAAGGTTCATGATCAGTGGAGAACAATCATTATTTACACAATCTACAGATTTAATTTTCTATACATATTTGGGGTTTATAATAATTTATTATGTATTATTTTATTAGGTACACCATTTATGTTAACAGGTTTGTATTGTTAAATTATACTATAGTCTTCTTTTCTATATTTCACACTTCATTACTTATATATTGTTTTATTCATAATTACTTTATTTACTTTTACTTTTCTTACAAAATTTCCTGTTGTCCTATGTAATCCATATTTAACACTTCATTTATTCTCATATTATGTTATTCTATCTTTATCCTATGTAGTTATTCACTATATTCTACATTTTTCAAAACTATTTAGTCACTGTTGATTCTGCGCTTAGTCATTTTAGTTATATTCATTTTACTTCTCGCTATTATTAATATTATTTTCACTTTTTAACTCTTTCTTTCGTAATTTTTAATTTGTTCACTTTATTTAATTTACTGGTTTATTTTTTTATACACTTAGTCATTTTAATTGAATTCGTTTTGATTGGCACTGATATTATTATTACTTTTAAACATTTTCTTTCCCTTTTTGTTAGTTTAAGGCGTAGTTTAATTTCGCCGCTAACTCGGACCTCCTTTGGCCGGTTTTAATTTCTTTCCTATTCATCTTTTATTTCTTCAGTTTTCTTTTTCTCCTTTCCTTTTTTCCTTCTCTTCTGACGATTCTTTTTTCTGTTGTTTCTTTATTATTTTCTTCTGTCTGGTCGGTGAACTGTATTTTAAATATATATATCCTTGGATGCGGGGTTCAGCGGAAACTAAAGTTTCTTTTTCATCCCGTTCACCTGCAGAAAACGGTTTAATTCTTCCGCAAACGTGCCGTGGTGAGCCAGGTTTGCCAGATGGGCAAACATGATCATTGACATAATTTCTGATCCTTCCTTTTGCATTAGTAGAGTCGTTGCGGTGGTTTGGGTTTTTTTCGGCGTCGCTGCCTCAAGGTATAATCTTGCCTTTGCCTCCTTTTCCTTTTTTTTTTGTCCCTTCTTCCGGACGGGGCATGTCATGGCCATAGTCTTATGTTCGCCTTTGCAGTTTATGCATTTTGGTTTTTCCACCGTGCACTCCTTCCACTCGTGCCCGAGTCTGGAGTAGTTGGAGCAGGCGATATTAATCAGGGGGCAGTCCCTCGTGTTGTGTTGTTCGACCGCGTAGCACTTGAAGCTGCAGTTGATCGGGATGAACTCCTCTGCTTCAATTTGCTCGGGTGATACCCTAAGATAGAATCCTCGCAGTCTTTCGCTCATGGCTCTTCGTGCCATCTCAATGCTGGCGAACACAATTTTCACAATGTTCTGTGTAATGCCGAATTTTTCAACTCTGGGTAGTTTTTGCCCATTTGTGATTTTCACTGTTTCGAGAAATGAATTTTTCTCTCAGGTTTCGTCTTAACAACTGCATTGTTTCATTCAATGTATGTGATGTTGCATCATCTTGCTGGATAAACAGTTGTCGTCTATTTCGAAGCCTTCGAAAGTTCGGTAAAAAATATTCTTCGAGCATGTGTCGCTATCTTTCGCCATTTACAGTGACTGAATTTCCATTTTCGTTCTCATAAAAATACGGCCCAATGATCTTCTGAGGCGTTATCGCACAATACACACAGTGGTCTTTTGCGGGATGCAGCTCTTTCTGGTGTGTAGCTTATGGGTTGTGATCCGACCATATTCTGTTGTTCTGCCTATTATTGTATCCGCTGAGATGAAAGTGCGCTTCGTCAGACATTATCACGGGCGGTACATCAACTTCCCTAAATTTTCGTCTAAATTCTTCCGCATACGATTTTCTTTTCGCGAAATCGTTGTCTTCTAATTTTTGCACAACCTGAATTTTGTATGGCTTAAGTTTCAGTTTTTTCTTCATTACATTGCATGTTGCACTTTTTGACAATCCCACTTCTTCTGATCTTCTTCTCGATTATTTCTGCGGCGACAGTTCGACGTTTTGACGCAACTCTTCAATTTAATGTTGTTCTACGCCTTTTCTGCTAACACGCAATTTTCGTCCATCTTGTACACTACCGGTGTCTCGAAATTTTTTAATTAGTCTAAATAGCGCTCGTCGTGATAGTACGTCTTGAGCTCCTTCACGTCTCATCTGTCGTTGTGTTGAAACCACTGAACAGTTGCATCTGAAGAATGTTTTAAAAAAAAAATTTCGTCTAATCATTTCCAAGAGCTTCCATGTTTCAGTTTTGAAATTTTTTTCTAATGATTTTTGCTAGAAAACTTTTTCTCCTTTTATAGTCTACGAATAACTATGATGCCAGTAAATTTATTACTTCACATTTTTCGCGAAAACTTTGCTAAGAATCGAGCATTCCAAAAATCACTTCTTTAACAAAGCCTTTTACGCTTTCCATTTCTAGCAAAATATGACCGATTTACTAAAACTGGCATAACTTCTAAAATAATAAATGAATCAATTAGCCATTTTAGGACAAAGAACTTACAACTATTACCAAAAGGTTTCATTCTGATCACAAAATTATTCTTAATTATATTAACTTCAAAGGTAGGTCATGTAAAAAAAGACCCTGTACTAGTATATCTATAGAATTGTGGCTTCCAATCCGATTTTGATTAGGTTTTTCTTCGTTTCTTCCGATACCGTACGCCGAGGGCGTTTCTATTAGCCACAGGAGTGAGATATTTAGAACTCTGAAGATCAACTGCATGACCGTCATCCTCGTCGGTCTGCCCCCCTCCCCTCTTAGGATGAAAATGGGGACCCTTTTGTTTTCCTGTGGGGCTGATCCAATGAGCCACCATTTGGGTAGCGTTTCTCCTCTCCCTGTGGGTTTCATTCTTCTTCAGCGATAAAGGTGCTCCCCTCACGAACGGTTTAATCGACTGGGGAAGGCTATTCACCACTTTCTAGCCCTTTATCTCCTTTTCCGCGTCCAGTCATTGTGCAGTTATACTCATTACCCTAAAAGGCAAATCCTTTTTCAAACGAGGCGGCGGGTAAGCGATGGGAGGGAAAGGGCCTCTTTTTCCCAAGGCAAATAATTTAAAAATTATAAGGAAAAAACCGAAAACTCTAAAAACATAGACTTGTGAGTCCCTGTATAAAAAAACAACAAGTAAGGTCCAACGTGAAAAAGTAAGTGCACTCCGGCCACAATGGCTGACCACTACGCCTCAAGGGTCACCCTGAGAACCCTAAGTGACTTTGAGAAGCAGGATAAGGATAAATTTACGAAACCCTTTTCGGTAAACTAAATGTGATGGTCCTCAGGCTAATCGATATTCCATTAGTATACGTAGCAATACGTGAGAAAGAGAAAGAGCTTGAGACCCTTAAAAAGGAGGAAGGAATAAAAGCTTTAAGGGAAATAAACCTTCAGCCCAGCACCCCTCCCCAGATCCAGGCACACAGAAGTGTGGTATGCCGAAGGCTGGACCTATGGATCGGCCATCATTCTAAAGAAAATATTAAAACTGAGATCGAAAGAAATCAAGCCTGTGTAAAAATAGCAGAAATCGTAAAATTCAGAAACAGAAAAGACAACCTGGAATATCAGCATGTTTTATTAAATAATCTTTGCTAATACGCAGATGGCGACAAAGGAGAAGGAGGGTGGTTACTGCTTTCAACGCCAAAATAAGCGGGGAACAAATTGAACGAGAAGAGTTCACCCCGGTGCAAATTTGCTTCAGGTGCTTCAAGCTGGAAGACCACACCACCAAAGACTGCAAGGAGAAAGAACTAACTTGCTCTAAATGGAGTATAAAAGGACACGGCCGGCGCGAATGCCCGGCAAAACCGTTCTCAGCAGAAGAGGAAAAAATTGAAAAGAGCGCGATGCCGGAAGCCACACCAGCACTTCAAGGGTCCACAAACAGGGACCCTAGTATCGAGGCTAAAAGGCTCTGAGAGCTGAAAGAAAAAAGAGCTGTAAGAAGATTAAAACAAGCTGAGAGTAACCTCTCAAGCTCCTCGTCCCCTTCCGAGGAAGAAGAATGCTCTCAGCCCCCAAAGGCTCCAGTGAGATCAAAGAGCAAAAGCAAGGAGAAGACTCCCAGTCAAGCCCCGCAAGTTTGATGGGGAAGAAATAGTAATGCGATTCTATAAAACTAAGCATATTCCCTTCTCAGACGATCTCAAAATCGGGAAAATAGTCGAGGGGGTGAAAAATGCCTCTTGAAATGACCCTACGACGCTCCGATTCAAGAATTGCTGATAGATGAAGCGCTCATGGCAGCAGAAATTAAAATATACAGGGACTCCTGCCTCACCCTAAAGACGTAGTAAAAAGTATAAGAGAAAGACACTCATACACATAAAAAACATAAACACTAAACAGCTCAAACATGGAAAACACAAACAACACATTAAAAATACTCACAACCAACGTCAACTGATGGGAAGGTAAATCCATTCTCTACGGAAACATATTTCATACAGTGGATCCTGGCTCGATCCTTATTTCCGAACACGGTGTGAACACTGAAACAAACGGGATAAAGATTCCAAATTACACTGTCATAAATAAAAATCATACATGGGATAAATTCGACAGCGCATGCATCGAGATCCGAAAAAAACATAATATACAAAACGCTACCCGTCCTAGAATAATCATTCGTGGCTGTCGAAATCTCAACCCTGGTGGGAAACCTGACCGTGGCGGCTGTCTATCAGCCGCCCCGTCGCAACTACCTCCCGATGAACAACATCTACACCCTTTTCGGGCACGGGAGACTAACATTGTTTGGTGGGGACCTAAACGCCAGATGCAGAGGGTCTGGATACGGTTGCACCGACCAAAGGAAAAGCAACCTGGAGCTGCTTCTCGAAAGAGACAGACTAGAGGGTCGGGCCGGATTTCCCGACGTTCCTATCAGAACGTTAGGCAACTAAACCGACATAGTGTTAGCGAGCAAAAACTTCCCCCTTGGTACCGAGAGACTACATCCCTATAATCACCACAATCTCGCTTGCTCCAATACTCAATCCCGTCCCACTTTAGGAAAAGTTATGCGAAAACAAACTGAAAGCTATATAGAGATACTCAGCGAATACCAAACAGCTGCCATGGGAGACGCAAATCTCGAAGAGATAGATGAGGAGATAAATAAGATCACCAATCTCCTCATACAAGCCGACGAGAGATGCGTCCCCAGGATCTCCTATAAAATGCTCCCACAACCTAGGTGGACGAACGAAATGAGGGAAATCGCACGGGAACATAGAGAAATCTATGAGGAAATCGGCAAGACAGGCCCA
Source organism: Ceratothoa steindachneri (assembly GCA_963969495.1). Classification (NCBI taxonomy): domain Eukaryota; kingdom Metazoa; phylum Arthropoda; class Malacostraca; order Isopoda; family Cymothoidae; genus Ceratothoa; species Ceratothoa steindachneri. The sequence continues at coordinate 174,227,839 of OZ018327.1, forward strand.
AACCGGGAAAGGAGAGTCCGAATTAGACTACTAAGAGAGGAGCTAAAGAACATATTCATTGAAAAGCAAAGAGAAATCTGAAATGAGATCATTGGGAGGCTGGATAGGGAAAGCAATCTTGTAAGTTTTGGGAACAGGATCCAAAGACTTAGAGTATTGCCCACCAAACCCAGAATTCAAATAAAAGATGGAGACGACATGATTGAGGATCCAGAGTCTCTCGAAAGAAATTTCATGTCACACTAGCAAGAGATTTTCGCTATAACCTCTGAGGAGAATGAAGACTTCGACCAGGACTCCGAAGATCAACTACTCGATGACCTCGGCACAGTGATACATAGAACCTACCCCCAAGTATCTCAGGAGGAAGAAATGGTTAACCACGGGTGCCCAATCACCTTCGAAGAGACCATGAACACCATAAGGCCCTTAAAGCAGAGGGCAACAGGCTGGTCTGAGATCACGAAAAACAACCTCGTGAATACCACACGGCAAATTATTCAGGTACTGGTAAACATCATATATGCTGCCCTGAATACAGATTACTTCCCTGACGTGTACAAGATGGCCAAAATCATCTTCATCCCGAAAGGAAACAAGCCCCCAGACCAAGTGGCACAACCCCCAACAACACGGGTTCCGTAAAAAAGTGGCACCGAAACAGCCCTGGCGCTCCTAACAGAGAAAGTAGCATATTGCGAAGCGAATGGTTTCTATGTAGACATTGTTCCGAGGGACGTGCAGAAGGCCTTCGATAAAGTCTGGCTGGAAGGATTTCAATACAAGATCCTGAACCTACAGCTAGACTGAATCCTGGAAAGGATCCTCTGTGACTTTGTCATGGACAGATAGAAGTGCATGTCTCACGATTGAAGGCTACAGAGGACCTGAGTTTGAACTTAAGGCTGGCGTTCCCCAAGGAAGCTGCCTGAGACCATTGCTCTACCTGGTCTTTACCATGGACCTCCCAAGTCCGGTGCACAGGGACATGATGTATCTGAAATTTGCAGATGACATCACTCAAATCATCCCAGGCATTTAGAGGAAAGCAAGGCAACAAGCAACTCGCACGATTTCGGAAAATCAATAACATCAACCAGTACGAGAGACGATGGAAGTTGAGAACAAATACAGACAAATTCAAGATTGTCCCACTGAGTCGCAGGTTGACATGGCTCATCATATATGGGAGGAGATACGGCTACTCCGCCGAAGGCACTGTCCTGGGCCTAAAGATCTCTGAGCACGGATACTCGAGACACTACATGGAGAGGCAGAACTTAACAAATGGAGAAATCATCAAGCTATACAGGTTTAGAGCTCTTAGCTCGGCCAACATTAGGAAAATATACTTGATGTACGGCCGGGCAAAGCTCATCTACCAAGCAGTAGTGACTCAAGCGGCCAGCAAGACCTCAATGAGAAAACTCCAACGTGTCCAGAACTCCACAACCCTAATTCTCAATAAAGCCAGAAAGCGAAATTACCAACGGAAAAGGGATCTACATAGGAGTGCGCCTAGAACCTACCAATCTCTTCACCCCAAAACTGGGAAGGTCTGGTCCACCCTAGCGCGAATGTTGTCATTCCAGGACTACAGGGAACAGGTGGCAGATTTAACATACCTGCAAGAGTACGGCAGAAAGTCTCTCGCCGTCGTCGGTTCCCAAGCCCCAAACTATGCTCTCAAGAAAACATACCACCAATACATACATAGCTGAAACACAAAAAACAATACAGTAAACAGTACAACACATAAAATACGAGAAAAGAACAAATAACAATACACTAAACGATAACACAAGGTACATTGCAGAACCAAAAGCTAATAAAGGCTTGAAAGCTAAACAATTTGACCAAAAATAAGTACCCCCAAAATTTGAACACAAACAATAAGAAGAACACGTTACTAGGCAAAACTATCCCTCCCTCTTTTAATTTTCACTGACTATCATCTACCACTATCCAACCCATCATCTAATATTGAGTGCACCAGTTATGGTAAGCAAACGGTTTTTAGGGGATATTTTTTCCTCCTCGCTTGAACATAATGTCAAGGGAAACGGGCCAATCCGGCGAGTGGAATTTTTAAAACAACTTTAATGTTCCATTATAGCGCTTACCCTGGGTGTTGAGAGCCGGCCTTTCTTCGTTTATTAAGATGGCTTTTCAGATGTTTAACCTAGCTTTATTTCCATCGTTTCTTTTAATTGTGGTGTTTTCAACCAAAGTATCTCTAGTCAGGCTGATGTTATGTGCGCTCTTCATATGATTTTTGGGCGCTCCGTTTTTCAGGTGCATGGTTAAAAGCATCGAAAGGGTGGTGGTTGTCATGTCAACATATTTTGAGTTGTTATGAAGCTTTCAGTCTTCATGCGGGCAGTTAAGCTCGTAAACTATGTTGGTAGACTTCAGGTTTGAGGAATTTTGGTAGCTGTTATTTTTCATGAGGGGATTGTTAACTTTTGTCGTTTTATAATATATAATGAGTTGAATTTTGTCCATTTGAAAAATAACAGCCATTAGATCATTTAAACAAAAGGCACCCGGGAGCACTGGGGTAAAAAAAAATTATGAAAAAGCCCTAGGAAACATAATTAAAGCAATCACCGACCTATTCAAGTCATATCTTAACATAGGAGCTTACCCAGAGAGGTTTAAGACAGCAAAAACGGTCTTCCTGCTGAAACAAGGGAAGCCATCTCCCCTAGTCTCAAGCTTTAGGCCAATATCTTTACAAAACTTCCTGGGTAAGGTCGTCGAAAAGATATTGAATCAGAGGTTGGTTGATTTCCTGAAATAAAACAGAGAATATAACGAACACCAATTTGGTTTCCGAAAGGAAACCAGGCCGATACCAATAATAACAGAGAAAATCGCACATGCTAAAGCAGAAAAGGGATACTTGTACGTGGTCCTCCGCGATGTCAGAAGGCCTTTGACAAGGTTTGGGGTGAAGGACTTAAATATAAGCTCCTTCAACTGGGTCTCGGATTAAGATGGGAACTATGTCACTAATAGGAAAGCCTACGTCTCCATCGAGGACAACGTGGGGTTGTCTTTCCGTTTACAGACGTGGGTCCTACAAGGGGGCGGTGCATGAGCCCCACCCTCTACGCGATCTTCACGGCTGATCTTCAGCCCCCAATAACACCGGTCTTCTTAAACATCCAGTACGCGGGTGACATCAGCCAAATAATTCAATCAAGATCCACGAACCCAAGATTGCAGAAAATCCCCCTTTCGGGGATTTTATGCAATTGCAGATGGTACCAAACCAACAGACAGATGAACAGGACAGCACCAAAAAAGACAACCCCAAAACAGGAAACAAAAACAAGAAGAGAAGACAAAAGAAGGAGTACGAGTAAAAACTTCTGCACCGAAACAAAAAAGAGATGACAACTAAGAAAATGAAAGCAAAGACACGGCTACATCAGATTCCTCGGAGTCCTCAGACTCATTGGGCTCAGATACCGCTCCTCAAATCAAGAAAGCCAACGGGAAGAAAGGCAAGAGCAAAAAGCTGGATGCAGATAGAATCAACCTCTCCATCTACGCGTGCGAACAGTTTCCCCTCACCGAGGATATGGATCCCAGAAAAATCTTCCAAGGCATTGCTCCACCAAAGCGTCGTTCTACATGATGACACGTGTAAACAAGTTTCTATTGCCGAATTCAGGAAGAAGAGGAACGGGCAGAAAAAACACAACCCAGAAACACTAAAAAGACAATATGGACAGAGTAAGCAACATAATGAGGATCCTGATACTCAACGTTGACGGATGGGAGGGGAAAACGATGGCATATGGAAACATATTTCGGGTGCTTGACCCAGACATCATATAAATAACAGAGCACGGTATTGACATTACATCTTGTCAAATTAAAATAACGGGCTACAGAGTGGTCATGAAGAATCATTCCATTCACAGGGAATATTTAATGGTGCTGCGATAGCTGTCTAGGGGAATATCTCGTTCAAGCGCCTTCCAGAAGTGGACGAATCCTTTGCGGCGGTTGAACTCTACACATTGGTAGGAAACCTCACGATAGCCGCATCTTATCAACCCCTTCGACGAGCCTACGTGCCCATAAACAACTTTTGCACGCTGTTTGGGCATCACAGAATGTCATTCTTAGGGGGTGACCTCAATGTCAGATGCTGTACGGCGGACTATGGTAGAACCAACGAAAGAGGCCGAAACTTGGAATTGATTATGGGAAGTAAAAACATCCAAAGAATAGGGTCAGATTTTCCGACCTATATCACTTCTACATCAACCACTAAACCCGACATGATCTTAACAAGTGAAGGTTTCCCCTTCAACTACCATAGCGAGCTGTGCCCGACAGTCCCCAGTGATCACATAGCAATCCTCACCACAATCTTACTCGCGCTGATCTAGCTACCAGTCACTCTCTGAAAAAAACTACGCCTCGGCCAACACGGAACGTTACAAGAGACAACTCAGTCAATACGCCCCAGCTGACATGAGCGATGCAACCTTGGAAGAGATAGACGAAGAGTTGGAGAGGATAATCGCATCTATTCTAGAAGGAGACCGTGAGTGTGTACCCAAGACAGGGTACAAAACCCTTCCTCAACCCAGATGGACAGATGAGATGAGGGTGATCGCTCGTGTTCACAGAGAAGTGTATAAAGAGATAAGACGGGCAGGTCCAAACGGGGAGAGAAGCTCGCTACTACGCGGCCTAAGCGCCTGTCTAAAAACGCTATTAACCTCAAACAAGAGGAAATATGGAACAACCTAATAGACAGAGTCGATAGCGAGTTGAACCTGGCTAAATTCTGGCATCAAATCAAAAATTTAAAAGGACTAACAGGAAAAGCGAAGGCTCGAATAAGAGAGAACGGGGATTATATAGAGGATCCGGTGGTTCTGGAAGAAAGATTTAGAACATACTGGAAGAATGTCTTCAGCATCACTCCATAAAACAATGAAGAGTTCGACCAGGAATTTGAAGGCTGACTGATCGAAGACTTAAATCAGATCATACATCGCAGGCACTACATCATGAAGTAGATGAAGGCAGGGAGATGGCGGGCCAAGGCCACCCCATAACACTGAGGAGGTCATGTTCACTGCGAAATCCTTTGAACAAAGGGCGCCAGGCTGGACGGGCATTACTAAATGTAACTTAGTAAATGCCCCACAACAGATAATTCAGGTAATCGCAACCACCCAATACTTCCCTGAATACAGGTTACTTGTAAAAATAATCTTTATACCTAAGGGAGGTAAACCCCCTGATCAACTATTAATTACAGGCCAATCTCACTGCTTGAATTTGTGGCGAAGATCTATGAGAAGCTCTTGGATGACCGGCTTCAAGATCAATTATACGAGCAAGGAGCTCACAACCCTCAGCAACACGGGTTCCGTAGGAGACGTGGAACGGAAAACGCAATCGCCCTTCTAACGGAAAAACTTGCGAGCTGCAAAGCTGAGCGGAAATATTTAGACGTGGTACTGCGAGATGCACAAAAGGCCTTCAATAAGGTTTAGCTGAGGGGACTACAATTAGAGATCTTAAACCTTGGGCTAAACCCAATCCTGGAAAGGGTCCTCTGCGTCTATATGAATTCGAACTCGAGGAGGGTGTTCCACAAGGCAGCTGTCTGAGTCCGTTGCTGTACCTCGTGTACACAATAGATCTACCTGCTCCAGTGCGGGACGAAATCATGTATCTGTAGTTCTCAGATGACATCACACAAATCGTCCCTAGTCCCATTAGGAACGCTAGAGTTCAAGCAAGGGCGACAGGTACCGAGATCGAAAACATCAACATATTTGAAAAAAGTGGAAAATTAAGACGAACCGTCAGAAATTCCAAATAATTCTAATGAACCGCCGGAATTAAACGATATATTCGTAGACGACGAACACTACCCTAATCTAACGAGGGAAAAGTCCTCACCAAATCTGGATATCAGACCCACATTAACAACAGAGTCTCCCTAAGCAAAGGAGAGCTGAAGAAACTTTACAGATTCCGAAGACTAAATGTGCCGAACAAAAATAAACTTGACACCGCCTTGGTACGCTCCGTCCTGGTGTACCCAGCGGTGATCACGCAGATGGCCAGCTGTAACTCTCACAGGACGATGTAGAGGGTACAGAATAAAGCAACACTGCTTATTGCTGACGCGTGAAGGATCGACCGTATTAAGCAGACAGTCCTATACGAAAGCGTGGGACTCATCGCTTGTTCACTGATTTTATACCATTTTGGCGTGTGTTGGCCCTTTCGTCCATCTCGAACAATAATAGTCTGTAATCAATATTAGTAAATCCTTTTAAGATTTTGAATATCTCAATCAATTGTCCACGTAATCGTCTACTTTCAAGTGATAGTAGGTTTAATGAGCGGAGTCTACTTCGTACGGTTTGTTTCGGATTCCAGAAACTAGTTTCGTAGCCCGATGTTGCACTCTTTCTAACTAGGCTATATCCTTGTTTAGGGAAGGACACCAAAATTGAACCGCATATTCGAGGTGTGGGTGCACGAGCGATTTGTATAGTGGTATGATTATATCTTTCGATTTGGAAGTAAAATCCCGAGTAATATATCCTGACATTCGGTCTGCTTTTTTTACAAGCTTCTGCGCATTGTTTCTATACTTTAAGGTCATCCGAGATTAAAATCCCTAGGTCTTTTTCTAAGTTAGCGGATTCGAGAATTTGGCCTTTCATATGGTATTCTACTTTTAAGTTCTGACATCCTAAAGGCATGACCTTGCATTTACCTATGTTAAAGCTCATTTGCCATTTATCCGCCTATTCCACAATTTTATTAAGGTCCCTTTGCATTTGCTCTACATCGGGTCATGAAAGGGCTCGGCTTCCTAGCTTTGTGTCATCTGCAAATTTAGAGATCCTACTAAACACTCCATTATCCAACTCATTAATGTAAACAATAAATAATAATGGGCCCAGGACTGACCCCTGTGGTACCCTGCTGGTGACTAGGGCTCACTCTGAACACGTCCCATTTACAACAATCCGCTGTGAACGATTTGATAGCCAGTTTCTAATCCATTTAAGTATATTACCCCTCACTCCAATTGCTCTAATTTTCACCAATAGCCTTTCGTGCGGAACTGTATCAAAGATCTTTTTAAAGTCAAGGTAAATTATATCCGCCTCTTTAGTTTCATCGTAGATGCAAATCATGTTATGAAAAAAAATTCGAGTAAATTGGTTAGGCACGAGCGCTCCCGTCTGAATCCATGCTTAAAGTCTGCAGTTAAATTATTAGCCTCACAATGGCTCACCAACCTATCTCTAATTATTGATTCTAAGAGTTTTCCAATTACAGAAGTTAGGCTGATGGGACAGAAATTAGTAGGCGTAACATTTGCTCGCTTGAACTCTATTGGAACTAGGCCTTCACCTATTGATCGATTGAAAAGCGTACAGAGCTGTCTTGCTAATTCATTTTTTAGTTCTTTAAAATAGGTTGGGTACACCCCATCGGGCCCGGGTGACTTCGATTTTTTCATTTTATTAATATATGTGAGAATCTCCCCTTCATTTATACTTATGTTGGATAAAATATTTTGTCTTTTAAAATTTATGCCCTCGCCTAGTGTTTCTAATTGTGTCACGTCCTCAATAGTAAAAACACTCGAGAAGTGCTCATTTAATATTTTAGCAAATTGTTCTGGGACGTCCGTCATAACGCCATCTTTACCTCTGATCGGCCCTATTGAACCCTTTATGGGCTTTCTACTGTTAACGTAACTATAAAACCGTTTCGGTTCGCGCTTCGAATTTATAGCAAGGTCTTTTTCATATTTCAACTTAGCTTCTCTAATGGCCCACTTTACCAGCCTTCGAGAGTCTACGTATTTTTCCCGATTTGTTGTTGTTTCGTTTTTTCTAAAACTCTGATAGTCTTTATTACGCTCCCGAATTAAGTTAATTATTAAAGGGCTAACCCACGGTGCTCTCTTTGACTTTCCATTCTTTCGACGTACGTACTTAACTAACTCGGAATCCACCGTGAGCACATTTTGCTGTAGTTCCAAATACATTCGAGCAGGCACAGTTCTGCTCAACGGTTTACGTGTCCAAACGGCCACTTTTCAAGACTTTGTCCAGTCTTGACTTGAACTGATCAACAGAATTGCTGTTAACAACTTCTACTGGAAGTGCGTTCCAGCTAGCACAGATGCTGTATGTCAAAAATTTCCCACACAGATCGCGGTGGTAACGCTTCAGTTCAAGTTTGTAGCCGTGATTTCTAGTTCTGCCCGCACTCAGTAGGAAAACATCAGTGTAGTCTACATTGTCGAAGCCTCGAAGTATTTTGAACACATCGTACTTCCCATATGCAGCACTTCCCCCCACCCAGGTGGTACTGAAGACCTCGCAGCTGCGAGTGTCCCACCACTACGCATTGTGCGCCCTCGTCCGACAGGACGGCAAAGCGATTTGGGGTTCTCAAGGCGTCCTCTGCGGCAAGGGATATTGTCCTCTGGTTCTTATTTTTCTTCTTCTTACCACTTTTATTTTGATTTCCTATTTCATGAAACTCTCCTTCGTTCAAGCTCGCACTCCTAACCTCCAGTGAACCCTACACTGCTGGTGCCGATGTGCTCGTCTCGGTCGGTTCACTGTTGCTCACTGGTGCTTCCATCGCGGCTACTACCTACATTTTCTTCTTTCTTCTTCGTTTCTTTTTCTTCTAATTGGTCCAAGGATTTACTGCAGCAGCTTCAATGAGAGCAACTGCAGCCCCAGTGTTATCGTTCTCAATATTCTGTAGGTTCGTTTGAGCTGAGCCCGACACAGGAATTCCCGCCGTCTCGAGGGTTGCCGCGGATGTAACGACGTCAGCATAACTTGTCTCTGTTCTCCATCCCCCTCTTTTAGCCATGACGTGGTCTTTTCCGTGACCTCTCTATCCGAATTGGGCGGTACTGCTCTCTTGCATCGTGTCTGCGGCATTACTGTCCGCCACGAAAGTTCCTCTAGTCTCGTTCCCATTCCCTGGAGGTGAACTGAAGATGACACGTCTCGTGAGTACGTCAACTGCCTCTTGAAGTTGGTCCACCTGATACCTCAGGTTAGTAAATTCCACAATGCAGTTTTCTTCGAATTGACCAAGTTGATTTCTTGCGACGGCCAGTTTGCGGTGGTGACGTTCTTCCGCTTCCCTCATCTTCCTCTCCATTGCCAATTCTATGTCGCAGAACTTGCAGACGCTCTGACGAGTGATGTTCTTAAAGTTTCCCTCTTTAAAATCTATACACCAACGAATACCTCTGCACCTAGGGCATTCAATTTTTAATTGTTGGGCACCAGGCATTTTGATCTATTTACTTTTGTGCTTTTGTCAGATGACTAGGTGAGCGCTAATATCTTCGATGCTTGTAATCACTAAAATGAGATGAAAAGGTTTAGTGCTGGGTCTCGGGCTGCCGTATCCGCCTACCCCACAGGTCTTTCCAGCCTCTCCCTAGCAGACCTCTCCATTTGTCTGCCAAACTAGCCGAAAGGGTTTTCCCATAGGCTAGACGGTCCCAAACGTGGAGTAACAAAGAAAAGAGGTACCCTAGTAGACCTTACGATCCATTCAAAGAGGGTAACTTTGAGTGGACACTTGAGAAGGCGCAGTCCTCTAAAGGGCCAGATTGACGCTCTAGAAGAGCACTCGCGCCGCGCTTCAAGTCTCCAATCGGCTATTTTTCAAGACTTCGTCTAGTCTCGACTGGAACTGTTCAACAGAGTTGCTGTTGACAAATTCAACTGGAAGTGCGTTCCGAGTGCTGCAGATGCTATATGTGAAATATTTCGCACACATATCACGCTGGTAACGCTTCAGTTCAAGTTTGTAGCCGTGATTTCTTGTTCTGCTTTGGCTAAGCTGGAAAATATCCCTGTAGTCTACAATGTCGAAGCCTCGAAGTATTTTGAACACTTCGATAAGCTGACCACGCAGTCTCTAGGTCTCCAGCGAGAACAAGTCTAATTCCCATAATTTATCTTCGTAACTCTTGTGTTTGATAGAAGGAATCAGTTTGGTTGCTCTGGCTTGCACACGTTCTAATTTTGCGATATCCTTTGGAAACGAAGGACTCCAAAATTGTACAGCATACTCCAGGTGTGGGCGGACAAGGGAGTTATACAAACACAGTACTATATCCTTGTACCGATATTCAAACTGTCGTTTTATATAACCTAACATCCTTTGGGCTTTCTTCTCTGACGCAATACACTGCCTCGAGAACTTGAGATCACTAGTGATAGTTACACCCAAGTCGTTCTCTGGGTTCAAAAGCAGTGCCGTTAAATATATACTGAGATTGGAGGTTTCGGTGGCCAATATGCATCACTTTGAATTTGTTCAAGTTAAAAGGCATTTGCCACGTGTCCGACCACTCCCTAATCTTCCGAAGATCATCTTGAAGACGGGCAGTATTTCCTTCCTTTGCCACGTTCATACCAAGCTTGGTATCATCGGCAAATTTGGAAATCTTCGCAACCATGTCACTGTCCATGTCGTTAACGGCAATGATGAACAGTAGTGGTCCCAGGACAGAACCTTGAGGAACACTGCTAGTAACGGGCATCCACTCAGAAGCCTGTCCATTCAACACCACCAACATTCCTGTCAGGAATGTTGGTAAATTCTTAATATGATTTTTGAAAGATTTGATACTTTAATAATTTCACTTGAATCAAGAGTTAAAATTCGTATTTAAAGATTTACCTTTGCCTTTAATAATCCTATAATCGAACAGATCGATGGTTTGCCATGGGATCTCCTATGGTCCCTTTAGCTGCAGATTTTTTTTCATCTGTGATTTCGAAAACAGACTTTTGAACTCAATTAATCAAAATATTAAGCCTATATACTACAAAAGATTTGTGGATGATACTTTCGCTATCTTTTATACAGTAAAACAAGTACAAGAAATTTGTTCAAATTTTAAACAACTTCCATCCAAATATCTCCTATATTATGGATATAGTAAACAATGAATCTCTCTCTTTAACCTTTTTAGATCTATTAATCACTAGACAAAGTGAAAAAATAAAAAACTGGTTTAGGACTAATTTTTTTTATCTTCTGTGGTATTTCAAATAAAATTGCACCCTAAAAACTTTACAGAGGATTCCGAATTTCAGCCGACAACTTTGCACTGCAAAAAGATTTTGGTTCTTAGCCAATTATTTTGCCAATAATTCATTTCCTATTGGACTTGTTGAGAACACGATCAAGACATTTTTAAACAAACCAATTAGTAAATCCATTACTGCCCCAAAAGAAAAACGCTATCTCTTATTGCCCGATATAGGGCATCTGAACAAACTTCTAAAACTTAACCTCACCCTAATCTCCAAGACTCATTTTTATCATATTAATATACAGCCAATTTTTATCAACAAAAGAAAAATAGGTAGGTTTTTCAGAGTAAAAGACAAACTTCCTTTAGGCTTGTGTAGTGATGTCATATATAAATTCACATGCTCTGGTTGCTCTAGGGAAACCTACATTGCAGCACTACACGTACACTAGAGGCGAGGGTTTCGGCTCACTTGGGTATCAGCTACAGAAAAGGAAACACTATCGCAAAAAGATAATTCCACATACGCAGTCACATCAAAAAATGTAAAACAGATAATATATATATAATTTTAAATACTAGCTACATGTATAAAGGAACAGGTACTTAGGATTTGGGAATCTATTTTCCGATTCAACTGCAGTCCCCTTACATATAATTTAATTATTCAAACAATCAACCTGCGCTCGTTAATAACTATCGCTAATGTAACGACCAACTAACTTTTAAATTTAAATAACCAACCGATGTTAAATCAAAACGAAAATAGAGTTTCCTTTGTATTCCCTTGGATACCTCACCCCATAAGATGCGTTTCAAATACGTGTTATTAGTATTTTCTTTTAAAAATTCCTTGTAATTAATTGTTTTCCTTCAGTTCATTCTTCCTTGAGAATGAACTGAACAAGTTCGAAAGTACTTGGAATCCGTCTTTCATTTTCCTGTGGGATATTTTTTGCATTTATTGCTCTACTCACGCGCTACTTTGTGAGTTTCTCATATATATATATATATATATATATATATATATATATATATATATATATATATATAATGCAAAAAATATCCCACAGGAAAATGAAAGACGGATTCCAAGTACTTTCGAACTTGTTCAGTTCATTCTCAAGGAAGAATGAACTCAAGGAAAACAATTAATTACAAGGAATTTTCAAAAGAAAATACTAATATATATATATATATATATATATATATATATATATATATATATATATATATATATATATATATATATATATATATATATATATATATATATATCATAGGGGAGGGAAGTACTGTTTAGATATGTAACGAAATAAGTGAAGAATTCTGTCTGAACTTGTATATTTTTTGTATGTTGTCAATGTCTCTGTTTGAATAACCATTGTTAGTTAAAAAAAAATTGTTCTAGTTATTTCGTGGCGGACGTAGTTCCGTGTTGATGCATTCTCTTTTGGCTTTCATGTATCTGCCAAGGTTGGTCTCCTTTCGGTAGACGTTGGTGTATTGTCCATTATTGTTCTTTTGGACATCCAATCCAAGGAAAGTTATTCGTAATATTGTGAGAATAATTTATTTAAAGTGTCCGATGTAGAAATTTGCAAATGTCGAGCTAAGTGGAAACCTCAAAGCTATTCTGTCAATCTGCCTGTATAGCTTTCAATCTGAGCTTCCGAATGGAGCCTCGGTCAGGCAAAGTTTCAAAAGGTCTCGAAGGATACGAGGTTCTATTCTTGGAGGGTGTAGGTCGGTAGCTTCTTAAACATATCCTATGATTATGTCGAGAGTTTCGTCGACCGGAACCTTGGTAATGAAGCTAGCCACATCCATGTAGGCCGGGTTGTAACGAAGAGATCTCTAGATAAATATTATAAAAATTCGTTGCTGGATTTAATAAATACTTTGCTGGTATGTACGGGGTGATAATGCTGTTGAAGTATTTAGCTATCTTATATGTGGGAGTTGTAACTTTGATATGAATGGTCGAACGTGGTGGTTTCTTTTATGAATTTTTACAATTGCCTTAGATATATCCGGGTGTGAATTCTCCTTTAATAGGTTGTAGCTAGATTTGGTTCGATAGGCTTTTGCTCGTGTTTTAAGATCTTCGGTTGGGTATTTTGTTATTTTTATAAATTTCAAATTATTCGACAGAATCGTGTTTAATTTTTGGAGGTAGTCGTTTTTGTTTAGTATGAAAGAAAATTTGTATTTGTCTGCCCTTCTCGATTGTTCTTTAATTTCTTGAGTGATTCCTTCATTTCGTTAGTTAGAAGTGAACCTTTGTTCTTAGAGCAGTGTTTGGTACTAGAACATTTAGTAAGATTAAGATTTACACGAGATGTGCGTCGAATATTATCCTTCATAGAAGGATATCTTTTCGCACACGCAAACAACAGTCCAGCCAACATTTACCTTTGGCCGTAAAAATTCATTTTTAATCGCCTATTTCGATGAAATAAAGTCATGAATCATTTCGAAACGCATTTATAAATTAATATGGCACTTTTTAACCTCAGATAATTTACTTATACGGGACTAAGTTTTATAATGAAACTATTTGTGCAAAAGAACTTCTCGACAAGACTAAGCAGTTGGCGGACGTGTTGAAACTGATAGCTCATCACGAGATCGAGGAAGTCACTCGTGATTGGCTGAGCCGTAGGGATGCTTCTCTTCGCTTCTTCCTCTCCCAAGTGACAGCAGACATGAAGAAAGTTACAGATGTTAAAAACAAGATCTGCAGGGTCATATTAACCAAAGATTTTCATTTTTGTTCTATGTATAAAATACTAGCTTGTCTTTGATATATTAACACCGCTTGTGATTTTAGCGGTTAAGCTACATCGAGTGTGGTTAGTCGCTGGATACTTCTGATTCGGGTCAACTCAGCGGCTGTAGATAACTGGGGTTCGGATCCTAATCTAAGCTGTAGATTCCCACCCAGCAATAAAGAAATCTTAAATGAGTACAGATCGTTGGAAACCCCTACCATTAAAATGCTTTAAAATCAATTCGTTAATTTGTGGCGTTTAAAATCAATGTTTAATTAATCCAAAGAGTAAATTGCTCTCTCTCTCTCTCAGTAAGGAATACTAACTATATATCTCATGACGAGTATCCAATTCTTAAACATACTCAGTATACATAATAACACTGAAGAATGGTTCCCTTGGCCACTTGAAAGGTTTAGTGTCCGTCATATAGTCATTTTGCATCATTTAGAGGAAATGGGCAAAGTCAGCAAACAGGATGTATGGATTCCACGTAAACTGACCGATTTCGACCGTCAGCGTCGCATAGACGCCTTCATGACACTACTGTCTAAGTAACGTCGTTTTGATTGGCTGAACAAAGTGGTTAGTGCAGATGAGAAATGGCGTCTACACTCGAACATCCCACGCAAAAGAAACTGGGCAGACAAAGGTGCCCCTGCTCAACTTCCGGCAAAGGCCGACCGACATCAAAAGAAGCTTATGGTTTGTGTCTGGTGGGATGTAAAGGGGGTGATTTACTGGTAAATGATGGAACGCAATCAGTCTATCGACGCTCAATTATACAGTCAACAACATCAAGAGTTAACATATGTAATTGATGCGAGAACTTTCTTAGAACCCAACTCTTTTTAAAATTCCTCAGCCCAAGGGAGAGAGGACTGAACGGATTAGTCGGTTATGAGCGTGGCTAAAATTATAAATACAAATCAGAGTATAATTAAGTTTCAGAGTGCAGTTTTAGGTTGGTTTTGGGGTAATAGAAATGGAGTACAAAAATATACTTTACTACTATGCAAATATAATATTTACAAAATTAAAAGGGTTTTAATTAAAGGTATATAAACATAAGAGACGTACACGAGTCAGCTTTAAAGAGCTACCTGAGCGGGACCGACGCCATACACACAAACGGACAATGACAGATGGGACACTAAAATGACCTTGAGCGCACGCGAAGCCAAAGGACGGGAGCTTAAAAGGGAAGAGTGTTACAAGGAGTTGCAAGGAGTTAATAGGAAAGAAAGTACTCCAGGAGACATTACGGTCCGTTCAAAGAGGGTACCTTTGGACTTGCAATCGAGCGGGCACATGGCTGCTCAAATGTTTTGCGTCCCTAAACGGCCACTTTTCAAGACTTTGTCTAGTCTTGACTTGAACTGGTCAACAGATTCACTGTTGACAACTTCCACTGGAAGTGCGTTCCACTTACCGCAGATACTGTAGGTGAAAAAATTTCCACACAGATTGCGGTTGTAACGCTTCAGTTCAAGTTTGAAGCCGTGATTGCGCGTTCTGTTCTCACTCAGTGTGAAAATATCCCGGTAGTCAACATTGTCGAACCATCGAAGTATTTTGAAAACTTCGATGAGCTGACCACGCACTCTATGGGTTTCCAGCGAGAACAGATCTAATTCCCTCAGTCTATCCTCATAACTTTTATGTTGGATAGAGGGAATCAGCTTGGTTGCCCTGGCTTGTACGCGTTCCAATCTCGCGATGTTCTTATGAAATGAAGGACTCCAAAATTGTACGGGATACTCCAGGTGCGGTCAGACAAGTGAGTTGTACAAACACAGTACAATCTCCTTGTTCCGATATCCAAACTGGCGCTTTATATAACCTAGCATCCTTTAGGCCTTTTTCTCCGCCTCAATGCACTGTTTCGAGAACTTGAGGTCACTAGTGATTGTTACACCCAAGTCCTTCTCAGTGTCGGTGGATTCAAGAGCAGTGCCCTTAAGGATATACTGAGATTGGGGGTTTCTGTGGCCGATAGGCATCACTTTGCATTTCCCCACGTTAAAAGGCATTTGCCACGTGTCCGACCACTTCCCAATCTTCCCAAGATCTTCCTGCAGGCGGGCAGTATTTCCATCCTTTGCAACGTTCATACCAAGCTTGGTATCGTCGGCAAATTTAGAAATCTTGGCAACCATGTCACCATCCATGTCGTTGACGTAGATGATAAATAGTAGTGGTCCCAGGACAGAAGCTTGAGGCACCCCGCTAGGTACGGGCACCCACTCAGAAGCCTGTCCATTCACCACCACCCGTTGCCGTCTAAACACTTAGCCAGTTCTCGATCCAGCCGGCTACTTTTCCGTCTATGCCCAGCGCTCGCACTTTCCGGAGAAGGCGGCGGTGTGGTACCTTATCAAAGGCTTTCTGAAAGTCTAAGTACACCACATCCGCCGCCTTGTCCCGAAGCCGTGCTGGGAACTCCTCAGTAGCAGGTTTGACTCTAAATACGACGTCATTTTGTCCACCATCATGCTTTCCATGAGTTTGCCGACTATCGAAGTCAGACTGATAGGTCGGTAGTTTGACGGTTGGCTTCGGTCTCCTTTCTTGAAGATAAGAGTCACCTCCGCTTCACGCCGGTCTCTAGGAACGCGTTCGGTCCGGATTGACATGTTGAAGATTTCGCTCAGGTGTCGTGACACTTGATCGTGCACTTCTTTTAACACTTTAGGTAGAAACCCAACCAGGCCAGGTGACTTATTCGTCATTAGGTCAGTGATCTTCTTTTTTATTTCCCCTTCGGTGAAGTCCATATCCTCCAGCTTTTCCCCCCGAGTAGGGATCCATTGGCTGGGGGATGGGACCACACTGTTCAGTAAACACTGAAGAGAAGTAGTCGTTGAGGAGGTTAGCATTTTCTGCATCTGAATGCTTTAATGCCCCCTCCTCATTTCTCAAAGGGCCAATCGTTCGACAGATTGGTTTACGGCTGTTCACATATCCAAAAAACTCCTTGGAATTCTCTTTACACAGTCTCGCCACTCGGAGTTCCTCAGACCGCTTAGCCGCCCATATGCTGGACTTCACTCTCTTGGCTAGCCTCCGGTATTCGTCAAAGTCACCCGAGATCTTCGATTGCCGGTACACAGTTCTCTTCTTCCTAAGCAGTTGGCCGATTTCTCGATTAAACCACTTTGGTTGATCAGAAGACCGACGAGTACATTTCAGAGGGATGAAACGCGATTGAAGACTCATGAATGTAGTTTTGAAACTGTTCCACGAGTCTCCAACAACATCGCACACTTCTACCCTCGCGTCAGTCAGTCCAGTACGAACACCTGCAAAGTCTGCTTCTTTCAAATCGAGTTTCCTTGATTTACTAGTTGCAGGCCTTGCCTTCGGGACTTTGACTACAAATCTAATTAGTCGGTGGTCACTGCCACTGAGCTCTTCGCCAACAGAGAGGTCCTCAACGATGTCATCCTCAGAGGTGAAAACCAAGTCGAGGATATTGTTTCCTCTCGTTGTCTCTCTCACCCATTGAGTGAGGAACTCGTTGTTCGTGAACTCCAGGAGTAGTGCGTTCTCGCCACAGGGTTCTCTGGTTTCCCAGTCAACTTGTGTGTTGAAATCACCCATGATGATACATACTCTGTCTTCGACAAGTTCTCCTAGTAGCTGGTACAGATCTCTGTCCTTTTCAACGAGTTGGGCAGGAGGTCTATAAAGCACCAGGGTCCTGTATTTGGCGGGACCTATCTCTAGGTTAATACCTAGTAGTTCATGGTCGGATACAATGTTGCAATCCGTCGAGTTGAGAGTATCCTTGACATACAACATCACACCGCCACCCTCTCTGTCTAGCCTATCTCTCTGAAAGAGCTTGTAACCGGGAATCGTGAATTCACCTTTAAATTCTCGGCTCGAGCTTTTAATCCACGTCTCCGTTATGGCCACCATCTCAGGTTTCTCTGTTGCTACGAGGCCACGGAAGTCAAGAAACTTATTCCTGATTGACCTCGCGTTGAACAGAAGAACTTTGAGGGAGTCCCCTAGTGTAGGACTCCCTACGCTCTTCCGTTTCCCGGCTTCTTTTGTGTGGCAGTACCCCTCTTTGCCACATCTAAGAACGTCGTTCCAGGAGTGACACGGGCATACTGTATTATGTCCGCCTTCACTCTGGGTCGGACGCTCCTCTGCGTCCGCTCTACGACATCCTGGATTAAGTTACAGAGTACAGACTTTCCCTTGAATGAAAGGTGCACTCCGTCCCTTTGGTAAAGGTCGTTTCGACCGCAAAAGGTGCGGTAAGGGTCCAGAAAGAAGACCCCTTCCACCGTACAGAGGTCGGACAGGCGCTGGTTCAGGGTAACGTTTCTAGAGTGAGCTGTCCGGCGAGGAATTCTTCTTGGGAGCATTCCTACAACGACCCGTTTGCGAGTTCTCAATCCGCAGTAGTCCACGGCTCCCATGACCGTGTTGAGAATTTTCTCGCTGGGGCCTACTTTGCCTCCTTGGAGGTAGAGGTCATTCCCACTCACCATCAGGGCAACGACTGAATTCTCAGAGATCTGAGATTTCTCAGCCTCTACCCTGATGTGATGGTTTTCCCGTCCTGGCTGGCAGCATACCTCCACACTAGTGCGAAGGCGGCCGCTAGCAGGGGCTGCAAACCTTGTGCTTGGGAATCACCCACAAGGGTAACCCTCGGACATTTCCGTGCACAGGTTTGAAACTTTCCTTGGGGAAGCAAACTCTCGGTTCCTTCTTTTTTCTCCATCTTATTTTTCTTTTTCTTATTCATCTTTTTCCCCCTATCTTCCTTTGTTATATACTCTTCTGTTTTTATCTTATCTTCCTCTGCTTCAACTTTCTCTTTTTCAGCTTCTACTTTATCTTTTGTTTCAACTTTCTCTTCTTCCTGTTTCTTTCCCTTCCTTTTCTTTTTCTTTAAGGGTTTATCCGTAGCATGCGGACCTAGCTCTGGGGGTAATACTGCAGATGCAGTGTTTAGTACAGGGCTTGACGTTAGCTCTGCTATTCTGACCTCTAGCTTGCGAATCAGTCCGGCGTGTTCTAATTCGAGGCTGCTTATTTTCTCCTCAAACTTCCTGGATCTTTTCTCGGAAGCCCTGCATGTTTCTTTTAGGTCCTTTATTTGGCCGTTTAAAATACAGTCAGGGCAGGAACTGGCCGGGTGGCATTTTGAAAAACACCTCTCCGGAAAGTCCACGCACCACTTATCTATGTGGCATATTGCACACGTGTATTTTAGAGCTCCTGGTTCTTTCTTGCCGGTCATTTTGAACACTTTCTCTCTTTCAATACTTTGCGACCAATCAATGATAAAAAGGGGGGTTGGTGAGTTCTCCCCGCGTGAGTCGCTCCCGCCTATCCATCGGAGTCGTTTCGGAGTCTTCCAGAATGCACGCTCCATGTGCTGCTGTTCGTCCAACCGAGTCATCAAGCCTCGGCGTGCCGTGGCTCCCAACCAAGCAGCACTGACGGTCCCCGATGGGGCCATCGATTTGTCACCAGGTGAACAACAACGAAGCACGCTCCTTACTAAACTCCTACTAGTTCCTTTCACAACGGCCAGGATCTCGGAGCAGCGTTCAATGGATATCCCGACACACCAAGGAACTCGACCCAAGGCTTTTTATTGGCCTGGAAACCAACCTGGGAACAAAGGGCCGTCACCTCGGACCGATGCTACCAGAGGCACCCGTCAATGGGCACTGGGAACGGTCAATAATTACGCGCCAGGGAGTAGTCCTGCCTTGTTAGAGACGGCATAGAGTCCACAATAATAGCTTCTTGACATATGACTCTATTACGCGAGATGAACTCAGATCTTACCTTCGGGTTTAGAATACCGAATCGAGAATGTGACGATTTGGGTTCGGGTAACGGGTACCAACGAGTACTGGGTTGACTCTCGCGAGTTCTAAGGAAATACACGGAGCTTGGACTGTTCTACAAGGGTTCACGCGGAACTAACGGGGACGGGAGGATAGGAGATACTCGCTGATACTCAGGACACAAGCGGTTACTTACTGCCGTCTAAGTCCGGCGTTGGACGTTTTATAGGGGTGAGACGGAGGGGCTTTACCATGTACACGAAGGGGGAGGGTTCCAGTGGACAGACGCTTCGCCGGGCGAAGTGGACTTTGCCCGAATCCCGTCGTCGCAGGATAATCCCCGGCGGGACCCTTCGTGCTCTTAAGCACATCTCAGGCTTCCGCGAAGTTAGGCCTTCAGCCCGTCACGACCTTTGCGCCTCGTTAGCGTGGATTAAAAAGGGTTGCGCAGGTGTGTCCCCCCTCTCTCTCTTCTTGAAAGGGACGAGCGCGCGCGTCTTCTCCCCTCTCTCTCTAACACAACCTATTATTTGAAACGAAAGTGGATCTTATCTTACTTTCCATATTTACTCACATATTAGAGAAAGTGTATTAATTATCTAAGTTATGTAAGTGTCTTTCCCAAAGGAAAATGTACCACCGATACAAGATCAAACTTCAAACCTCCCATGGGGGAGGGACCCTTCCCACTTAAGATATGAGTCTGAATATGGAACTATAAAATATTTATTTAGCTTCACTTCAAATATCCACAGTGCTCTGCACAAATGATCACCACTGATCGCTTTGCTATCCCAAGGCGACATGAAATCGAAAGCGTTACACAAACCTTGTTCAAGAGTGTGCAATGGCGTAGTTAAGGAGGGGGTGAGAGGGGCACAAATTTATAGGTTACCCTGGGCCTCGATTAGAGGGGGACCCAAACGAGTGTCCCATCCCTTTTTTGAATGACAAAAAACAGTTAATAAAATGGTTAAATATAGAAGCCAATAAAAATATAGACAAATATTAGCTCAAGCATTAGTCAAGCAAAGTATAAGAAGTTACTTAAAGTGAAATTTTTGTGATGTCGTTGCCGTTTAATCATACATAAGTATTCCATATTAAAGTATCTTACTTATTTTTAGTTTAATTTTATACACTATCAGACTTACCAGAGTGAATAAAAATATTGCAGGAGTAGATGTTTTCATGTTATTCATGATATCAAACATTCGTATGTTGGGGGCCCCAAAGAAGATAATTCTCCTGGGCTTCCAATCCCTAGCTACGCCACTAAGAGTGTGATCCTTGTTCATTCCAATATATGAGTAGGGGTAGAGCTCATATTCTCCAAAGTTATACAGTCGAACCTCGCTTAACGAGCATCAATCGTTCCCGAATCTTACTCGTTAAGCAAAACAATTTTTGCCATAGGAATCAATGTAGAATACGATAATGCATCCCATGCTTAAAAAAAATACCCCCAAATAATTTGTAATAATATATAAACTAGTTTTTTAAATTATTACCCCATAAAAAGATTATTAATATAAATGAATCTGGTAAAGAATAAATAATTTTTAAAATAAAATAAAAATAGATACTGTTGCAACTTACGAAAAAAGAAGGTAGCTCCTGGCGCAAGGAAGACGGAGACGGAGTGAGGAGGGACGATTTTTGGCGTGAAGGAGGATGCTGGATCTTCTTTTAAACTTTTCGAACCACCCACGGCTTGCCCTGAATGTTTCTTCTTCGTCCATTGATGCCCCTGTCGTTTTCTTAACGAGGTCGGAGAAAATCACTTTCGCCTTCTCACAAATGAGAAGGCGAAAGTGATTTTCTCCGACCTCGTTCTCATTGATCCATAAGAGAAACAACCTTTCAACATCGTCAAGAATACGTGACCGTTGCATAGATATTCTTGTCACTCTCTTTGAAACATTTATCTCCTTAATATTGTCCTTGTTCTTGAGGATAGTGCAAATTGTTTACCTAGTCCGATTGTATGTGCGTGCTAGGTCAGCGACGCTCACATCTTGTTATGGCTTCTCAATGATTTCACGTTTTAATTCTACTGTGATTCTTCTTCTCTTATCACTGTTTTCTTCGGGAACATTATTTCATGGGTTATTAAACTTTGCAAAAAAGAAATCACAAATAATTCATCTGAACACAAGTTTGGAAAATGTAGGATCACAAGCGACACTAATATGCTCCTGGAACGAGCGCTAAACACAGACTGTGTTAGCCGAGAATCAGGCGGGAGCGAGTCAGGAGTATAATACAAGGGACCTCGCGTTGTCTCCTCGTGACTCGTGGCAGGCTCCTCGTGACTAGTGGCTCGCTAGGTAGAAAGGAACCTTCACGTCGGGCATACGAATCACCGTAGAAATGCACACGGCAATTTTAATTTTGCTCGTTAAGCGAGTCAAAAAATTGTACCAAAAAACTTTGCTCGTTAAGCGAGGTTTGATTGTATTTCTATTAATATATTAGATTGGTCCGTTTTGGGGGATTGGTATAGGTTTATGGTTGCTTTCCTTTACAGTGTCTGTTATTTTAGCTTCAAGGTGAAGTGTGATAATATAAGCTACTGTACCATTGTGACTTAACCTTAGAAACGTTTCATATTCGTTGAGAGCCTTGCTTTTGTCACACCAATATATGAGTAAAGGTAGATCTCAGTGCTTGGATACTTGTTTTTGTTAAGGATTTCCTTAGCTCATTATCTATTTCAATTTTAACTCGTTTTTTAACTTTCAAAAGTGTTAAAATTTCATTTTCAGTCCTAGTTTGTAAAATTGTTGAATTTTTTAACTTTGCTTCGTTAGTTTTCGATTTTTATAGCTTAAAAATCACTAAAATAACTCAGATTATTTCCTTTCACGTGTTTAGTAATTAGTACACATTTTATTGCAATCTTTTATATTTTCGGCCAAAGAAGATGACCATATAGGTCAAAACGTCACCAGATAAATTTATTGTGCTTCTGTTAACAATTTTTTTACTTTAAAGAATCCAATTTTACGTTTTCATCCTTGAGTTAATAAATATTTTGCTGTAAAAATTTAATAGCGAAAATTAAATAATAATAAAACAAGGCCTGTTGACCAAAGTCGCGTGGTCTCACTTATTCTGATTTATAACCTTACGACATCCAAAATCTTTAATAATTCCCTGACATTGGCAATTACGTATATTGTTCGAAGAAATGTAAAACAACATAAGAGTTTCAAATTTGGTTAGAATCGGCCGAATAGTTATAATGTTATTTCCCCCCCCCCTGCCCCCCCCCCCAAAAAAAAAGCAAAACGGGGACCGACGGAAGGACCAACCGATATAGTGAGATATAGAACCGCACGCACCTAAAAATAATCCGTATAATCGTGGATCACGAAAGCAAAGAAATTTTCTTTCCTAGATCACGAACCCCGAGAAAAATCTTTCCTAGATCACGCCCCTCAACATCGCCTAGGGCTCGTGATCTAGGAAAGATCGCATCCATCTCGCCCCTATCATGAATCTTCAAGATTTATAAAAAAAGGGTTTCTCGAGAGTGTCATGTAGTGGTAAAACGAGGATCCATTTTATCGATACACAAAAATCCAAAGTTAATTCAGAAAATTACATCGAACAACTAAACTGGGAAAAAAAATCTTTTGTCGGATGCCTGGAATATTTCAACGAATTCTTAAGTGATTTTTCTTCTGCTAAATTTGAAAATAACTTCAGTGTTTCTCTATCAGGCCTAGTTTTCTGTCTCTCCTCATCTCCATTTTGGCAATATTGAATACTGAAAATGCGCATAAAAATATTTCCAATAGTGTACATAAGTTGATATTAGTTATTTTTAGTAAAATTAAACAAAACTGTTTCTTCAACAAAGTATTTTATTCATACAAGAGGCAAATAATATGAAATATTAAAGAGAGCATAACAAACAAAGAAAAGCACAAATAAAGATTTAAAATTGAAAATGCACGTTGGCAAATATTTTTGGCAGAACATTCAAGAAATAAACTTACGTTTATTTGCGCACCGTTAATGTTGAGCAACAGGAGTATCTCATTTTAAAAACCAGCAATACTCTGCCATCATCACAGCTTCTCAAAGTCCTTGGTACTGAGTTTCAATCTCCTTGATGTCTTGATGGAATCGTTCGCCTTGTTCGTTGGTAAGATCTCCGAGATTTTCAGGAAAACGATCAAGATGATTAAAAAGAAAATGTATTTTGATGCTCATATTCGCGCCAATATCACGAAAAATTGGTAACCAGGTCTTTATAGTTTTCACTTTTGTGTTTTCCAAGGAAATTTGGCACTATATCTACAAAGGATCGTCAAGCTGATGCTTCGTTTTCGCTCATCGTTTTAACCAAATTTGTGTCCTTCAAAAGCTTACGGATCTGTGGTCCATCAAATATTCCTGCTTTAAGTTCTTCGATCGTCAAGCCTGGAACTACACTTCAGATATACCTGAAGTATTCGTCATTCTTGTCAAGAGGTTTGACGAACTGCTTAATCAATCGGACTTTGATATGCAGAAGGGGGATGGGGGGGGGAGGTAATCCAATATATTGGCAGCTCTACATGGAGTCATATTTTTTCGAGGCGGTCAGTTTTTCTTAACATAGTGCTTTACTCGTTCTCTACTCTCCCACATGCAAAGAAAGCAAGGGTATTTCGCATAACCAGATTGCTGCCCCATGAGAAAATTCATCATCTTTAAATGAACGCAGATGACCCATTTATGATTATGATACAGTATTTTTTCTAAAACCAGCTTAATTTCTTCATAATTTACATACAGAGTTGTTGAGTGGCCAAGTGGGATAGAGCCATACAAATTCCCGTTGTCCAACAATTAACCTTTTAAACTACACTTAGTTAGAACTGTCTTTGAAAAGACGCTCCTCCTCTGGTTTGTATTTTTTAATGCCAGATTTATCAAGAAGCCCACTGACATCTCTGCAATAAACAGTTCTTCCTCTTGTGTGAAGAAAGAAAGGTTATACGGTCACCATTTTCCAGAAGATTCTTCTCTTTCAATCGGGAAGTCAACAGCTCTGCAGAATACTTTGGGAGGTTCAGGTCACCATCTAGATCATTTAGCTCTACCTGGGAGAATAGCTGAGGTAAAGGCTTCAAATGAAAGGTCTTGATCTCTAGTGTCATCTTCAGGTGATGAATCTTCTTCGGTTGAGGGCAAATTTATCTTAGGAAAAGCAGTGAAAATAGGAACATGAAGCTCTTTACTGTGTGGAACCGGTCTAATAGCAGAGGTAAAGTTAGGATAGACAAGCGTTTTTCCGGTTAATACCCTTCAAATTGTGGACACAAAAATAACAGGTGTCGACGTAATTTTTGGGCTCCCGCCATACTATTGGTATAGCGAACCTCATTTTTCCTTGTCCGATTAGTCCACTGACGAAAATGTTCTGTATATTTATCTTGGTCTCCCAGCTTGACCTCAAAATATGCGATATACGCAAAATATGCCATATCCTTTTGGAGAAGAGGATATCTTGTTCATTTTCTATTGCTTAGTTCACCACAAGATCTGAAAAATTTGAGAAAAGGAAAATAAATCAGAATTAGAATAAAGAAAAGAACCCAGTGTACTGGACGTACACACATACATAGTGACTAATTTACACATAACATATACATATGGACTCACATATACACTTATGAATATACATATGGACATTAACTCCCACGTATACTCAGAAACCTATGGACTTTGACTCAAGTCTAATATATTGATGTCTATTTCCTAAAGACCAAAGACCTTGCTTCCTGATTGCCATCAGCTCTATCCTAAAGGAGACTTCATTGTCCAGCAAGATGGTGCGCCCTCTCCTATTACCAAAACAACAAAGAATAGTTTAGAAGGAAATTGTCCTCATTTTATGAAAAAGGATGAATGGCCTCTTCAATCGCCTGACTCTAACCGTCTGGATTAGACAAAATACATTTAGTGTATCTGAAGTTAAGCAAAAATTGTTCTTGCATGGGATAAAATAAAGCTCTCTGATATAAAAAAAAATGTATTTCTTTCTTTAATTAAAACGCGATTAAGGGCTGCATGTGACCAAGGAGGTAGACATATTGATCATTTATTTCAATATTGATTTTTTTAGACCATTTCCTTTGTGGGGAGAAATCGGCAACCATATATTTGAGTAATGATTTTATTTTTTAATTGTAGGAATAGTATTATAGTTTATATTATTGAAATTTCTGGAGATAAAGAATACATATAGGTTGTATCTATCTATCTATCTATCTATATATATATATATATATATATATATATATATATATATATATATATATATATATATACATATATGAAATAAAAAATATCTCAAAGTAAAATAATATGACTCTAAGTGTCTAGTTATAATATTTTATCATAGTATATTAAATTTGTTTGTGTCCTTTAGTTCAATCTTTATTTTTATTGGTTCACTTTTAGTCCGATTATTTTGCTTTGATTGATTTGTTATTTCAATCTGAGCTCTTTTTCTGGCTGAGAGGTTTATGAATATTGCCTAATACACTTGTTATAGTAATTTATTATTGTCTGTACTCACTGAAGATTGAACAGGGTGTGTTTCGAAACGTCTGGTATAATAAATCATGATCTCTACCATCGCCTACGTCGTTGTTTACTACTTTAATATATATATATATATATATATATATATATATATATATATATATATATATATATATATATATATATATATATGTATATATATATATATATATATATATATATATATATATATATATATATATATATATATATATATATATATATATATATATATATATTGAGCATATAAAAGGTTTGTTGTCTACGAGTGGTAAAGTGGTAACAACCACAATAGGGCTTTTGTCATATTTAATTTATTTTTAAAAAGCTTTTGAAGGCAGAAAGAAAGATGCAGAAATCGTTCATTGAGAACATATCAGATATACTTGAGAATAAATCATAAGATTGATTTATTGAGAACAAATCAGATACTCATATATCATAAGATTGATTCAAGGGGAACAAATCAGATAACCATTAGTCATAAGATTGATTTATAGGGAACAAATCAGATACGCATAAATCCTAAGATTTTTTATTTAGAACAAATAAGATACACATAAATCATAAGATTGATTTATTGTGAATAAATCAGATACTCATAACTTATAAGAGTAATTTATTTGAAGCAAATAAGATACTCATAAATCATAATTTCTATTTTTGGGGAACCAAACAGACACTCCTTAAACATAAGATTGATTTATTGGGAACAAATCAGTACTCATAAATCATGATAGTTATTTATTGGGAACAAATCAGAATCCCATATATCATAGGATTGATTTATTATGAACAAATCAGATTCTCATAAATCATAAGATTAATTTATTGAGAACAAATCACATACTCATAAATAATAAGATTGACTTATTTGGAACAAAATCAGATACACATTAATCTTGAAGTTGATTTATTGAGAATAAATCAGATATCGATGAATCATAGGAGTGATTTATATCGAACATATTAGATACTCATAAATCATAAGATTGATTCATTGAGAACAAATCATCTATTCACAAATCATAAGAGTGATTTATTGGGAACAAATTAGGTACTAATAAATCATAAAATTGATTTATTTAGAATAAATCAGATACTCATAAATCATATGAGTGCTTTATTGGGAACATATCAGATTTTCATATATCATAAGATTAATCTATTGGGAAAAATCAGATACTCATAAGTTAAAGGAGTGATTTATTGGGAACAATTCAGATTCTCATAAATCATAAGATTAATTTATTGGTAATATATCAGATACTCATAAATCATAAGATTGATTTAATGAGAACAAATCAGATATAGATAAATAATAATATTTATTTATTAGAAACAAATTAGCTACATATAAATCATAAGATTGATTTATTAGGAACAAATCAGATACTCATAAGCAATAGGAGTCATTTTTCCATATAAAATCAGATTCTCATGTATCATAAGATTGAATTTAGGGGAAAAAATCAGATTCTCATATATCATACGATTGATTAATTGGGAACAAATCAGATACTCATATATCATAGGATTGATTAATTGGGAACAAATCAGATACTCATAAGTCATAGGAGTGATTTATTGGGAACAAATTAGAATCTCATGTATTATAACATTGATTCATTGGGAACAAATCAAATTCTCATAAATCATAAGATTAATTTATCGAGAACAAATCACATATTCTTAAATCATAAGATTAATTGATCGGGAACAAATCACATACTCATAAATCATGAGATTGATTTATTTGGAACAAAATCAGATACTCATAAATCCTAAGGTTGATTTATTGACAACAAAACATATAGAGATAAATCATAAGAGTGATTTATGGCGAACATATCAGATACTCATAAATCATAAAATGATTTATTGGGAACCAATCAGATAGTCATAAAGCATATTAGTGATTGTTTGTGAAGAAATCAGATTATCATATATCGTAAGATTAATTTATTGGGAACAAAACAGATACTCATAAGTCATAAGTTATTTATTGAGAACAAATCAGATTCTCATAAATCATATGATTAATTTATTGGTAACATATCAGATACTCATAAATCATTAGATTGATTTATTGGGAACAAATCATATTTTTAATAATCAAAAGATTAATTTATTGCGAACAAATCAGATACTCATAAATCATAAGATTGGTTCATAAAGAACAAATCAGGTACACATAAATGATAAAATTGAATTTTGGGGAACAAATCAGATAATCATAAATCATAAGATTAATTTATAAGATTGATTTATTGGCAACAAATCAGATACTAATAAATCATAAAATAGGTTTATTTAGAACAAATCACATACTCATAAATTATTTGAGTGCTTTATTGAGAACAAATCAGATACTCATAAGTTAAAGGAGTGATTTATTGGGAACAAATCAGATTCTCATAAATCATAAGATTAATTTATTGGTAACATATCAGATTCTCATAAATCATAAGATTGATTTATTGAGGCAATGCACATTCAAGAATATATAATTCATCTGATATCTTTCTTCTTTAAGTATCTATATTTTATACACCATATTTATCTCATAAATATATATATACTTCACACTCACACATATAAGCAATAATCTTTTCGTATAGATTAAAATCATTGACATTTTATCGTTATGTTCTGCTCTTATCTAGTTTGTGATAATAAAATCGCTTAAAAGTAGTGGAACCAAGTGTGGCAGTGAGAAGTTCGATTACCACAGAAGTACACAGATTTTACTGTCACGCCTCAGTCTGTCTCTCTTAACGCGTTTTCGGCGAAATAAAATTCGAAACCTCACTCTCTGACGTCACACTCTTCTTCACTTCAACATGGTTACTTTGTACTCCCGCAAGGAGAGTACGTCGTTAATCTCAGTAGGGTGTATGGTAGTCCTCTATGTCTAATAGTTAACATCTCGTCTTTTCGAAACTTGCTGTAACCAACGTTATCATCCTTTAGTCATTTTCAGCACTAAGGTTCCTTTTTTTAATTTTTTTTTTCTGTCTCATCTCTTTTGCCCGTTTCCCATTGAGTCCCAAGGCACCCACCCTCGATCCTGGTTGTTTTGTTACCACTTTCTTTTCTAAAGCCAAGAACTTCTATTTTTACCTGCGGCGAAGCGCCAGGTCTAGGCGTCGATTTTTTTTTTTTAAAGGAGTAAAGTTCACTTGTACCCATTTAGAGCCATGAAATGACCCATATGACCATGGGGAATATGGTTATTCGCCCCGGAGATTTCAAATCTGCGATGGGATTTGGCACTGGGTGGCGCCATCTAGTGGCAGAAGCCTCATTTAGCAATTCAAATGCACTTGTAAGTGATTTGAACCGTGGGAAACCATCGATGCCCTAACCATTTATCATCTTATCACAAAACGCTGCAGGTGATTCGAGAGACTTTCCCTCTTGTTAATGTTGCCCAAATCTTTATTAGGGAGTATCTCATCAAGGAGAAGAATGGTCTCCTCCGAGTGATTTATCTATCCTCCTCTCGGTCTTGCTTCATGGCGTCTCAGTGCCAACAACGAAAGGGAGGGCGCTCGTTTTGTTTGGCTTCTCGCGATATCTACGCCTAGTCAAGTGGGTCTCGCCATTTCGCTCTTTTCGAAATTTACTAACTCCCCTTTCTTTAGATATTTTGGTGCTATTTATTAATCTTTCTGCCCATACACCTTTCCTTTCCCTCTCTTCTCTTTCTCTTTCTCTCTTTTTCTTTCTGTCTCCTTCTTTCTCTCTCTGAGCCCTTCGTCCTTGGGATGTGGCAGCATTAACTAAAATTCAAAGCCACTCTCCGCTTGCTTAATTCTACTTGTTTATCGCCACTTCACTTCGTCATTGCACTCTCCTATAATTTCCCTATTATATGGCAAGCGTACATTATACCGCCCTTGGCTGAACCCTGTCTTTCACAACTGTCGTGAAATTGAAAGATGGAAACAATTCGAAAAAATCAATCGAGTTGAAAGAGATTTGCTTGATGTTAAAATGTGTGGAAGATATATAGCTAGAACAATTAAAACAACATACTACCGGTACTTCTCGAAGGCCTAACTTAAAACTCGAAGACAACAGACACATCAGAGGCGCAGGCAGCAATGATGGCAATTGCACCCACGACAAATGTTCATTGGAGAGAGGAAAGGGAAATGATGTAACCAATGGGTACATTAGTTTTCATTTTCTGTTTATTTTTTAAAGTAAATAATAACACAAAGTGGTGTTAGAAGACTTTGCTGAAAAATCAAGAAAAGTTCTGGTCCTAAAAATGTGAAAAAAAATCCACGATTTGAAAAAACAGAATTTTGACAATTCTTTCATCTCCTTGAAAACCTCTCCAAGTAGGTTGCGAGATCTTTGAAGTGTCTTCATATCTTTCGAACAACGCTTCTCCTCTGCGTGTAAGTTTGTCCACGTCAGTATCGTATAAAACCCTGCCGACAGCCTCTTTCGCGTTCATTTCCCGACCATCACTCCCGCCAGAACCAAGGTACAGATTCTTTCTCCTTTGCTTTGGCCTCGCTCACTCTCTTTTTATCCAGCGTAAGTTTAACCCAAGTGTTTACTGCTATTGTATCATATACCTATAAATTTAATTACATCTAGCCACCTGTGTATATATAAGAGCTCTACATAAAAGTCTAGTTCTACTTTAATCGCAGATTGTCATACATTTATGATAATTACGCATAATTACATCATAAACAGCGCTGATCCCCCCCTCTCCACTTTCTAGGCGTGATTAACATCTATGTCTACTTTCAATACAAAAACAATGAATTATGGAAAATATTTCAAACTCGTGTAATTCAAAATTTTGGTCAACTCCGCGGGATTGACCATACGAGCGTGGTTTCGGAGCACCCTGTTAGTGCTCTTGTCATTTCCCCTTGTGATATCTTGAGAGCTTAACAAATTTGCTTCTTTTTATTGCTTTAATCATCGTTAAAAACAAATTACATAAGTCAAAGCTTCTCTTCACTAGGGAAGTGGTATTAGTAGTTTTTTTATTATTTATCTAAAGAAAGTTTAGCGAAAACCAAACGTGTACATTTTCCCCGGGAAATATATCAAAAGAGGTTCCCAAAAGTCGGTATTGAAGTTAGAGATTGTGAAAATTTGCGAAAAGTAAATAGCCTATGTTGTGGGCGAATAGGGACCATCATGGCGCGTATCTGACGGGCGATTCTAGGTTAATATCTCGATCAAGGGTGATAGTCAGCATGTGCTAGGTATTTAAGAACAATCATAAGTAAAATCTAATTAAAAATACTAAATGTATTTCAATAGAAATTGGTATAAATGTTTTAAAAATTTATAGTAATTAATGAAACCACTTTGTGGCTCTGGCTTTTTTAAAAATTCGGCCGCGGAAACGGCTGCGTACCCGAATCGTGCTATTTTCATTCATGTTGGACATAAGGTCCACGATGAGAGCCCTCAAACAGTCCTTGGCACTAGGGTCCCTTGGTTGTTTTCCCTCTCCCAACGACGACGTTCCAGACGCAGTAGCATTACAGGGGGTTTAAATGTGTAAAGTTAGGTCATATGGCAGGGGTCACATCATAGTGAAAATTCTCTATCAGCCAGTCCTGGATCGCGTGGGTTGTGCATGAGAAACCAGGGTGCTAATAGATCACACTCGGCTTCCACAGTGCAACCTTTAGCCTTCATTGACTTCGTGAGGTCATTTATGTTGACCTATATCTGTTGGACGAACTTAGTTGTCCTGACGACTTCTACCCCCTCGGAATATATTTTCTCTTGTCTACGGGTGACACGTCCACCCCAAAAGCCAATAACTCTTTTCTGTCCTTGAACAGGAAGCACAAAGACACGTTCAAAAGGTGACAAAATCACCGTTGTTTAATGGGTTAGGCGACGAGATGTGTCTTGCATTTTCATTTCCTTCTTCAGGTTAGAAGTGGCCATGTTTTAGCTAAAAGAGACAAATGTTTTCTCAAATATCTGACTCAGAAAAAGGAGACAAAGTTTGGGACATGCATATCACTCTAAATTTAGGTTCTCAAATAAATTGTGCTCCCTGTACTACATTATCGCGCCATTTGAATGAATACCACAATACGAACACTAATAGCACCCGATTATGCGGTATTCGTATCATTTTTCCTACAGTGGAATCGTGATACGAACAAACTATAAGGAAATCAAGCCCCTTTGAACTAAAATTATTATTATAATTGTTCATTGTTATTAGTATTTAAAAGTCTTTTGTGACCCCAAGAACAAAACAAATCTCTCATCGTCCATTTCCTGACGAAGGAAGTAAGCACAGGCGGCTGAATCATAGCACCTAGGGAGAAATAGCTAAGAGGCTAAATGGGAATAAAATCTGGGAAGAAGTAAAAATCAATTAATATAAGCAATGCATCATTTCTATAATTTTTCTTCTCTTTTTGCAGCAAAGTTTATCTTTGATTCAACAGAGAACCGTGATACGGCGTTCAGTTCTGGTTCAAAGTAATTTGTCATGTTTCCTGAAATAAATACACTTCGCCCACAAGTAAGTGACATCAATTAATTCCAGATAAAATTCGCTAGCAAATGAGATGAGACAGTGATAAGAAAAATATGATTTTAATACTATTAATCCTAAGCTCGATAAATACGTATCTTAAGGAAGTATGTTGGCGTGAGTTAGAATATTCTGTCCTTCGAAATGTCCTTCGTTGCTTGAAGTCATTTACCATAAAACAATGGTCTACCACCCCTTTTAAATGCTATATACACACATACTATATATATATATATATATATATATATATATATATATATATATATATATATATATATCAATAAGACGTGAGACGGTAGATGCTCAATTATAATCGATAGGAATAAGGAGACTGAGCTACAAGTGTATTCCTCTCTTGCTAAGACCATACAAGGATCAAACATAGAATAAAAAAAAAGAAGAGAGAGAAAACTGGATAAAACAATATATGTGAACGCTTTTACTAGTTAATGAAAGTAAAAAAATATGGTTGAGGTTCGAACCAATGCCATCGAGCGTTTTTCGCTTTTCAGGCCACTGCTCTTTCGAATAAGCAGCCATGACCTGACAAGCGAATGCTGTTCGATGTCATACGTTCGAACCCACCGATTTTTTTGTTTACCCTCATTAATGAGTAAAGGCATTTACATATAATATTTTATCTAGTTTTATCTCTCTTCCTTCTTTCTTATCCCATTCCATGTTTGATCCTTGTATGGTCTTAGCAAAAGAGGAAAACACTTGTGACTCAGTCTCCTTATTCCTATCGATTATAATTGAGCATCTACCGTGTCACGTCTTATTGATATATATATATATATATATATATATATATATATATATATATATATATATATATATATATATATATATATATATACTGAAACCTTAACTGCATTTAATTATAAGAATTCTCTTGTTTTACCTTTCTCTGATGCCATTTCCGGTTTTTGCCGTCCCTTGAAATGTCTAAATATCTCGGTTGTATTTAAGTTTGAGACAACTATGTACAAAATGTTGGTTCACAATAATAATAAAAATATCAGGAGAGTTTATTCTGGGGAAAACTAAAATCACTAACTCTTTGTTTATAACAACACAAATACAATGTAAGAAGAGGGGAACGTAATACTGCTTTGTTTGTTCATTTAGCAAAAATGATCATCTTATAAATTGGAATTCTGCTAAGTTTATTTATCATTTCGAGGACTATGTTAATCACAATAGTGATGAATGTCCTTTATTAGTACTTCTTCTAATTCTAATATTACTCCAGTTCTCTTTAAACTTAATCCTCTCATAAAAAAAAGCTTATTTTAAATTAAATTGCCCATTAACTCATAGTTCTTTCGTTATTTTTTTTCAAATTTTGTGCTTATTCCTACTTTCCGTGACGTCTTAATTCTAATTTGTATTTCTTTCTCTGGTATTTTAGTGGAGATTTTATATATATGATTTTATTCTTTTTCTGTCCCTGCTTGTAATACATGTTCTTGTTCATTTTTGTAACTTAATAGTTTGTCTCTTTATCTCCGCCCTCTCCGTTTTTAGCCTTTCGTGTTAGGATGCTTCGGAGGAGCTTAGTTTACTTTTCACCCCCCCCCCCCACACACAAGTTGGGCAGTAAACTTTCTTCGTAACATGTTAAATTGAAGGCGACTGCTAACTTATTGTTAATTATTTTCTTTTCGAGTCTCTCGATTTGTCTTTTGGTCTTGGCTTAACCCGTGGATTAATTCACCAAAATTCATTTGAAAGTCGTGACGCACGAGGGCAGAAAACTGGTTCACTAAGTAAAACGAAATTCTTTATTTGATTAAGATGGGGAGGGGGGATTATTATTAGTGGCTGGCTGGCGGACGGGAGGATGGTAAGATGAATTGCGAATTTGTTTGGATATTTAATTTCGGTTGCTTTTATTTGATGGATATGCCTTCGAATATAAGCAATTGTGGTCGGTTTGGGGCGTGTGGTAAGATTTCACTATTCTCTCCAAGCGACTTCCAGTCCAATTGTTTTCCATGTGTTTCAAACGTGTGTCCTGGGAGCACCGTTGGTCAAGTGGTAGGTCATTCTTCGTGTTATCTTTGTTTCAGTTATTGCCATATATGAACGAGGTTGGAGTTCACAATCTTCCATCTTACAAGTATATTCATATATCAGGTAATTTCTTTGCTCGGGTGTTAGATTTGGTCCTGGGTTGTTTCTCATTATGAGATTGGAGGTGCATTTGTTGTTGTAGTAAATTATGAGGGACACATTATTCTCATTCTGTGTTGCTTTAACTCCTCTGTTTATCATTTACTTTATAGCTCTTTCATCTCTCTTTTAGGCTGCGCTCATGATGTTCTTGTAGTTGAGTTTAATGATATTCATTTCTGCTTGTTGATTGGTACTGTCATTAGGTGACATATACCATTTTTCCATTTATTTGCGGATAGCGGCGTGTATGTCTCCGTTTGTGAACCCATTGTTTAAGAGTACTTGTTTACCACGCTCAAGTTCTTCGTGTGTATCTTTCCATGTTGAGCAATGGGTGTACGCGCGGTTGATGTTTGCATTTATTACGCTTTTTTGTAACGCTCGGGACATTCGCTTTTTGCATTCATGCACAGACCTAGATTGTATTTATGACGTAAACGCTGCTAGTTATTTTGTCGTTATGTTTAGTGGTAAGAGTATCTATAAATGGTAGGTGGTTATTTTGGCTATTTTCGATTGTATAGGTAAGAGAGGAGCAGTTTTTGAATGTTTCTAGTAGTTCTTGCATTTCTTCCTTTGTTTCTATATTTATGTATATATCATCTATATATCTGCAGTAAATATGTGGTTTTGGTAAACTTGAAAAACTCCTTCTTCGACTGTTCCCATGTAAAGGTTTGCAAACAGTGCTCCAAGAGGAGAACCCATTGCAACGCCATCGATTTGGATGTACAGGTCGCCGTTTGGTCCATAGAAGGGGTCTTCAGTAGTGCAGGTTAAAAGGAGTTCCTTCAAAGCATCTCTCGGTATGCTAAAAGGGAGGGGGGGGGGAGGCGTTTTGGTCGTATACTCTTTTGAGGATTAAATCTATAGTTTCGTGAACAGGCACATTAGTAAATAAGGATTATACGCTTAAGGAGGCTATCATGCTTTTAGGGGTGGAAAAGCGGATTAGGTCATGAAGTCTGCCAAGGATTTCAGGCTAAATTTTAGGGCATGTATGGGGTATCTTATTTAGGAACTTACCAAGTTCATATGTTGGAGTAGGGATCTGGTTTATTATAGGTCTTAGGCGTACTATAGGCGTACTTAACCGCATATATATATATATATATATATATATATATATATATATATATATATATATATATATATATATATATATATATATATATATACATATATATATACATATATATATATATATATATATATATATATATATATATATATATATATATATATATATATTTATATATATATATATATATATATATATATATATATATCGGTAATTTCTAACCTTTTCCTTAGAGCATACAAAATATGTCATCCTTCCTATTTAGATGAAGAAATTGTCATTATCAGGACCATTTTTCTAATTTGTATTACCCCGATTGGTTCATATCGTCTGCCCATTTTGCAGCTAGGAAAACATTCTATGGTAATAAGCCTTCCCGCACTAACGACTTCAACAAATGT
Organism: Ceratothoa steindachneri; assembly: GCA_963969495.1. Classification (NCBI taxonomy): domain Eukaryota; kingdom Metazoa; phylum Arthropoda; class Malacostraca; order Isopoda; family Cymothoidae; genus Ceratothoa; species Ceratothoa steindachneri. The sequence goes on from OZ018327.1 coordinate 174,264,334, forward strand.
ATAACATTGCCATTTAATAATAAAGTAAATAGTTTAAAGGACATATTTGGAAAAGCGGGTATTAATCTAGCCTTTAAATATAATAATTCCTTAAACCAATTGATGATGGCCAGGAAACCCAAAGAACATCATAACATAGGAGTATATGCAGTACCATGCAACGATTGCCATAAAGTTTATATAGGGAAAACGGGGAGAAATCTAGACAAGAGATTGTACGAACACAAAAGAGATATTAGAGTGGGCAGCGAAAGTAGTGGAATTTTTTGCCATGTTAAAGACAAGAATCATACGATCGATTTCAATGGAAGTAAAATGTTATTTAAATCGGCCAACTATGTTAAGAGAAGAATCGTAGAATCGAGTTTGATATCGTCAGTTCCTAATTTAAATCTATCTGAGGGTCAATTTTCTTTTAATCCTGTAATAAGATCGCAAATAAATAAAATAGTAAAATGTCAGCCCCTTAAATATGTTTAGGCCTAACCTCCCCCCAGATTAGCCACAAGTAGGGGATTGGGGGGGAAAAGAGGGGATCTTGTGTTATGCTTTTCTCATATTTCCTGCCCAGTGTCAGTTGAAAAGGGTGTGAGACACATAAACTGTTCTGAATTAAATTGTCTTCGAGAATGTGGTTTAATTCCTCATCTTTTCTTGCGATATTGCATTAATTTTCATCATATATATATATATATATATATATATATATATATATATATATATATATATATATATATATATATATATATATATATATATATATATATGCAGGTTCTATTTAAATCAATAGCTGTGGCAGCGTTATTAATTTTAACTAGATCGGAGCGAACTTGAACTTGATGTAATAAGAAAGAAAATGTGTGGTAGGTATATAAAGATAAAAAGAAATTGAGTTCTGTCCTGGTGTAGAGGGCATCTCTCAGGTTTTTTCTTGTATCTTGTCTTCTCTTCCTTCCCTTTTTTATTTTTGGTTAGGTTAGTTTTAGTTTGTTTTTTTGTTTTTTTACATATCTATATCTATCTATCTATCTATATCTATATATATCTATATATATATATATATATATATATATATATATATATATATATAATTTTTTTTTTAAATTAAATAAATACATTTGTATCTTTCCTCCGTCGCGTCATTCAAGCCTTTCAAGTTTTTTGTTTGCTATATATATTTTTTTGTTTTTTTAAATAACAATTTAGAATTCTTATTTTGCCGGTGTTAAGGTTATCATTTCATTTTTATTTGTTTTGTTTAAGTTGTGGGCACTTCGTTTCTTGTTCTTCAATTTTATTAAGATGTTTCTGTTATTCTTGTTTATGTATATATTCCAATTTGGTTTTCTCGGGATCAGTTTCTTCCAATCGTGAATACGACTTGCCTGGTGGTGCGTTCCTTAACTGCTCTCGGAATGTCTAGATCGACGTTCAAGTTCGGGAGTATCTCATCTTCAATCTTGTGCCAGGTCTTTCTCTCTAGCCTTTGGAGTTCCATATTCAATGGATTCAGACCTGCTCTTGCGTGCAGATCTGTTTGTTGGATATAGTCCATCCTTTGTGCTCCAGCTATAAGCTGGGCTCCTTTGTTCTGCACTCTCTGCATTTGGCTGAGAGAGGTGGAACTCGCAACCTGCATGAGCATTGCCGGGTACATTAAGGTCGAGCGTACCAGAGCAGTGTATAGCTTCTTAAGATTTTTGGAGCTGATACTTTTAAATCTATGCAGTTTTCCGAGCTGTATTTTGGCTAGGGAGATTCTGCTGTTAATGTGCACTTTGTATCCTTTTGTTGTTAAGTGCCTTCATTTCCGTACGGGTATACTTCGCTGTCCACTAAGCCATCAAAACGTTTTTGGCGGTTTATTGGAAGGATCTGGAACTTTCGGCGGTTGGTCTTGATTTTCCACTTTCGTTCGTATCGACTGATGTTATCGATTTCGATGGCTGTCTGCCTTGCTTGAAATCTAGCATGTTTGTAGTAACTGGGGATGATTTGTGTGATATCGTCTGCAAATTGCAGTTACAGCACGTCCCCCCTACTGGATCAGGTAAGTCCAGTGTGTACACAAGGTACAACAGTGAACTCAGACAGCCGCTTTGTGTTGTGGAACACCCGCCTCAAGTTCGAACTCGGTTCCTCTGTAGCCCCCGATCGAAATTTGGGCTTTTTTGTGCATGATGTAGTCACAGAGGACCCTTTCCAGGATTGGATTCAGGTGGAGGCCTAAAATCTTGTATTGTAGACTTCTTAGCCAAACCTTATCGAAGGCCTTTTGTACATCTCGCATCAAAACGTCTACGTATTTCCTCTCAGCTTTACAGCGGGCGAGCTTTTCGGTAAGAAGGGCACAGGTTGTGTCAGTCCCCCTTCTCTTGCGGAACCCGTGATGCTGAGAGCTGTGAGCTTCCAGCTTGGTCAGCTGGTCTTGTAACCTGATGGCTAGAAACTTTTCGTAGACTTTGCCTATAATCTCCAGGAGAGATATTGGCCTGCAGTCCACCAGTTGATCGGGCATCCTCCCTTTAGGTATAAAGATGATTTTAGCCATCTTGAAACCGTCGGAGAAGTAGCCCGTATTCAGGGAAGCATTTCAGATGTTCGTGATTCCCTGAATTATCTACCAGGGAAGGGGGGGGGCATGCACCAAGTTATTTTTAGTGATGCCCGTCCAACCTGGTGCCTTTTGTTTAAAGTTTTTTATGACTGCCATGACCTCTTCAGGTATAGTTGGTCGGCCATGGTCTGCCAAAACCCTCCCTTCATCGACATTGGCATGTGGGTGCGTGCGGTGCACAATCTGATTAAGATCTTCAATCAGTTGGCCTTCGAATTCTGCATTGTCTTCTGATGTTATCGTGAAGACATCTTTCCAGAATGTGTGGAATCTCTCTTCCAAAACCGCCGGGTCTTCCAAGTAGTCATCGCCCTCTCTAATGCGGGTCTTTTCTCTACTTGTAAGACCTTTCAACTTGTTCAAAAGCCGCCAAAACCCATTGGGTCTCACCTCGCTGTATACCGTTTCAATCAGGCTGTCCCAGAGCTCAGCCTGTTGCTGGTTAATAGCATGGTTTAGATCTTCACTCAGGCTTTGTAGCAGTGAGCTTCTTTCCCGATTTGTATCTTCTCTCCTGATTTCCTTATACACCTCCTTGTGCACTCTAGCGATCTCTCTTATTTCCCCGGACCATCTGGATCGTGGGAGAGTTTTGTACCTCTTCATCGGTACACTCTCGCGATCCGCCTCGATGATGTGGGCAGTTATCTTTTCCAGCTCCTCGTAGATCCTCTTTAACCTTGCTTTGTTTAGGTCCGCTGGTTCAAATCTAGCAATGATTTCCTTGGAGCCTTCCCTGTTGGCCGAAGCGTAGCTTTTGTGAAGAGGGATTGGAAGCTGGATTGGCATGAGTGAAATGGTCGTCAAGATCGCATGTGGTCGCTGGGGACTGTTGGGTCTGGCTCACTATGGTAATTGAAGTGGAAGCCATCGCTTGTCATGATTATGTCGGGCGTTGTTGCTGCCCGAACGGTGATATAGGTCGGGAAATCCGGACCTATCTGCTGTATGTTTTTCCTTCGCATAATTATTCCCAAGTTATGGCCTCTTTTATTCGTGTTACCATAGCCAGCTGTTCAGCATCTGGCATTGAGGTCGCCCCCAAAGAATACCATTCTGCCGTGGCCAAACAGGGTGTAGAAGTTTGTGAGAGGAAGGTACCTTCGTCGAGGTAGTTGGTATGCCGCCGCAATTATGAGCTTGCCCACTAGAGTGTGCAGCTCTACCGCCACGAAGGACTCTCCCATATTCGGAAGGTTTCTGAACGAGAGATTCCTTCTGATGGCAACGGCTGTACCGTCGTACCTCTCCTGAGAATGGCTTTTCGAGACCATTCTGTAGCCTGGTATCTTTAACTGCCTGTTGGTTGTATCGATACCATGCTCCGTGATTAGTATGATGTCGGGATCAAGCACACGGAATATGTTTCCGTCTGCCGTGGCTTTCCCCTCCCATCCATTCACATTGAGGGTCAAGATCCTTAACCTGTTGTTCTGGTTTTCCATTCTCTGTTCTGGCTTAGGTGGGTGTCTTAGTGTTTACTGGTTGTCGATTTGCGTTTCCCGTTCCTTTTCTTCTTGTATTCTGCTGGTGGCAGTTCCACAAATGTTTCACTGTGGCAGGCGATGTTTTGGTTAAACAGTTCCTCCTCAACCGTTCCTCGTCGCATTGAGCGTTGAAGTCCCATTTGTAGAACTTCAATTTTATCCCTACACAGATTTTATTCATGTCCCTTTCCTTCGGGAAGGGGAACTGCTCTGTGGCGTATATGTTGAGATTTAGTCTGTCAGCATCGATTTTCTTCTTATTTTTTTTTGTCCTTTTGTGGCCTGTTCATCTATGTAACTCTATGTAACATACGAAGCCCTCTGAGTCCGAGTTGTCCGTGGTATCGGAGGACTCAGTTTCTCTTTCTACACATTGTGTAATTGTCTGGGCTGCCTTAGCGGCCGCCTCTCTCTCTCTCTCTCTCTCTCTCTCTTTCTCTCTTTCTCTCTTTCTTGGCCTTGATCCTTGGATCTGGCCGCCTGACTTCCTTATTGTTTTTTTCTTTTCTATCTCCTGGCTTTTACCACTCATTTCTTTGGGGACCATTTGCAATTGGAGTACGTCACCTGATGGTGGATTATCAAGGAACCACATCTTGCTCATCCCGTTTTTAGCGAGCATCTTGTTGGGCTCCTTTGCAAAGGTTCCCGGGTTTGTAAGGTTTCTGACATGTGCATACAGGATGCATGTCAGTATTTTGGTAGAATTTTCATTTTCTAGCCTTAAGTATGTTTTCTTAGCCTCCGTCTCCGTTAGGACTGCCTTCGCTGCTTGAGCGTATATCGTATTTTGTTTTCTGGTCTGCTCTTCTTTCTTTTGTTGGACTTTTTTCTTAATCAGTCCCTTTTTTTAGAGGGCAGGCAATGGTCAGGGAGCGGTGTCCTTGACCGCAGTTGGCACACTTCTCCCTCGGACTGCTGCGACAATCTGAGCCTTCAAATTTTATATGTTTCTTGTAGCGCTTAGTTTTCCCTTAAAAATTTCCCGCCCCATAATTGGCCAATTTTTGTAATACTTATGTTCCCGTAGAAATAATATATATAATGTAGCAATTTTTTAATAATTCCATTTGTCCCATTAATATCTAAATGATCTGGTTTATGATTGACTTTTCCTTAATTTAATGTTTTAGTCGTCCTTTTTGACCCCTCCATTATTGATTATTTAATATTTAAACTTTCGTGCCTTAGTCTACTCGTATTCATTTAATGTTCAATCACTTAAAATCTATCTTAATTGAATTACTTGCTTCGCTCCATTTATTAATAATATCCGCTTCGATTACATACCTCCTGATCTAACTTATTTTGGATTGTTCGCCCTGCCCTTGTAATTCTTTCTTGCTGCGGTTTATATTGAATTTCTTGTATTCCGCTTAAGAATTCGCTGATGATGGTCATCGTTAATGACCGAAACGTCCGGAAAATTAAATGTTCGTAATCATCGCATATGTCTTCATATTCCTGCTATATATATATATATATATATATATATATATATATATATATATATATATATATATATATATATATATATATATATATATGCAGAAGAACTTCACATAACGTTTAACTGTAACTTATAATGTTTTCACCTACGGCGATAGTTTTTATCGCCAATTGTACGGCCTTAGCATGGGCAATCTTTTTTCACCGATTCTCTGTAATTTATTTATGGAAAATTTCGGAAAAGAACTATATACTACCTCAATTTACGCCCTTATCTTTGGTTTGGATGAGATACATTAATGATCTATTCTCTTGCTGGCCCTATAATAACCTTGAAAGCTTTGAGAACTTCATCAATCTCAACTTGCATCCCACTATTAAATTCAAGGCCGAGTGGGATTCGGACAATTTGCTGCCGTTCCTCGACATAAAAATTATGAGAGTCAACGGCTCGATAATACACTCTATATACCGCAAACCAACAAATTCAAATTCCTACATACATTCTTATTCACTGCATAATAAATCAGTTAAGAAATCCGTTGTCTTATCACAACTCTTAAGATCTTATCGCATCGCATTTGCAGACCTTGCCTCCTTCAAGACGAACTTAAGTTCATTAGTCGTACGTTTATTGGTTTACTGTGTCCCTTGAGTGCATTGAACCATGTTATTCCGAAGCCAGATTGATTTACATATTATTGTTCTAATAACACAAATAATGCTTCCACGAAATCATATATTATATTACCTTTTGCCCCACAAATTTCCAAACTAAAACACTTCGCTACAAATGCTAATATTATTCCATGCAACAATTTCAGTAAATCTTATGTAGGGAAAACTGGGGACTTTACTAAAGGCATATATGCAGATAAGGGGGAGGGATTTTTTCGAAGTAGGAAATAACTATTTCCGAAGAAAAATTATTCCGTTTTCTCTTTCTTGCAGTTTGTTGGATTTATATACCAAGAATGTCTACTTACATTATATGAATGATTCTATAAGGTGCTTTATTCTTTTACCAATAGTATTTACTTTTGTTCTTTGGCGATTCGATTTTTCTGAAATAGCCATTGCATTAGGTATTTTTTCCAAATTTGGTATTTGTCCTCTCGCTAATTGTTCAATTGGGATTTATATGTCCAAATCCCCAATTTATACATTTATTGGAGATGTAATAAATACAAATAAATTCAAATAAATAATAAATGCAATAAGCATAAAGAAGGAATAAATAAAACGAGCAAAAACACGTATTGATTAAATTAATGAAAACGAATTCAAAACCTGCGTAATTCAACGAGGGCGTATTTAGTTAGCGAGATAAGACTAGGAGAGAGAGGAATGGCAGGAATAAACACAAAAACAGAAAGAGAACGAATAACCAGACCCTAAATAGTGAGTAAATACTCAATAAACCTTGTTAATCCTAAATGATAAAATCGGGAAAGAAGAATAAAAAAACAAAAACAAAAGGCATACTAAAATTACGAATTCGGACCTTCTTGGGAGTACAACCAACGAAACTATAACATGAGCGCTTGATCTCCCCGCATGTGCTAATAGGACTTATTTATCAAAGAAATATTATTTTTTGTATCGTAATTACACACCGACACTCAAGCTGGAATTTCATCTCTTCTTATTCAATTTCTTAGTACTTTTAAGGGCTGTTTCCCTTCTAATTCTGGAGACATTTTTATGAACGTTAATATGAATTTCAAATGCCTAAATTAGAAATGAACAAAACTATGCATGATTCTCTATCTGGTTGAAACTTAAGATGTGGTTGCCAACTATTTTTAGCTACAGGATTTAATGAAATTCCTTGAATTTCTATGCATAAAAATTATATATTTTATATGCAGTATTTAACATAGAGTGAGTTTTCATATTGGCTTCCAACTTGAAGATTTTGTACGTTTTTGCGTTGTTTTCATCTCACGTTCACCTTCAATCGAAAATAGGCAGCGTTTTGTTTGTGCCATTATAACGGAAGTAGTTTTTTGGAAGGTATTTTATATCTATGTGTAGTGAAGAACTTTTCACAAAATCACCTTTAAAAATCTCAACTTAATAGAAAAGTTTTATTCAGGTGCTCGTGGAGCAATCGGGTGGTAAATACTTTTAACGGGGGTGTTCGTTACCTTGTGGCCGAAGGTGCGTCATGCACTTTCAGTGAGGCTTCAGAGCCTGATTAAAGTTGATTTAAAAAAAAATCATGCCTTGAATGGTGAGACTTTTACTCTCATCTTTTTATCTTGTTTTCTGAATTTCTTCCTAATTTCTTACATTTTTTTCATTTTCTGTAGCAAACTGTGCTTAAACTTCTGATTTGTCCAGTTGGGGATCAAATTGTAATAATAAGAGAATTGAAAGATGGCCGACCTCGTCTCATCCGCTCTCAAAGAATAGTGATTGGCCAAGGATTATATTTAAACTTGGCGCACGAATAATAAAATTGAATTAAAAAGATATCATTATGTTTGTCATCAATGTATCATTATTTGTTATTTTTTCATACGCTTCGTTCTTACTTAATACGAACACACACACACTCCACCTCCCTTCCGCTCTCTTCCTCTCCTTCTTCCCCTTCACGCTCATGCTCATCCTCCCACTATAGCTTTCCCTCCCTGTCTCTCTTTCTGCTTCTCTTTCTTTTGCTTCTTTTATTTTTCTTTTTTCCTTTTTCTTTCTGTTTTCTCTTTCTTTTCCTGTTTTCTCTTTCATTTTCTCCTTTTCTCTCTCATTTGCCGTTTCTCTTTTCTGCTACTCTTTCTCTTTTTCTCTTTTCTCCTATTCTCTTTCACTCTTTCTCTGTCCTCTTTTATCTTTCTTTCTCTTTTCTCTTTCATTCTCTTTTAGGAACACAATGGTAAGTCACTCAATTGTCTCCTTGAGCTTCGTTGGAGTTCGAAGTTAAAGATTTGTGGTAAAGCGAAAGTGTGAATTAGTTGAATTTTAAGAACCGAACCCCAAAAGTCGATAACTCTAAATTCGAAGATTGAAAGAGAGAAGAGATGCTACTCTTCAAAATTCTTGAGACTTTGTGTAGATCATTTATCGACCAGTGCCAGCTAAAGACAGGCCGTAGGATACAAAAACCTCCCTCACCGCGGTCATGGGAAGAGGATCTCCTCTCCCAGCCAGACGGGTCCACACCCCCAACTTTTTCAGGCTGGTAAACCGGGCTTCCCAAAATCCCAGGGAAACCTTTCAGACCATTCCAAAAAACAAGAGGATAGTTTTAATACTTTTTCTCTTTTGTTTAGTATATTTCTTCCCCGATGTAAGAGGACATAGTGTTTACTGGTTAATAAAAAACTTTAGGGTAGATAACACACTCGGATTGATAGTTTTGGAAATGTTAAATGCTTTCCCAGAGATACCTTGAGATGAGTTTAGTCCAAAATTTTCTCGTTATTTGGTAGTTAGTTGTAAAAAGAGATGAAAGGTTACTTCAACTTTTGAAAATAAGGTGTTAAAGTTTGCTAATAAGAATTAATTTGAAAAGTGGAATGCACGATATATTGTAAAATGGATTTGTTTGATTCGACAGTACGTTTAAGGGAGCCAAAGTTTCCTGCAACACAAATTATTTAGCAGTGCAAGGTTATAGCACTACCAAAGAATTAAAATAACCACTTCCCTTATTCCCTTAGGGTAAATTTACAAATACTTTACAAATATTATAATTATGGAAGAGAAGTTAATTGTAGAAAATGAAGCGAGATTCATAATGAAAATGGACGCCATGGTTCCTTTTCTCTCTGCATGAAATATGCCCACCAAAGCACACATGTGCGCTTCTAATCGTAGCTCTTGGTGCACTACTTTTGAAAATATGTCTCTATCTAAGAGGCCTCCACCCAACCTCATTAGAAAGGGTGGAAAAAGATCAAGAGTACATTCCTCCTGATCTTATGCTTCTAAAATGTTCTTTCACCCACACCCTAACCACAAGCGTAGCACTGTCCATGAATCTACAAGGGTCAGTTAAAACAAGAAATAGCTTCACACATTTGTCGCTCCCCGATGCCCACTTTTCTCAACAACAGAGTTCCCAAACACTCGCCGTACTTCCAGACAAAGAGTAGTAGAGAGATGAAAGAGGGACAGATAGACGAAAGAGCGAAGATGGAAATCTACCGGTCGAAAATATTTTTACAACACTTTCTGTTTCTCTCTCCCCATCCACCTTGAACCTGAAATATATATATATATATATATATATATATATATATATATATATATATATATATATATATATATACTTCGTTCATCCCTCCCGCTTAATCTCTAGGTTTTATTTTCGCTGGAAAAATAGTGATCTCTCTCGGGATGATTTTTGCACCTCTTTTTCAATCTTCCCCTATCTTTTACATGCCTGTATAGATCCAACATAGGGCGAAAGAGGGCCTTGAATGTTTTAAAATAAATAATACTTTTGATTAAATTTTGTTTATAAATATGGCCATTGTTAACTTCAATTTTCTTGGTATCATCACGATTCTTACTGGTCCTGTCTTTAAATAGGCGGAGATTTCGTTATTCATTTTGTTATCGATGATTGGGTTCTTGCGGATTAAATTTCCCTTATTTGTTCCCCTCAAACGTTGTTTGTGAGGTCACTGCACCTGGATACAGATTTCGAACAAAAAAATCTTTCTTAAAAGATTAAGAACAATTTGAAGGGTAACTTTGATTTTCTTTTGCTATTTGTTACTAGCGGTTTTTTCTGTGTCATTGTAATCGGATTGAGACTATCGGCTTTAGCTATTGATGGACATTGATTTAAAATACTTCATGCCGTTTTCGATTATACTAAGATGAAGACAAACTTTAGTAATCCGCTTAATAAATGCCTACTAGCCTTAGCGAGACATTTAGCTTTTCAAAGAAGTATACACGTTTCGATTGCGTGAATTTGGCAAGTTTAATTTTATATTGATTGCTAGCATGTTGGTATGCTTCCTTATTAAAAGAATCATGCAATATCATGCAAAATTTAAGCATGAGATAATTATAAAACTGTCTCGAGAACTTTATTGGGTTGAATAAAATAAATTCAACTTAATTGTATCGCAAATATCCTAAAATACCGCGCCATTGTTTATTTGTTTGTCCGAATATGAGCATTCGTAAGGGCATTAATGATTTTTTCGTGAAAAAATATGGCTATGATGATCATTAGTAGATGACCAATGGTGCCTGCCCGGATAGTGATCCCACAAGTGATAGCATAGGTCATTGGTTCCGGAAATGAGCCAACTGGTGGCGTAGTTCCTTGGTTCCAGATTTTAGCCAAGTGATGGCGTAGTTCCTTGGTTCCCGATTTGAGCCAAGTGATAGCGTAGTTCATTAGTTCCAGGATTGAGCCTAGTTTTGGCGTAGTTCATTGGTTCCCGCTTTAGGCCAAGTAGTGGCGTAGTTCATTGGTTCCAGAGTTGAGCCGAGGGATAGCGTAGTTAGGTAGTTCCAGGTTTGAGCTAGATGATGGCGCAGTTCATTAGTTCCTGATTTGAGCGAAGTTATGGAGTAGTTTATTGGTTCCCGATTTAAGACAAGTGATGGCATAGTTAATTGTTTCTCTATTTGAGCTAACTAATGGCGTAGTTCATTGGTTCCCGACTTTAGCCAACTCATGGCGCAGTTGATTGGTTCCCAATTTGAGCCAAGTGGTGGCGTAGTTCATTGGTTCTAAATTTGAGTCAGGTGGTGGTGTAGTTCAATAGATCCAGGTTTGAACAAAATGATGGCATAGTTCATTGGTTGTAGGTTTTAGCCAGGTGATGGCTTAGTTAATTAGTTCCTGATTTGAGCCAACTGATAAGGTAGTTAATTGGTTCCTGATTTGAGCCGAGGGATGGCGTAGTTAAGAAGTTCCAGGTTTGAGCTAGATGATGGCGTAGTTCATTAGTTCCTGATTTGAGCGAAGTTATGGAGTAGTTTAGTGGTTCTCGATTTGAACCAGGTGATGGCGTAATTCATTTGTTACCGATTTGAGCAAAGTGATGGCTTAGTTCATTGGTTACTGCTATCCACCAAGTGATGGTGCAGTTCATTGGTTGCCGATTTGAGCCAACTGATTGCGTAGTTTTTTGGTTCCAATTTGAGCTAAGTAATGGCGTAGTTCATTGGTTCTCGATTTTAGGCAAATGATGGCGTAATTTATTGGTTCAGGATTTAGCCAAGAGATACCGTAGTTTATTGGTTCCCGCTTTGAGCCAAGTGATGGTGCAGTTCATTTGTTCCCGCTTTGAGCCGAGTAATGGGGTAGATCACTTGTTCCCTATTTTAGCCAACTGATGGCATACATAGTTCTTTGGTTCTCGATTTGAGCCAATAGATGTCGTATTTCATTGGTTCCCGATTTGAGTCAAGTTGTGACGTAGTTCATTGGTTCCAGATTTCATCCAATTGATGGCGTAGTTCATTGGTTTGCGCTTTCAGCCAAGTAATTGCGTAGTTCATTGGTTCCCAATTTAAGACAAGCGAATGGGTAGTTCATTTGGCTCATTTTTTGAGAAAGTGATAGCGTAGCTCATTGGTTCTATATTTGAGCTAAGTGATGGCGTAGTTCATTGGTTCCCGATTTGAGCCAATTGATGGCGTAACTCATTCGTTCCCACTTTAAGAAAAGTAATGACGTAGTTCATTGGTTCTAGGTTTGAGCCAAGTGATGGCGTAGTTAATTGATTCCTGAATTAAGCCAAGTGATTACGTAATTCATTGGTTACCTTTTTGAACAAGAGATAGCGTAGTTCATTGGTTCTCGATTTGAGCCAAGTGATGGTGTAGTTCATTGGTTCCGGATTTGAGATAAGTGATGGCGTAAGTTCATTTGTTATTACTTCGAGCCAAGTGATGGCATAGTACATTGCTTTCCGATTTGAACAAAGTGATGTCGTAGATCATTGATTCCAGATTTGGGCCTATTGATAGCGTCGTTGATTAGTTCCCAATTTGAGCTAGGTGATAGGGTAGTTCATTGGTTCCCGATTCAAGCCAAGTGATGGTTTAATACATTCGTTCCAGATTTGGGCAATATCATGGCGTAGTTCATTGGTTTCTGATTTAAGACATGTGCTAGCATAGGTCATTGATTCCGGATTTGACCCAACTGATGACGTAGTTCCTTGGTTCCCGATTTAAGCCAAGTGATGGCTTAGTTCATTAGTTCCAAAATTGAGCCTGGTGATGTCGTAGTTCATTGGTTCCAGCTTTAAGCCAAGTGGTGGCGTAGTTCATTGATTCCAGGTTTGAGCCAAGTGATGGCGTAGTTCATAGGCTCCCGATTTGAACCAAGTGATGGCGTAGTTCTTTGGTTCCCGATTTGAGCAAGGTGATGGCGTAGTTAAGTGGTTCTAGGTTTGAGCTTGATGATGGTGTAGTTCATTAGTTCCCAATTTGAGCAAAGTTATGGAGTAGTTTATTAGTTCCCGATTTAAGACAAGTGATGGTCTAGTTCAATGGATCCAGGTTTGAGCAAAATAATGGCGTAGTTCATTGGTTGCAGGTTTTAGCCAGGTGATGGCTTAGTTCATTAGTTCACGAATTGAGCCAACTGATTTAATTGGTTTCAGATTTGAGCGAAGTGATGTCGTCGTTCATGTGTTTCCAATTTAAGACAAGGGATGGCATTGTTCATTGGTTCTGGATTTGAGCAAAGTGATGGGGTAGTTCAATGGTTCCCAATTTTAGCCAACTAATGGCGTAGTTAAGTGGCTTTCGATTTCAACCAGGTGACAACGTAATTCATTGGTTCCCGATTTGAGCAAAGTGATGGCTTAGTTTATTGGTTCCCGCTATCCGGCAAGTGATGGCGTAGTTCAGTGGTTCCCGATTTGAGCCAACTGATTACGTAGTTCTTTGGTTCCAGTTTTAAGCCAGGTAATGGCGTAGTTCATTGGTTTCCTATTTTAATCAAATGGTTGCGTAATTTATTGGTTTAGGATTTAGCTAAGAGATAGCCTAGTTTATTGGTTCTTGTTTTGAGCCAAGTGATGGCGCAGTTCATTTGTTCCTGCTTTGAGCCGAGCAATGGGGTAGGTCTTAATAGCTCGATTTTAGCCAACTGATGGCATACATAGTTCTTTGGTTCTCGATTTGAGCCAATGGATGTCGTATTTCATTGGTTCCCGATTTGAGCCAAGTTGTGGCGTAGTTCATTTGTTCACTCTTTGAGCCAAGTAATGGCGTAGGTCATTGGTTCCCGATTTAAGACGAGCGAATGCGTAATTCATTTGGTTCATTTTTTAAGAAAGTGATAGCATAGCTCATTGGTTCTATATTTGAGCTAAGTGATGGGGTAGTTCATTGGTTTCCGATTTAATCCAAGTGATGGCGTAACTCATTGGTTCCCATTTTGAGAAAAGTAATGACGTAGTTCGTTGGTTCCAGGTTTGAGCTAATATAATGGTTGGCGTAGTTTATTGGTTCCCGATTTGAGCCAAGCGATTGCGTAATTCATTGGTTAAGTCTTTGGACAAGTGATGGCGTAGTTCCTTGGTTCTTGATTTAAGCCTTTTTATGGCGTAGTTCATTAGTTCCAGGATTGAGCCTAGTTCTGGCGTAGTTCATTGGTTGCCGCTTTAAACCAAGTCGTGGCGGAGTTCATTGGTTCCAGGTTTGAGCCAAGTGATGGTGTAGTTCATAGGTTCCCGATTTGAGCCAACTGATTACGTAGTTCTTTGGTTCCAGTTTTAAGCCAGGTAATGGCGTAGTTCATTAGTTTCCTATTTTAATCAAATGGTGGCGTAATTTATTGGTTTAGGATTTAGCTAAGAGATAGCCTAGTTTATTGGTTCTTGTTTTGAGCCAAGTGATGGCGCAGTTCATTTGTTCCTGCTTTGAGCCGAGCAATGGGGTAGGTCTTAATAACCCGATTTTAGCCAACTGATGGCATACATAGTTCTTTGGTTCTCGATTTGAGCCAATGGATGTCGTATTTCATTGGTTCCCGATTTGAGCCAAGTTGTGGCGTACTTCATTGGTTCTAGCTTTCAGCCAATTGATGGCGTAGTTCATTTGTTCACTCTTTGAGCCAAGTAATGGCGTAGGTCATTGGTTCCCGATTTAAGACGAGCGAATGCGTAATTCATTTGGTTCATTTTTTGAGAAAGTGATAGCATAGCTCATTGGTTCTATATTTGAGCTAAGTGATGGGGTAGTTCATTGGTTTCCGATTTAATCCAAGTGATGGCGTAACTCATTGGTTCCCATTGTGAGAAAAGTAATGACGTAGTTTGTTGGTTCCAGGTTTGAGCTAATATAATGGTTGGCGTAGTTTATTGGTTCCCGATTTGAGCCAAGCGATTGCGTAATTCATTGGTTAAGTCTTTGGACAAGTGATGGCGTAGTTCCTTGGTTCTTGATTTAAGCCTTTTTATGGCGTAGTTCATTAGTTCCAGGATTGAGCCTAGTTCTGGCGTAGTTCATTGGTTGCCGCTTTAAACCAAGTCGTGGCGGAGTTCATTGGTTCTAGGTTTGAGCCAAGTGATGGTGTAGTTCATAGGTACCCGATTTGAAGCAAGTGATGGCGTAGTCCATTGGTTCCCGATTCGAGCTATGTGATGGCGTAGTTAAGTGGTTCAAGGTTTGAACTAGATGATGGCTTAGTTCATTAGTTCTAGATTTGAGCGAAGTTATGGAGTAGTTCATTGGTGATGGCATAGTTAATTGTTTCTAGATTTGAGCCAACTCATGGCGTGGCTCATTGGTTCCCGATTTTAGCCAACTCATGGCGTATTCATTGGTTCCCATTTGAGCCAAGTGATGGCGTAGTTCATTGGTTTCAGGTTTGAGCCAGGTTTTGGCCTAGTTCAATGGATCCAGGTTTGAGCTAAGTGATGGCGTAGTTTATTGGTTGCACGTTTCAGCCTGGTGATGGTGTAGTTCATTAGTTCCCGATACGAGCCAAATGATGGGGTAGTAAATTGGTTCCTGATTTGAGCCAATTGAGGTCATGGTTTATTCGTTTCCATTTTAAAAGAAGTGATGGCATAGTTCATTGGTTCTCTATTTGAGCCAACTGATGGGGTAGTTCATTGGTTCTCAATTTTAGCCATCTAATGACGTAGTTCATTGGTTCTCGATTTGAACCACGTGATGGCCTAATTCATTTGTTCCCGATTTGAGCAAAGTGATGGCTTAGTTCATTGGTTCCCACTATCCGCTAAGTGATGGCGTAGTTCATTAGTTCCCGATTTGAGCCAACTGATTGCGTAGTTCTTTGGTTCCAGCTTGGAGCCGAGTAATGGCGTAGTTCATTGGTTCTCGATTTTAGGCAAAAGATGGCGTAATTTATTGGTTCAGGATTTAGCCTAGAGATACCGTAGTTTATTGGTTTCCGCTTTGCGCCACTGATGGAGCAGTTCATTGCTTCCCACTTTGATCCGAGTAATGGCGTATTTTATTGGTTCCCGATTTTTAGCAAGTGATGGCATAATTTTTTGTTCCACGATTTGATCCAAGAGCTTGTGTGGTTAATTGGTTCTCAAATTTGACCCGGGTAATGGCTTAGTTCATTGGGTGCAGGCTTGAGCCTTGTGATGGCGTAGTTCATTAGTTCTAGATTTTAACCAAGTGATGGGGTTGATCATTTGTTCCCGATTTTAGCGAACTGATGGCGTAGTTCATTGGTTTTAGATTTGAGCCAGGGAATGGCGTAGTTGATTTGTTCCAGGATTGAGCCAAGTGATGGCTTAGTTCATTGGTTCCCGATTTAAAACAAGCAAATGCATAGTTCATTTAATTCATTTTTTTGAGAAAGTGATGGCTTAGCTCATTGGTTTTATACTTGAGCCAAGTGATGGCCTAGTTCATTGCTTACAGATTTAAGCCAAGTGATGGCGTAACTCATTCATTTCCACTTTGGGAAAAGTGATGACGTATTTCATTGGTACAGGTTTGAGCCAAGTGATAGCGTAGTCAATTGGTTCCCGGTTTGAGCTAAGTGATTGCGTAATTCATCCGGTAACTCTTTGAGCGAATGATGGCGTAGTTCTTTCGTTCCGGATTTTAACTACGTCATGGCGTATTTCATTGGTTCACGATTTGAGCCAAGTAACAGAGTAGTTCATAGGTTTCCGCCTTGAGCCAAGTGATCTAGTAATTCATTAGTTCACGCTTTATGCTAAGTGAGGGCGTAGTTCATTGGTTCCCGATTTCAGCCAAGTGATGGCGTAGTTCATTGGTTCCCGATTTGAGACACTTGATGGAGTAGTTCATTCTTTTCCTATTTGAGCCTAGTGATGGCGTCGTTCATTGGTCTCTGCTTTTTGAGCCAGGTGATGGCGTAGTTCATTGATTTCCGATTTGAGCCAACTGATTATGTATTTCAGTGGCTCCCGTTTTCAGCCAAGTTATGGCGTAGTTCATTCGTTCCCGATTTGAGCCAAGTTATTGCGTAGTTATTTGGTTCCCGATTTTAGCCTTGTAAGAGAATCGTCACTCCCCCGTTCTCTCGCAGTGGAGTCACGAGGCGATTACCGCAAAGACATCCAGCTCCAGCACCGTCGGGTCAAGCGTGTAACCTCAGCGCCTCGCCACTCGTCGCTATCTAAAGTCGAAAGGTTGTAAAATGCAAGATCTCCCATAAGAGAGCGATATTGAATTTCACTTCAAAGAAGAAATTGGAGACGCGTTTCTCCCAAGCTCGAAGGCTAACGAGGAGCCGATGTAAGACTTGATGAGAAAAACTGTTTGGAATAAGAACCCTCCTGGGCCCGTCCTCAAGCCTTCCCCCCTTTTACCCCTCCCTCTGTGGGGTGACGAGGTATAAATAAGAAACACTGAGGAAAATCGAGGTAGAATACGTCAGTCTCCAGGTGACGAAGTCCTCGAATTAAGACCCCGGGCTACCTAGACTGGATTGGTAAAATACGTCAGTCTCCAGGTGACGAATTCCTTGGATTAAGACCCCGGGTTATCTAGACTGGATTGGTAGATTACTTGGCTCGCCAGACTAAGAAGTACCCTGCAAGAGAGGCAGGGCTACCTACCTTAAGGGGCTAAGAAGCAGCTCATCCTCAAGTAAGTCCCTGGTTATCAAACCGAACGTTAAGTTAACTTATTCAAGTTCAACTTATTCTCGCCAGAGAAACCCCCCTTCTCGATCCTCGCCCTTGAATAAGACCCTCCCCGAGTTCAGTCCTCGCCCATGAGGAATTAAGTAACGAAGGAGAAAAGCTCCCCCTCAAGCTCGTTGCTCGGTGGTCACACCGAACTCCAAGTTAACTTCGTTTAAGAACCAAGTTTGACTCACTCTCGCCAGAGAGAAACGCCTACCTTGGTGACGCATAAAGCGCCGTAAATGTTCTCGTCCTTGAAGAGCCCCCGCCCCTCCTGAATACCGTGTGGACATCCCAGCTGCTACCCTCGCCAAAAGTACCTCGTGACCCCACCCACCTACATCTGGCCGGTCGGCACGCGTCGTGGAGACAATAACATTCCTGAAGTATTTAAACTCCAGTAGAGTCCGTAAGCCTAAATCTTATATATTGAAGTGTGTAGCGAAATTAACCAATTTTAGAGGGACAAACCAATTGAATAAATTATTGGGTATTATAATATTCGGAGTATTTCTGTGGTTAATGGTTAATTTTTGTGTATTAAATTGTTAAAGTTAAAATATAAGTTTATTTTGGGAATTATTGTGCGTTTCTCTATATCCTTACGTGTTTGAGACGGTCTCTTCTTTAAGATATCAATATTAGCACTCTTAGCACTCTTAAAACATAGCCTACTTCATCAAAGAAGTATATCACGACCACTAAGAATACCACAACAACAGTGGTTTGTGTGTAGAATGATGAAAAAGGGGCATTCTCCTACATAAAAGTGGTATCAGGTGGGGAGTGATCAGAAAACGGAGGCATCATACGACAAGCCTTGTGATGGCATAGCTCATTGATTCCCGCTTTGAGCTAAGTGATTGCGTATTCGTTGGTTTCTGCTTTGAGCTAAGTGATCGCTTAGTTCATTGGTTTCAGGTTTCAGCCAAATGATGGCGTATTTCTGTAGTTCTTGATTTGAGCTAGGCGACTGCATAGTTCATTGGTTCACTCTTTTGGCAAGTGATGGCGTAGTTCATTGGTTCCCGATTTGAGCCAATTGATCGCATACTTCATTGGTTTGTGACTTGAGCCGAGTGATGGCGTAATTCGTGGTTTCCCGCTTTAAGCTAAGTGATGGTGTAATCCATTACTTCCAGTTTTAAGCCAATTGGTGGCGTAGTTCCGTGGTTGCCGACTTGAGCCACGTCCTGGCGTATTTAATTGGTTCTTGATTTGAGCGAAGTGCTTGCTTAGTTCATTGGTTCCCGATTTGAGCCAAGTGATGGCGTAGTTCATTTTTTTCCGATTTGAGCCAAGTGATGGCGTATTTCTTTTGGTTCTGGATTTTAGCCAAATGAAGTGTAATTCATTGGTTCCCGATTTGAGACAAGTAATTGCTTAGTTCATAGGTTTTCGATTTGAGCCAAGCGATTGCGTAGTTCAGTGGTTCACTCTTTGAGCAAGTGATGGCGTAGTTCATTGGTTCCCGATTTAAGCGAACTAATATCGAAGTTCAGTGGGTCCCGTTTTCAGTCAAGTGATGGCGTAGTTCGTTGGTTCCCGTTTTGAGCCAAGTGATTGCGTAGTTAATTGGTTCCAGGTTTAGGCCAATTGATGGCGTCGTTCATTGTTTTCTGATTTGACCTGAATGATGGCGTAGTTCATTGGTTACGTCCCTGAGCAAAGTGATGGCATAGTTCATTAGTTGACGATTTGAGCCAAGTAATGGCGTAATTGATCTGTTCACGATTTGAGCCAAGTGATGGTGTAGTTCATTTGTTGCCGATTTGAGCCAAGTGGTGACGTAGTTCAATGGTTCCCATTGTGAGCCAAGTGATGGCGTAGATTTTTTCTATTCACTAACGATCTTCAACCAACTTTGGCCCAGAGCCCTAAAATTACCTACGTATATATATAGAGAGAGAGTCTGGCCATTCTACGACAATTAATATTTTCTTAATGTAATTCAACCACATAAATAAAATTTATTTATTGGCTTAACTCTAATATAAGCCTCAATAGGTTAGGTCGTTTAGACCCCTCCATCGACTCTATGGCCTCTAAATTATATTATTCTATTGTGGCCGCCTTCAAATCTTCCATGGCCCCAGGTGGGAAACAGTGGCTTATTTGGTTAGGTATCTGCCCCCTTGACCTCAACAGGGTGGGGGTGGGTCAATCGTTCGATTCACATCTCCGTTCCCAAATTCTCCTGCTCCATGTCTTCTCTCTCAATTTACTTTGATCTTTGGTCCATGCCTCTTCCCATTGATTGCGGTATTCTCGTTTACTCACGGAATCCCTTTTTATTTTGCTTTCGTTTAATGCCCTGGAGAACAAGGACCTTTCAAACTCCCTTCACTCTATTGTCAAAGGGATGTATGATGAGGAAGTTGGCAGGTACTATACATAGCAACTATGTGTAAAATGATAATGAAAGCCAGGGTGGGGAGAGAGGCTAGCCGATTCGCTTCTGGTCAGGGCATGACGAGGGGAAAGGAGGGCATGGTACTTCCTTGTAGTTCTCCAAACTACTTCCATCCGAGTCTCACCAGACCTGGGGATTCGAACCACAGAGAGGGAAGGAACCCTATAGTGGTCTACAAAATAAATAAGCCTATGTGCCAGTAAGTTGACATCTTTTGAACTGGTGCAAACTTCACTGGTGCAGCAAGATATGTACTCGTACTAAGGATTCACCAATCAATACTTATATTTTATTCGTAACTCATTCTAAATCCACCATAAGTTTTAACGAAATACTTAGAAAATTCGATTTAAACTTGATTTTAGAATTGCCCAATTGTTCTTTTCAAGAATTCATTATAATGCTATAGAACTCGATGGGGAAGGGGGGGGGGGTGAATTAATTAGAAATGTTTTTTTTCAATCATTATATTGTCTCTTCTCTTCTTGCTTTTGCCACACTGCCTCCCCCAATCGTTCGAGATCAATAAGTCTCCCACCAGCATATAAATAAATACTCAGTCTACATTATTTATTAATCATGCATTGACTCCTTCTGATTTCAGGAATCTCCAAGAGACATCCTGAAATCTCTCGCATCGGCGCAGGGGCTTGATATGTGCAGTCCGAAATTCGCGGAATATCTCGACAATAATGACGCTTTGGCCCATTTTCGAAAGAGGTGAATTTTCGTACTACAACTCATGATTACAGACTCATTAATAAAGTCTAAGTTCTAAATATTGGGTTCTCTCGCTCTGCCTCTTATCATATTTGGCTTTATTTAGTACGCTTGAATGAACATGCGAAGCAATGAGGTTCATAATTAGGTTGGTCCCATACAAGGTAAATTTTCTTTGCTGTTGACAAAATCGAGTTTACTGAGTTGGGATTCGACCGCTTTGTAGAAAAATAGGTCCAACAGAGCCTCCCTCGGGTTCATAAAAAAACATGGTTTATCGGTCTATGAGTTCATTCTGTTATATTCCCATTCCTTATTCATAAGCCCTTCCAATATTTAGACCTTAACTAACCTTCTTATCAACATTATTCATGCTTGTGTTTTGGCCGCTTTCATAAGGGGATTCCTTCATCGTGTTTTCCTTAGACATTTTAATTCCATCATTTTTTGCCTTATAATGCAGTTGAATTTTCATGCTACCATGAAAAGTGGGATGTTTAATGTAGTGTCTTTTTCTGGACAGGTTTTGCTACCCTAAGAAAAAGACCCTTCCACAAGTGAATGAAACTTGGATTGATGACAAAGACGAAGAGTGTATATATATGTGTGGCAATTCGCTTGGACTAAAACCCAAGGACACGGACACCGATGTTAACGACCAGTTGGTAAAATGGGGACAAATGTAAGTATAGTAAGTTATATTAAAAATAACACTCGTGACGAGCGTCTTTTTGTTATTTATTTAATGATTAAGTTCAAACTAACAAAAACATCTATCAGAAATTACTTTAAAAAAAACCCAAGAACGTCGGGATATTTGGTGAGATGAAAATGTGTGGTAAATAGACTTTCTATGAGACTGGGTGCGCGAGGGACCGCGTCTGAGGTGCGGAGGACTAACTCTTCTAAACCTGTCTCTGTTTCATAAAAATGGAGGTTTGCCACCTAAGTTTTCTTTTAAGTGGCTGAAATTCTATGAACTTAACTCTTTTTTTCACAGGGGAGTTCAAATGCACTTTAACGACCCACTACCCGCAGCTGCCTGCGACAACTTTGGCAGGGAGGCGATGGGACGACTCGTTGGAGCTGACCCTAGGAGTGTGGTCCTAATGAACGGGTTGACAGTCAACCTTCATCTTCTCCTCATCTCTTTCTATCAACCTACGAAACAGCGATTCAAGATATTAATTGAGAAGAATGCATTTCCCTCTGACAGAGTAAGCTATCATTAATTCCCCTCGCATTTTGCCAACATAAGATCTATTTGGAGCTCTTGTTAACACCCGATCTATGTGACATATTTTCTTGACAACCAATAGGTGTCTTGTAACACGTGTCTTAAATCTACACTTTTGAGCTTTAGCAATTTTTTAGCCTCATTAAATTTTAATTGACGCTTCCCCACGAATCCATTAGCAGCGTTTTTCACTCTTGCTTTGGCTCTGAGTGCCTGGGTCCGATACACTCAATCCAAACTGATTTCCGAGGGTCAGACTTCAATGCCTGTCGTTCCTTTTCAGTATGCGGTTCGATCGCAGGTTCATATTAGAGGATTCAATCCCCATAAAGGAATCATAGAAATAGGACCAAGAGAAAAAGAGACAACTATCAAGACTGAGGACATAATCGAGGTATTATTATTAGCTTCTATGTAATTGACACTTGGTTCCTATAGAAACCAATAAATTCGCTTTTTCAATTTTGCTCATTGACTCTTCTCTTTGCTTCCATCTCTCTTTTGTTTCGCAAGAGGGTGGATGGGGTAGCAGAAGCTTTACTCCTAGTCGAACTGAAACCTGGAGGAATTGCCCCCAGGAGCAACCTGTAAAGGGTTGTCAGGTGTATTAAATTTATTTTTAAAAATTATCCTTTGAAAAATACCTTTCTTTTGAATTAACCCGAGCAAAATCCTTACTTCCAGGTCATAAACAGAGAAGGCGACAGCATCGCTGTGATATGCTTGAGTGGAGTACAATTCTACACTGGGCAGAAGTTCGACATGGAGGCTATAACTCGAGCTGGCCAAGCAAAAGGATGTCTAGTTGGCTGGGACTTGGCTCATGCAGTGGGAAATGTTGAAATTCAACTTGATGATTGGAACGTCGACTTTGCATGTTGGTGTACCTATAAGGTAATAAAGTAAAGATGTAAGGTTTGCCAAAGTAGACATTGCTAACCATAATTTATAGGTAAAAAAGATGAATGCTCAACAATCTTGTAATAAGCATAGCCATTTATTTATATGCAAACTCAAAAACTGTCTTTATTTTTGTAATTCGCATGGAGCATTAGTCTTGTATAATAATTAACTTTTCTTATTTTCATAGGTCACTGTACATTTTCCACCTGAAAAAGTCGAAAATCACACCGATTTTGACCAAGGATGTTGGGAAGCGTTGTCGCATGGAACTATAATTTTCTGCTTTGAAATCGGCCAAAAGCACCAGTTCCTGAATTATGTTTTGCACTATACTTTTTATCTAAATAAGATAAAACAGCAAATAGGTATCAAATGAAATAGCATAAAACGAATAAATAATAATTAATACTAATAAATAAATAATAATTATTAATAATCAAAATAATTATTATCTACCATTTTTTAGAAAATAGCAGAATCTCAATTAGAATTTAGAAATCCATCTACAAGTTACAAATTCACAATGACATTACGCAAAGAGTTAAGGGAATTCCTTGGTCGCACAACTGATATCTCAGAACCTTCAGCACTGTCCGGCAGGTGTCAACTGAGCCATCTACCAGATCTCTCACTGAAACTTTCCTGGTTGGATACCTTTCAGCTTTTATTAGTGGTTCCTAGTTTCCCACCAACAGACAGGCCTTCCAATATTTTCTTAATCTTAAGAATTTACCAGAAAATGCAGGGAGGCTCAAGATTCAAGTCATTGAATATGAAATAGTTGAATCTATCATCCCATTATAGATGATTTCTAAGACAACGAATTTGAGCTCTTCATGAAACTACACGAGAAACATGGTGCTCTTGTGAAAAGCAAATGAAGAGCAAATAATCTTAGATGAAAAAGAGGAACACTTGTACTGGAATTAGACAGCCTGTTCGATATGAGCCAGATGCAATCAAGGAAATACAAAACAAAAAAATGTCATCCAGAGAAAATAAAGGTGAGAGTATAAGGTTCTGAGAAGACCAAATGACAGAAGAAAGCTCATATTCCTGATCAAGAATAAGATTTTATCGACAAGATCCTTGCTGCAAGCAGCGAAGAAATATAGACTCAAGCATAGACAAGAACGAGGAGGTGTCCCAGGAAAACCCAAAGATGCTAGCTATCAACAGCGAATGGATGAGGGAAAATAAGAATAACAGCGAAGAAATACTCCAAGACATTCTAACATCAAAAAGGCTTTCAAGAGCCGAGAGTACAGGAAAATGGCTGAACTCATAGTTATTGTTCTTTGAAAAACGCCTCATCGAGGTATTCACGGGAGTCGACGAGGCGCTATTCAATAAATCAGATTGATGGCCACGAAAATGCTATTGTTTGTAGATCAACTTGAGTACAACGAAGACTCAATACCTTTATTGCGCCTTCCATATGCCTGTATGAATGATGTCAATGACTGATGCTGATGCTCCCGTGAATGATCTAAATCTAATCCAGGACGTGTTGAAGTAGAGGAAAACTGACATAGAGCTTGCTGATGCAGTTTTTAATAAGACCACAAATTGTACGTGACGTAGGAAGTCGTACCATTTGCCTTGTTCAGCAGTAGATTGAGTGACACATTGAACCACTACATTTCTGCCCAATTACATGCGACTGAGAAACCAGACAGGTTCGGAAGAAGAAAGCCTCTATTCCAGAGAGTCGCCGGTGGGACCACCCTGGTTAATCTCATTGGCCGGGAATCACATTTCCTGCTGGACACACTGAACATTGGATCTGACTGTCTATTGGAACCTGTCATGAATTGGCGATAGAAGGAGTAAAGTAAGAATCTGAAAGCTGTGAATAACACTGCTAAACACAATATCAAGATAATGAGTGACTGAAAATGTCATAACAACGAATGCCAAGCAAAGGGACTCTCCTTCAAGTTGTGGAGCCCAACGGCCTCCACTTTGACAGCCTCAAGAAACAAATCTCAACAAGTGACTAAGGAAATGTTATTATGAAAGTAATCATCATGTATTTTTCACTTATGGATCGATTGTTACAAAATATTAATCTCAAATTTGTGTCATGAATAAGGCACCTTGTCTGCCTTGAGTGTGAGAACACGAATTTTGTGATATTTCTGCAATCTTTGTATCTAAAATGTTTCATTTCCTTTTCCAAGACTATCATTATTCTATAAATTAAATAGAAAATTATAAACACTTTTTTTGGTACCAATTTTTTTGTTTTATCTTGTTTAGATAAAAAAATTATAGTGCAAAACATAATTCAAGCGACCCCGGAACTGGTGCTTTTGACCGATTTCAAAACAGAAAATTAAAGCTTGATGCGGCAACGCTTCCCAACATCCTCGGTCCAAATAGTTGTAATTTTCGACTTTTTCGGGTAGAAAAATCATGGGAAAATTTTCAAAAGCTTATGAAAATAGGAAAAGGTTGACTTTTGAACAGGTCTAATGAAACATCCTCTCACCTTCGGTCAGACATCGAATCCCCTTTGTCTTAAAAAAAGCTCATTCGCTCATAACCTCTTTACAGTATCTCAACAGCGGCCCGGGTTGCACCGCTGGGGCTTATGTGAACAAGGTTCACAATCGCAGGAACGTGCCCCATCTGCAGGGGTGGTGGGGCAACAAGCAAGACACAAGATTCGCGATGGAGGATAACTGCGATCTTGAGGAAGGCATCGATGGGTTTCGGCTTTCGAATCCATCTCCGATTCTAATTGGTTGCGTCTTGGCCAGTTTAAGGGTAAGGTCGGATTTAGTCTTGTATGAGTTTGATTTCACTGAGGGGGGCGGTATTTAGGGACCGCGTCATCCGTCTCTGAGCCAGGACAGACCTCCGGACCGGATAATGAAACCAAAGTAAGGATTAGCGTGACGATTGCTGATGAGCCCGAGACCACCAGGAGCTGGTCCTCATGTGGGGAAGAGGGAAGATGTTGAAGTGACCTTCGTCACCCCAGGGGGAAAGGAACCCGTTCCGTGTCAAAGAATCTGCAGGATTCTTTAGCACGGAGAGGGAGAAGTGTGTGTGTGTGTGTGTGTGTGTGTGTGTGTGTGTGTGTGTGTGTGTTTCTGTAAAGACTGGAAAGGGAAGACAGCGGTGTTGTGATTGGCTACGTGTGTAATGATCTGTGTAAGGTCTACCTATCCCCACATGAGTACCCGAAGGAAGTAAAAATGTGTGAAAAATACATAGCCATAGATTCTCGCCAGTAGGCATTGGGTCTTGTATGGAAAACTGTGGTTGTAAGGTCGTCGAAAGCCAACGAGACCAAACAGAAAGTGGTGAGGTTGGGGGAAATAAAGATGTGTAGGAAATTCCTAAGCCAAGTAAACCAAACTGCTTGAATTATTAGGGGTCATTAGGGAACGCAACTCTCTTCGTTTACCTTCGCTCCACAACGAAGTCAGTTATAAAGGTCGTAAGTAATTATTGGACAGAAAATCATACATTCAGTACTCTTAACTATAACTCTCAATGCATCTGTGAATCCCGAGAAAACTCCCGTAATAAGAGCAGCTAAATATAGTTTCAAAAGAGCAATGTGTGCTCTTATATTTGGAGCATAGGTATTCATGCTGGAATCAGTGGGAGTAAAGCGTTTGCATTTCTAATTGCCCACTGGCTGACAAATCTTTTGCCACTAGCACCACATGAAAACCTTACTACAAGAAGCGACAATACGATACAACTCTATCACAGAGCAATTCTCCCATACACTCTCTCTCTCTCTCTCTCTCTCTCACTCTCTCTCTCTCTCACTCTCTCTCTCTCTCTCGCTCTCTCTCTCTCTCTCTCTCTCTCTCTCTCTCTCTCTCTCTCTCTCTCTCTCTCTCTCTCTCTCTCTCTCTCTTTTAACAGCACTATCCCGTCAGTACGTAACAAACCTTACCACGAGAGGCTAAAAAAACTCAATCTATTTTCCGTCAGAAAACGAAGACTAAGGGGGCAGCTTATAGAGTGCTTCAAAATACTTAAAGGATTTAACAACGTTAATGCCAATAACTTGTTCACACTGACAGGGGAGTGTCCCACCCGTGGACATGATTCAAAACTTCAGGGTAAAAGAGCCACTATGGATGTAATAAAGAACTTCTTCACTTACTCGATTATTAATGATTGGAATAATTTGCCAAACGAGGTAGTGGACAGCGTCACTATAGATTCATTCAAAATGAGATTAGACAAACACTTAACAAATATTGCAATTGTTTAGCATAAGCTACAAAATAAAATAATATTACAAAACTATAACTCTTTCAGGTGTATGTAAGTTGTTTTCACATTCA
Organism: Ceratothoa steindachneri; assembly: GCA_963969495.1. Taxonomy (NCBI): domain Eukaryota; kingdom Metazoa; phylum Arthropoda; class Malacostraca; order Isopoda; family Cymothoidae; genus Ceratothoa; species Ceratothoa steindachneri. The sequence goes on from OZ018327.1 coordinate 174,291,559, forward strand.
TTTCATTTAATTACTATTCAATGCAAATTTCCTTCAGGTACTGTCTTCTTACACCTGCAAGGTACTTTTCCAAAATTATTTCATGTACGGCTTTTGCCGGAGGGAGTGGAGGGTGGGGAGAGCCTAAAACTTTTCTATCCTTTACTTCTACTATTCTATGTGTAAGTGGCAGTAGATTTAAGGCCAGATCACCTTAGTCTGGGCCGTAAGGCCCGTGTGATTTGTGTATCTATGTAACTCTATGTAACTAAACTGATTTTCTCTGCTAAATTAAGAAACTCCTCAACAGGTCTTCGATGACGCGACCATGAATCAAATCCTGAGAAAGCAACTGCTTTTGACGGGCTTTTTAGAGTACCTCATAGACAATTACTTCGATGGGGACACAATTGGAACTCCAACAGCAAAGATTATCACCCCTAGAGACCCTCGAGAGAGGGGATGCCAGCTCTCCATGGTTTTCTCCGTTCCGTTGAAGAAAGCTCACGAAGAACTCGAGAAACGGGGAGTTGTGGTAAGTTTATATATATATATATATATATATATATATATATATATATATATATATATATATATATATATATATATATCTCGAGATGAAGAGTCATTCCACTTTATAGAGATAATTTTATGAGGTCTCAGCACTTGGCGCTGGTTTCTCCACTCGTATTAAGACCAATGCTGGGTTTATATTTTGTGTGGCAAGAGTTGTCTGCAATAAATCGGCTAACAGACGCAAATTCCCTTTCTTAAAAAGCAGGTTGAAATTTAATTAATTTGCATTACTATTTAATATGAAAATATTACTCAACTTTAACAATAAATGAACTGAGATCTTGAATAGCAAGTGAGTGATCTTTATCAATACGGGAGTTAGAATTAATACATTTGACTGTGTCCACATCGAGGATTGCTTGGTAAAGTGAATTTATCGGACTGAGGTAAGCTTAAGTCCTTCCTTTTGGTGAATAGATCCTAATGAAGTTATTGAGATAGCGAATGGGAAGAATTAGACTTAGAGCGCGAATCAAGAATAGGACTGTCTATGTCCACCGAGGAATGGTTTGTAAAGTGAACTGGTTGAACTAAGGTGGGTTTAAGTTCTTCCTCGGTGGATAGACTGTGAAGAAGTGAATGAGATCGCGAAAGGCAAGAAGAAGACGTGTGATGAAGAGAAGAGAGAGATGGTATGTTTATACGTGTTTAGAAAGTGGGCGGAGTCTGTGATATTCGCTGTGGGCGGTGCTCGTGCAATCTCCAATGCGCGTGTGCTCGTAATAGTGATGTTTGTCCTTCATGTCATGAGGAAATAGATAGTTCTTTTGTGTGTTACAACGGGGACGCTGAAAAAACTTGGATAAATAAAACGAGATAAGCAATTTAATAGAAAAATTTGAATTGTCTAAAATAATTCGAACGCTTAGGTGTCTTGTAGAGAGAACGGGCATTGTTTGCATAACAACTAACTTCAGTTCAATATCGTATACATTAGGTCATTCTCTATTAAGCCATCGTTCATCTAACATGCCTAAGAAACAAGTCACGCCTCTTTCTGCTCGCAAGCGAATCGTAAAGCTACGCCAACAAGATGGTTTTCAATTCGAGCAAAGCATGGAATGTCAAGCACTTTAAAATTGTAGTCAATAATATCCTGTTAACCTATGACAAAACAGGTTTATGTAATGCTAGCAAATCAACGGTTAGGCCAGAAAAGACCTCAGAAAGGGAAAACTGAGCCATTCATTACTCAAATTGTGAAGGACCGGTTCAAGACGCTTGCAACAGTTTCTCGAGAGATTTGTGAGATTTTGTTCATCAATGTTTCCAGGCAAACTGTGTCGCGTTGGCTGGAGAAAGACTATTCACGCTCTAACACTGTGGTCAAGCCATTGATCAATCTGAGGAACAATAAGACTCGTCTTGCATTCGTCACTGATCAAGTTACAAGGATTGATGGCCAATGGAGCTAATTCCATTTCATTGTCGAATCTTAGTTCAATTTGTTCGCAACCGATGACAGGAGATTTATTCGTCGCAAAACAGGCGGAAATTGTCTGTCAATTTCACCAAAAAGATTGTGAATTTTACAGAGGAAAGTGTCTTGGTCTGGGGTGTGATTTCAGTAGAAGGTCCTGGGCCACTTGTGCGCTTACGGGGAAGAAGGAATGTACAAGTGTATAAGATTTGCAGCGACACCAAACATTGCCGCATCTCCCAGCCTTCGAAACCCGACTGGTGATTTTCACACAGAATATCGTGCCCTTCCACACGTCCAAGTCGGTGAAGACCTTCCTGAAAAATGAGCATATCACTGTTATTGGCTGGCATTCACAGACTCCAGTCTTGAATCTGATTGAAAATGTTCGGAAGACACTCGTATAGAGGTCTAAAAGGACGAATCCGAAAACGCTGTCCTTCGATCATTTTGGAAACCGTTTTTTCTAATAGATTGCTTATTTGCTGATAATTTTTCTTTACTCATCGAAAGTTGTATAAACTTTACCCATATGTAGTTAATACTTCTAGGTTATAGTATGCCAATTTTAGAAACCTTGTATTTTCTCTGGCAAAAGTTGTGGACAATGTGATAGAAATACAGGCAATCTGATCTTTTTGGACACTGCTAATATATCAGTTTGGAACAAAAGTAATGTCCAATTTTAGGGTATAAATTAAAAATGAAAATCTTATGACTATAGAAATATTTAATCCACAACATAAGCTCCAATGTTTCCTAGAACCTCATTCTATCGGCCAACAAGGTTATAAATATCACTCTTGTAAAATTCTTTTGGTTTTGATGCAAAATATGAATCCAACTCGTTTTCAACCTCTTCTTTTGATGTCAACTTAAGACCATCCAAATGGTTTTGTAAATCCCAAAACAAGTTATAATCAGAAAGAAGAAGGTCAATAAAATATGGAGGATGAAGCAATATTTCACAACCCAGCTCCTCTAAGAGATCTTTGGTCATTCCAGTTGTATAAGGACGGGCATTATCGTGTCGAAGTTAATTGGAGTAGTGATTATCATTAATTGTTTGATTGTTGTCTAACAGTTTTTAATGGACAATTCATTCAATATCCCATCATACACTCAAAATTCTCTTTTTTTGGATGAAGTCCTTCTTTCGCTTGTTGAGAAATTCTGTTTCATTGACTGATCCACAAAGGGCGGTGTTTAATGTCTTGAAAAAGGATCTCCTTCTCATCGCCAGTAACAAGCCTGTTAAAACTGGTGCCTGAAGGTGCCGTGAAAGCAATGACAAACAGCAAGCAACATGCTGTTGTAGATTTGCCGTGGACAGTTCGTGTGGGACCCATCTTCCAATCACTGGAACCTTTCCAATTCTTCCTAGCTGGCGTAAAACAGTCGTATGGGTTATGTTAAATTGTTGTGCGAGTTCTCTAGATGTTGTAGCAGGATTTGTTATAACAACAGCTTCCAACTCTTTGGTAAAAAGTTCTTTTGGACGACCTTCCTTTAGTCCGTCTTTTTAACTGAAATGCCCATTTGGGAAAGGGAAAACCACCTACTGAAACTAATTTCATTTATTGCATCATCCCCATAAGTGCTATGAAGGAATTTTGACCATGTGCTTACATTTTCACCTTAATGAAACTCAGAGTAAAGCATCTCTAATGTGATCTTTAGATGGGAGGACATAGTAGGGATGAATACTGAAGAAGGTTATGAACAATATTTTTTATAATCTGAAAGAAAAAGATATAAAATATTCATTGTAGCATTGCATTCTCAAACGATAACAAGTGGCAAGATTTGAATAAATACATACTAGAAGAAAATGAACGATGAACTGACAAAAAATAATGAGTAAAAAATGACTAAAATAAACTTTAACTTTACAAGCTGCCGATTCCCAGATTTAAGTTGACAAATAGGAAGAAGACAAAAAGAAGTCAGTTTGGATGGTTATTGTTTACATAATGAAAAAAAGAAAGGATGACGCGCCAATATTTAAATTGGAGTTGTAATGTTTGCGGATGGTTGGACCACATTTCTCAGATTTTAAAATAATAAACAGATACAGTTTTGTATTCAGTAACGTATATCTCTCATGCACGCGAGAGAATTATGAAATGAGTCCAACTTACCGTAAAGAAAGAATAGATAAACCGAATATTTTTTTCTTAGGAAAAATGTTTCTTCCTAATTGCGAAATAACTGTACAGGGGTGGGAAGATCGAGCCAAGTATACTGAGGCAGCGAGCAACCGTTTTGATCTTAATTAATGTTAACCTATAGACAACTCGGCTAAGCGGAAGAACAAAAATCCTTCCGAATAGAGAAGATTTTAAGGCACGCATTGTTTGGTCAATCGGGCCTATAAAAGAGAAATAAATTAAATTAATTTGGAATTCAAAGGAAAAACAAAAAATAGAGTAAAACGAATATACATTGTATATATCTCATGAACGCGAGAGAATTATGAAATGAATCCAATTAGGAAAACAACATTTTTCGTAGAAAATATTCGGTTTATCTTTTCTTGACTTCATTTATGCTACATTCGTTCAGTAGCATCTTTCCTTACTAGAGAAAGTCTTTCTTAAATAGTGAGTGACTGAGTTCTATTACTATTTGCCTATATGGGAGCAAAATCTCGACTAAAATGAGCGTAAGAGGCTTCCAATGTAGGTTCCCTATAATTTGCACCCTATACATTAGTTGCCGAAGTAAGTTTTAGGTATTAGGTCATCTAATTTATTTATAGTAAATGCTGGAATAAATTTTACTTTCATTTTTTTATTATAAAGCATCCTAGAATGTTATTGCCGTAGTCAAAGACTTCATCCTGGCCTAAGTAAGGAAGAAGTCTTTCCTCATTTTAAATAAGCTGTGACTTTAGCTTCTGGTTGTAGACAGTTCTTTTCGTTTAGCCTGGATGCTAAAAATTTCACCTCACTCCTTTGATAAACGGAAGTCTCGATGTCAGATTATTAAGCTCTATTTGGATAAACGGCCTAGATTTTAAAGAACTTCATTCATATAGAGTCGCTTCTACCACTTTTGTTACACTTCAAGTCTTGCATTTCTTCAACATCCGATCAGCTTATATTTGAGATCGGTGAGCAAGAAGTAACCAATGTATCATCGGTCTGTAGAGGAAGCGGTAAGCAAGGAACGTTTGAAGGTCGCGAGAACTGAATCCACGAGTGAGTTTCTCTTCGGATTCCAAGGTGAAGTGGACACATAGTGAAATCAAAAGACCGAGTGGTTAGAAAAATGTTTTGAACGAAAATTGGTCTCATGGTCGGGTATGAGCGTACCCGGAACACCGAACCGAGAAATCCATCCATGTGAAATTACTTGAATGAATACATATGTAGAGAAATCGCGCAAATTAATGACTTCCACCCATTTCGTATACATATCAACGATAGATAACAGGTCTTAAAATCCATGTGCTTGAAGATAGAGGCACGTAATGTCACCAATAATTCTGTTTAACCTTGAGTCCGGTATTGAAAATTGCATATTGCAAGACTTTGTAAGTTAGTTCGTGCACATTTGCAAGTAGGAACCAGATCTTTATATTTTTGCGCATCCCGGACCAGAGGAAGTGTTGAACTACGAGAAAGAGAATGTAGCTTTCATACCTGAATTCGCCAACCCATGGAAGAGGTCTAAAAATTGTTCTTTAAATATTTGATGTAGCCTATTCAATGAGTAGTCCACAAGAATTTTGCGGTCGGTGTGTCAGCGAGGAGATACCGGGTATTGCAAAAGTCCTGTTACACTCGTTACGACGCTCTCAACAAAGGACATAATGATCGTTTTGATGCAGTTAGACAAGTTTTTATTGTTTTAATATATAAATATGTGTTTACATTGTAATATTATACAATGTGGCTGCCCTCGGGGCGAGCACGCGCTCCAGGCGAGATATAAAGGCTGCGCACACGTTGCTGAAGAAGACCTTCCGTATGCTCACCTATACCAGTTGACAGAGGACTGTGGCTCATTGACGTTGCTGTGGCGGACTTTGCAGGCATTTCCCTCGACATACGCCAACACGTTGTAGTCGATATGATTGAGGTCGGGCAAATGCGGTTGCCAAAATCCTTCGACCAGATGTTCAGGTTCGACCCTATCCACTATTGCACGGTCTTGACCGTGTGGGCTGGGGCACCGTCCTGATGAAAGACGTAGTCCGTCTTCTTTGTGATCTTTATCACCGAGGGCAAGACTTTCGTGGCCAAGATGTCCTGTAATCGGCCGCGAACCACACCGGTGGCATTTTCTCGCCATCATCTTAAGCCACGAGGCCGAGCATCATGGCGGAAGTCGGGTGCTTTTTCGTGGACACGTAGCGGTCCTCGGAGAATTCGATTGGCATGACCCTTCAAGTCGTTGAGAAGGCCACGAGAGCGTTCCAGGCGTTGTTCTCGCGTACAGTCGGTAAAAGAGGCCTTTTCACGCACCTAAAACTTTTGCCGCCCCCGTCCTACGGCCCTGGACACCAAGATGTTTTTCTCGAAGGCCTTTTTCTCACAGTCAAACGATTGACAACTTGAACCTCTCTGCGACTATGTGGGTGGTCATCCGGCTGATGTGAAGCCGGTTGACAATGTCGGACCTGTTGTGGCCCGCGTGCAGGAGACTACAGATCTCGATTCTTTTTACTTCTACCTCGACACATCTTCTGAACACAATGGAAAAGACGTTTTAATGACACGTGCTGGAAAAGTAAAACTTTAAGTTTGTTTGACGGAACTTTTTCTATCGTATAAATAAACCTCTCGAAAGAAAGAAAAAATCGAGTGCAACAGAATTTTTGCCAAACCAGGTATTTTCGCCCTTCGACCACTAAACGTCCCCCGTGCGACGACAAATTCTTGGTCTTCTAACACTTCACGAGCCAAGGCGCGTTCCGCAGTCTCAGCCAAGCTATCGAAAGGTTGATCTTCTTCCAGTACCTCTTAGATGTGTGCGATACGAATGGATTGACGACTGAAAAAGGTTTGCCTCAGCTGTGCCTCAGGAAAGTTGGGACCTGCAGCATCTCGAAGATGACGAAGATGTTACCATATGACCCACTAGCGTGATGCTTTTTATGAGGATCTGTTCCGCTGGCAGCGCAAATAAAAGGTCGGCTGCATTAGGTCGGATGGGCGATGAGAAAATGCGAGCCTGAATTTCGTCTTTGTAGACGATAGATTTTGTGCCTCAAAGGAGAGGTAGCAAAGTCATAATCAGTATATCCACTTCGGAACTTTTATTCCTTTTACTTTTTACAACATGTCACAAATTAATTTCAATGTATTTTATTGGTCCCTGCGAGTTATTCCTAGCATGAATCGCTCCATATTTCTCAGATTTGTCGTATGTTTCTGCGTATTTTTTGTCTTCACTGTCCATTATTTAAAACTGGTTAGATTAATTGATCAATTACTTTATATTTTAAGCTGTCATGCCTCTTTTGAAGAGACATGCTCCCATTAAGAATAACAAGGTCTCCTTATATATGTATTATTCTACCTGTTTTAAGCTTTGATGTTGAATTCACCATCATCATCCTAAACCACGTTCCCACAACGTTGGGTTGGCGTTCATCAAAACCACGAAAAGCTTCGTGTGGACGGCTTCTCAGGTCAGCCCCCTACCTTATCCAGATTTAGTCAGCCATTACGAGGTGCGGCCAATAAGTTTTGCAATTCGGATATAAGGAAACGGGATATGAGGAAAAATGTTTTATTATTTTTCAATATAACTACCCTCTAATTCAATGCACTTGCGCCACTTGTCCCTGAGGCTTCGAATTCCCGACAACCAGAAATCCCCGACTGCTGTTCAACCCACTCCTGGACGCCGAGCTGGACATCTTCATCGTCTCCAAACCGGCGTCCACGCAGTGCAGCCTTGAGCTGGCGGAATAAAAAGTAGTCGCTAGGGGCCAGATCTGGACTGTAGGAGGGATGGTTGAGCTTCTCGAATCCGCACTTGCGCAGGGAAGCTTGTGCAAGTCTGGCCATGTGGACAGGGGCATTGTCGTGGAGGAGCAGGACACCGCATGTCAACTTGCCGCGCCGCTTCTGACGGATGCACTTCTCCAATCAGCCAGTTCCTTGGCGTAATATTGGCCTGTGATGGTCCTTCCACGAGGCGCATAGTCCACCATCAACACTCCCTCAGAATCCCAGAAGATAGTGGCCATGATCTTCCCGGCTGAGGGTTGGGTCCGACACTTTATGGGGGTCGGAGAACCCCTGTGCTTCCAGGCCATGCTTTCGAGCTTAGTCTCGGATCCCAGTGATGGACCTACGTTTCATCATTTGTCACTATTCGTGACTCGAATCTCGCCGGGTCTTGGTTTTACAGAAACAGCAGCTCCTCCGAACTTTGACGACGTTGAAGTCGATAATGGGGCGTGAGGTTTCGTGAGGTTTCTAGGGACCCAACGGGGCAGAGACCTTGGTCATGGCCAAATTGTCGTGGATGATGTTGATAACACTTCCATGTGATATTCCAAGTTTTCGCTCGATTTCTTCGACCTTCACCCGTCGATTTTCGAGGATCATCCTCTCCAGACGGGCCACATTGTCCTCGTTGGTCACGTCTGACGGGCGTCCTGGACGGGGGTCATCTTCAAGGGATTCACGACCATGGCGGAACTCCATATTCCAGCGAGCAATGGTTACATAGGAAGGGTGGGTGTCGGTGTACACCGCAACCATGCGTTCATGGATCTCTTTTGCATTCTTGCCTTCCTTGGTCAAAAATTTGATCTCTGCGCGGTGCTCAACCTTCTCCATTGTTGACAAATTTGTGACTGACGATCTGCAATCAGCTACTGCTTCTTAAATAGACGAGGCAGGAGCGTGCGGCTGCAGGTCTAAACACAGTTCCCTTCCCCTTAATTGTCACGTGCTAATTTCCCCCAAATTTTAGCGCGATTAACACCCCTAAGATATTAGAAATTAAAAATAAATAAAATAAAAATAAACAAAAAACAAAATAAACAAAGAAACTCAAAATCCGGGCGTAAACATCCGAGATAAAAAAACAACAAATCAAAATCTCTTCACCAAAGCAGTCGGGATCAAAAATCCCTCTGCTATAAAGGCTTGAATGCCTCTTATATATATATATATATATATATATATATATATATATATATATATATATATATAAATACATAAAAAAACAAATAATATATACTAAAACGCGAAGAAAGCCAGCGATACCCTATCACCAGGGACCCTGTCTTTTATTCTTCTCTACAATTTCACTTTCCCATAATTTTCCCCAATTTTCCCCACTATTTTCTCCTACTTAAATCCTCTACAACTATATTCCTCACTTTATATATCCAATGTCCAATTCTTTTCACTCCCATTTTCATTTTGACTCTACCATTCTTCACCGATAAAGGAAGAAAGACACTCTGAAGATCTCATAGATCGAAAGCTCGGCAAATTAAGTCAAGTTTGTTTTTTACCAAACACATTTCATTTAAAAAAGAGATGAACGGAGGAGAAGTTGTTTACCATCTACAAGATGAACTAATGAACTAAAAAGATAATAAGAAAAATGGAAAGTTTCCAAAGAAAATTAATAAAGGTGAAATTTACTATGGTCTTCAACAAAAACTACATACAAGAAGGTCTGCTTCCCATTTACATTAATATATATATATATATATATATATATATATATATATATATATATATATATATATATATATGTATATATATATATATATATATATATATATATATATATATATATATATATATATATATATATATGTATATATTACCATAATATCTAAGCCTTTGTTTGTGTATATCAATATTTCTTGATCTCAGCCCCCAATGGCCAACAAGTGTCGTCGTCCTATTGAAAGTTATGAAAATACTTATTTGAAAATGATGTGTTTAGCTTAGATTTATTATCTGATAGTGATATAGATACAAGCGATTTGCTTGACCACCAAAATGAAGTAAGTAAGAATGAAAATGTACAAATCGAAAATGCACAGGACGCTTGCTCAATGAATGGAGCCAAATGGAAGCAAATGTTATGTATTCGCTTTTACTGCCGAGAGTGGAGTGAAAATAAACGTAACAGACAAAATAATGTTTTAGGTATTTTCTAGCATTTATAAACAGATGAAATTCTTGAAAAAAATGTAGGTGAGTACTGATTATGCAGAGAAGGTGACTAATGATGTAGGGAAAGATTGAAGAGAAAACGAATGAGAGAAGAAACAGAGGTAAAAGACATAAAAAATTAGCACAAACTGGGACAGTTATTTCCACAACTTTGAAGGATATGAAGATAAATTTATACCTTTCAGATAAAGCTCAGGCACTAATTCGAGCACAGAGAGCGCATTTCCCTGAATCTAGGAAAGTTTAATCTCTTTTACCCTTCTTGCAACACCCCCATAGAATCCACACTATAGGATCATCTATTCTTGATCTTCAGGGATACATATTAATAAAAAAAAATTATAACCTTTTCAGTGTGATATAAGGCCACCGAATGCAATGAGGATTGCTCCAGCGCCTTTATACAACTCATTCACCGATGTCCTCCGCTTTGTCCTCGTCCTCAGGGAGGTATTCAAGATCTGTAAATCCTGCGCCGCCTAATATCACCGGAGATTACCTTTCAGTTAATTCGCCCTAAGAACTTAGCTGAACAGGGGGAAGAATTCTTGCCCATAATGATGAATAGCCTTGAGCTATCCCAAGACATATGCATTTAGTAAAATAAGAAGCATTATTTTGGCAACTTTGTATTGTCGATGAGGCTTGAAGTTGAAATATATAATGTTGGCTGTGGTTGCCGTAGAGTTTTTCATCTTTGATGACAATGTAAATCCCAAACATTTCTATGCGATCGTGGTACAAGAGTACCTCTTACAAAACTGAAACTGAACTTAAGAACAATGCGAGTCAGGTGTATAACAAAATTATTAAGTTTAGTAGTACTATTAGATTTCTATACAAAATATTCCTAAAATTTAAGCCTATAATTTAAACAATCTTTTTTTTATTTTATAATTTTTATGTATTGTACATTTGTGTATAAAGAGTGCTTTCCGGAAAAATTTCCAGTGTAACTCCATTTGGTTGCATCAGTCAATCATAAATGGACGAAGGGATAAGATCAAGCCAGCAATTTCCTATTAAATATTTTACATGAAGTTAACTACTAAGTAAGCTTTTTAAATTTTATGAACTATATGTAAAAAAAAATGTCAAAACGATTAGTCTATTATATGGTAGGTCACTGGAAATCTTAATTGGAGGATTTGCGTTAAAAAACACAAACAAATTTCTCCTTGTGGCAGGTACCGATTATCCATTCTAATATCATGGATTCTTCCTCAATTTTCCAATATCTTTATTTTTTGACGAAAAAGGAAGAGAGGAGACAGAGATAGTATAATAGATGTTGTAATCCTGTTGTGAGTGGTTCGGTTGCCAAGGGTGATTTGTCACAGAGTTTTGGTGCCACTCCTGAGGATAGCCAGATAGGATTCTTTGCTCTGCTTGATAGCCACTGATTCGATTCTTCTGGGAGTGCTGCCTATTACGTGAGGCACTGACTCTAAAGGGTAGAGCTATCTTCTTTGTTGATTGCAGGTGGGTAAAGGTGATAGGGATTTCTTTTAGAGTAAAGAAATCTTCGGTGCTGGGTTCAGTGTATTCTTTATTCGGTGGGAACTTGGAAAGTCTTCAGATGTCTCTCTCTTCCTAGGTATGTCTCTTCATCATGAGACACTTTCCAATTTCCCATTTATGTAAACGGTCCGTATACAAGGAGGTAAATAACAGATACATATGAACTTAATTTTTGTACATTTGATGAGTTCTAAATAACATTAAATTTGTAAATTATACTTACATTATTATATTTTACAATGTTTTACATTATTATAGAATCTTATAATTAGGATTTAATTATACATAAGTAATTATTAAAAAATAAAATGGGTTCACACTTAGAGTGTCTAATAGATTCAAATAGAATTTAGGGAGTGTAATCTATTGTATATAGTTTGTTTTAAATTAAGTATATATTAATTTTAACAGAAATAAAACAAAGCAATTATATTGATTGTTTTTCTATAAGATTAAAGTCATTTAAAGGCAAGTTTCGATATATAATTAGTAGACATTCTGAAGGCTGGGAACCATTCGTTCATTAGTTGGCAGATGCTACCATATTTCTCTTTTATATTGTCAAGCACAAATTCTCTTTTAAATCATCCATTCATTTGATTTAAATTAAATATATAGTGGCTATTGAATTCTAATCATTACCTACAGTCTTTTACACATATTTTTATAATTATTCAATAAAAATTATTATATTCCTGTCTTTTGTTTCCTTTTAAAACGGTACTAAAGTTCCTCAAGTTAACAGAAATAAAAAAAAATGATTTAGTTAATATTACAAATAAGAAACTGCTCACGAAAATGACATTGATTTGAAAAAAAATGATTAAATTCTTTATTCTTTTTACGTTAGGAGATATATAAATTATAATGACGGCATTTGCTACTATAAAATTTACAAATTGCTTTCTGGTCCGAATATTGAACTTCAGGAGAATGGTTATTTCAGCCTCGAGCTTCAAACCTCCTAAAATCTAATATGACCTCTCCTAATTTTTTAGGCACTCGTTAATATTTTGTATATTTATTAATTGTTATTTGCTTTGCTTGCACAGTTCACACCAGCTTAGCCCCCCCTCCTATCGCAGTGATTTCATCAATGTCCATTCAGACTTTTTTCAACAGAGAGGTATTACTATACAGGAACAGTGGTCTTTTCAGAGTACTTAACTATTCGGATTCCCTTACATCAAATTTTTGGGGGTTCAAAGTGAACCCATTATATTATCTCAAAACACTTCAAAGTGCTCTTTTTTTAGATTTCTTTGAGTCTCTTATTGCATATTGCAATGTGGTCCATATTGTAATCGATTTTTAAATGGTGGTGTGGTTGGTAGAGTGCTCACCAGAGAAAGTCCCTGAGGGCGTGGAGTCTACTCCTCGTTAGTTACAAAGTTTATACCAATTAGTTTAAAAAAAGAAAAACATTCATTTGCATCCTGAAGGCATATACACGATATGGCTAGGTATTCATATGGATTTTACGGATCGTGGTTTTCATTGGAAGATGACGGAAAAATATAAATAATACAGTGGAATTGTTGAAGATCTTTTCTTTTTCTTTTGTAGATAGAGGAGTGTAGGAAAAGGGTGATTAAAAATAAAGAATAAAAGTAGCGTGATGCTAGTTGTGAACGGCTTCCTGCGTCACCAGATCAGTGTTGGCGAGCGGCGTATCGTCTGGGCCATCCTGAATCTCACAATAAAGGATTAATTCAAGCGAAGCTTTTACCCTGCCCGCTTGCACTTTCAACACGCTACACTTTTTCTCTAGTGCTTTGTAGAATGGATAAAAATGCCTTCACATAAAATATTTGTACAAGATATTGAAAATTAATGCACCTTTTCAAGGATAGGTTCCTTATTGTTTCTCTATATCAATCATTATTTTTATGGTGAAAAAGAAAAACACAAAACCTACAGAATTGTAAGCTAGGTTGTTTTATTGCTATTTTTAATATTTATAATGTCAAGAAAATGATCCTGAAAGTTCCAGAAGAGACAAAATAGAAACACAAATTTCTGAGCCTAAAAATATTGTCGATTTTGTTACAGTTAATTTCCTTTCAAAATATTTATGGACCCGCAAACAAATTCGAATTCGAACGCTTGTATGCGTATGTTCCTTGCAATGGGAATTTCTTAATATTTTCTATTTATTGAAAGAAGCGAACACCGAGGGATGCGTTTTTGCCAGATGTTGAAAAGATCATACAGAAATTTTAAAGTTAGGAAATATGAAAATGCATGCAAGACCTTTAGCTCGATAGAGGAAAGCAATTCTTGTGACACAGTTAGATTGGAATGTACTCTCCCGGCCGCATCTTTAAGAGTTGAAGAGGCTTTTAATTCCAAACTTAGAAATTTCTTTTTCACAATTCCAGTTTTCTCATTTTATTCATTTTCTTCTGTTTTTCACACCTTTTTTGCAAATGAAAGGACAGTATTCGTTGAATTACAGTAGCCTAGATATACACATAGAGATTCAACCTCATGATCTACCTGATTAGTTTACGAGGGTGATAACCACTCCAGATCAAGTCAAGATCAAGGTTTGCGACGGAACACCTCGAAAGGGTTCGTAAACGATCAAAGATAAAATAATAGTGATTTTTTTCTATGGTCCTCTTAAGCCCACCAGACTTTAGAGACCCGTTGCATAACAACTACAGAAAGGCTTGCTCTTTTATAGCGCCCATATGGCGACTGTCACCGAAGGACATAAGTCGCTATATTTGAGGCTTGAAGCACGTATAACACCAGGCAGATCATTCCACACTCTAGGCGCAAATATCGAGAAAGCACGACCACTCATACAAGACAGGCGTCTGCAAAAGAACAAGCTATAATGGGCCACTTCCCAAACGTAAAGAATTAAGGTGCTTTGATAGACTCAGTGAGGAAGGTGTGTAGGAGGGAACTATAGCCAAGGACAGATTAAAAATTTAAATTCAATGCCAACGATTCCTTGAGAGATGGAACCGGAGAAATTTATATGAGAACGTATACAGAACCGTCCAATTAATGCACCCCATTGTCCAGGATTAGAACATAAGAAAGGAAGGAGTCTGCAAAAGGCCTGTCGATAGCCTCTACGAGGGAGACTAAAAGAAAAGGAAAGAGCGGCGACGGAGGGCGGAACACTAGGAGCAGTCAATGAGTACGTGAGACACGGCGAGTCTGGTAAAGCACGGGTTACGAGTATATGTAGGTGGGAGGGCTCTCTTGAGGTAAAAGGTATCCGTGTGGTAGCCTCGTATGACCAAGGCGGAGGCGGGACAACACTTATTTAATACAGGGGCAGGGGAAGGATGCTGAGTAGAGGATCAATGTGAGAAAAAAAATGATGGGTGGTTTTGTGCTAGACAGGGCTTAAAGGGCATAGTTGATAGGAAGGCGGCTAAAGATGAGATTGTGTGTGATGCCTTTGTAGGTTTACTTTCGCGCTTTTCCCGAAGGTTTCTCCAAATCTTCCTCACATATCTGTGGCAGTCGTTGGTAAGCAACCGAGGCCAAGAAATTCGAACGCCCCCTCCCCCTCCTTCCTTTCTTCCTCTCCATGCCCGCTGGAGCTCCTAAACGGGGCACTTGGAGGAGCGTCACCCCCTCCCAGGCGCAGTGCACCCGGAAATCGAAAACTTGATTGAGACTACCCAAGCTTTATTCCTATTCAGCATATCTGCCTGACCTTTGTGTTACTACTTCTATTGCAAGACCCCTCTTAATTATTCTGCTTGGTCGGCGGCTAATTTTGCAGGCTAGTTACTCACCAGCTTTCGTCCACGCATCCCTGATCCCACTCCAGATAAAGGGTGTACCCCACCCCACTTGGCTGGAGGTAATATGCCTGATTTCGTCGCCGCCCCCCATTTTTCCCTCAGCTTTGTATTGTATTACTATCTCCCACAAGGAGGTGTCAGGCGCAGCCTGGAAAGGATGCTGCAGTTGACACCTGGAAGATTGCGTGCCCCTCATGCCCCAATTCCACTTTTTCAGTGGACTTTCTTAGGCTGGTTGAGGGCGGACTTTCCCCCTCTTGAGATAGGGAGGGAGGGGGGAGCAGGGTAGCCAATGACCTATGAGAATTTTATTATGACCCCCCCCCCCATCCTTTTCTCCCCACTTTACATCTCTTCCTCAGCGCCCATTGAGCTCTCGTTTGAGCTGGTTGCACCCCTTGACCCCTCCCATAACGGCTATTGACTACGTCTGGTTTTCTCCCTTCAAGCCCTCCCATAACCTAATCCAAGCCCATCTGTAACCCGCTTCAAGCCCATCCATAACCCACTTCAAGCCCTTCCGTAACCCCATTCAAGCCCCCGATAACCCCTTCAAGCCCTCTTGTAACCCGCTTCAAGCCCATCCGTAACCTGCTTCAAGCCCTTCCGTAACCCCATTCAAGCCTATCTGTAACACCATTCAAGCCCTTACGTAACTCCATTCAAGCCCTCTCGTAAACCCTTTCAAGCCCTCCCATAACCCCATTCAAGCCCTCACGTAAACCCTTCAAGCTTTTACGTAAGCCCCTTCAAGTCATTCCGTAACCCAATTCAAGCCCTTCCATAACCCCCTTCAAGCCCTTCCCTAACCCCCATTTAAGACACCGGTAACCACTTCAAACCCTCCTGCAACCCCCCTCAAGCCATCCTTTTAACCACTTCAAGCCCTCCCGTAAACTCTTAAAGCCCTCCCGTAATCCCAATCAAACCTTCCCGTAACCCCCGAAGCCCTCCAGGAACCCTTCAAGCCCTTCCGTAATCCACATAAGCCCTCCTGTAACCCCGTTCAAGTCTTTCCGACACCGCCTTCAAGCCATCAATTAACCCTTTCAAGCCCATCCCTAACCCCATTCAAAAATCAGGTTACCCCTTCAAGCCCTTCAGTAACCCCTTCAACCGAATCCCTAATCCATTCAAAAATCAGATTACCCCTTCAAAACCACCTATAACCCCCTTCAAGCCCTTCCGTAACCCAATTCAAGCCCTCCTCTAAACCCCTGAAGCCCTCCAGTAACACACATCAATCATTTCCGTAACCCCTTTGAATGCCCCCGTAACCCTTTCAAACTATCCCGGAACCCACTTCAGCCCTTACGTAACCCCATTCAAACCTTTCCGTAACCCCCTTTTCAAGCCCTACCGTAACCTCAATCCAGCCCTTCCGTAACATATTTAAGCCCTCCCGAAATCCCCTTCAAAGCCTTAGGTAGCTCCATTCAAGCCCTCCCGTAACCCGTTGAAGCCATCAAGTAAACCATTGAAGCCCTCAAGTAAACCCTTTCAAGCTTTTCGGTAACCACATGCAAGCATTTCCGTAACCCCCTATAAGCCCTATCGTAACCTCTTCCAAGCCCTCCTATAACACCCTTAAAGCTCTTCCGTAACTCCATTTAATCCCTCCCATAACCACTTCAAACCCTCCCGTAACCCCCTTCAAGCTTTTCGGTAACCCCATCTGTAATCACTTATTGCAATCCCGTAAGCCCATTAAAGCCTCTCTGTAGACCCCTTCAAGACCTTCCGTAACCCCATTCAAGCCCTCCCGTAACCCTATCAGCCCTACCTTAACCCACTTCAAGCCTTTCCGTAACCACATCTAAGGCCTCCCGTAAGCACCTTCAAGCCTTTCTGCAGCCCCCTTCAAGCCCTCCCTTAACCCCCTTCAGGCCTTTCCATAACCACCTTCAAGCCGCCCCGTAACCTCCTCAAGCCTTCTCGTTACCCCCTTTCAAGACGTCCCGTAACCTCCTCAAGCCCTCTCGTTACCCCCTTCCAAGCCATCCCGTAACCCGTTCAAGGCCTTCAATAAACCCCTTCAAGCTCTTCCGTATCTCCATTCAAGCCCTCTCGTAACCCCATTCAAGCCCTCCCGTAATCACATTCAAGCCCTCACGTAACCCATTCAAGCCCTCCCGTAACCCTTTTATGTCCTTCCGTAACACCCTTCAAGCCTTCGTGTAACCCCTTCCACAGCTCCATTCAAGCCCTCCCGTAACCCCTTCAAACCCCCCCATAACTCCCTCCAAGCCTCCCGTAACACCATCCAAGACTTCCCGTAATCACTTATATCCCTCCCGTAACCCCATTCAAGCCTTTTTGTAGCCCCTTCAAGCACTTCTGTAACCCCATTCAAGCCCTCCCCTAACCCCTTCAGCCTTCCCATAAATCCCTTCAGGCATTTCCGCAACCGCATCCAAGACCTCCCGTAATCACTTATAGCCCTCCCGTAAGCCCCTTCAAGCCATTCTGTACTCTCTACAAGCCCTTCCGTAACCCATTCAAACTTTTTATGTAACCCCCTTCAGGCCCTACCGTAACCAATTCAAGCCTTTTCGTAACCCCTTTTTAAGACCTACCACAACCTCTTTCAAGCCCTCCCGTAACCCCTTCAAACCCTCTTTTACCCCCTTCAAACCTTTCTGTAACCACTTACAAGCCCTCCCGTAACCTTCTCAAGTCATCTCGTTACCCCGTTCAAGCCATCACGTAACCCCATCAAGGCCTCCAATAAATCCCCTCAAGCCCTTCCTTAACTCTATTCAAACCCTCTTGTAACCCCATTCAAACCCTCCCGTAACCCTCTTTCAAACCCTACCGTAACCCCTTCAAGTCCTTCCGCAACCCCCTTCAAGCCTTTGTATAACCTCTTCCAAGCCCTTCCCAAAACCCTATTCAAGCCCTCCATTAATCCCGTAAAGCCCTCCCGTGGCCCCATTCAAGCCCTTCTGTAATCCGATTCAAGTCCTCCTGTAACCCTTTCAAGCCCTCTCATAACCTCCTTCAAGCCTTTTCGTAACCCCCTTCAAGCCCTCCCGTAACCCCTTCAAGCCCTCCCGTAACCCCTGCCAAGCCCTTCCGTGAGCCATTCAACCACTCCCGTACCCCCTGAAGCATTTCTGTAACCCCCTTCAAGCCTTTCCGTAACCACCTTCAAGCCCTCCACTAAACCTTCTCAAGCCCTTTCGTTACCCCCATTCAAGCCATCCCGTAACCCCTTCAAGACCTCCAGTAAACCCTTTCAAGCCCTTCCCTAACTCCATTCAAGCCCTCTTGTAACGCCATTCAAACCCTCCCGTAAGCCTCTTTCAAGCCCTCCCGTAACCCCTTCAAGCCATCCCGTAACCCCTTCAAGGCCTCCAGTAAACCCCTTCAAGCTCTTCCCTAACTCTATTCAAGCCCTCTTGTAACCCCATTCAAGCCCTCCCGTAACCCTATTTCAAGCCCTCCCGTGATCCCTTCAAGCCCTCCCGTAACCCCTTCAAGGCTTCCAGTAAACCCCTTCAAGCCCTTTCCTAACTCCATTCAAGCCCTCTTGTAACCCCATTCAATCCCTCCCGTAACCCTCTTTCAAGCACTTCCGTAACCCCCTTCAAGCCTTTCCGTAACTCCCTTTAAACCCTCCCGTAACTCATTTAAGTACTTCCATAACCCCCTTCAAGCCTTTCAGTAACCCCCTTCAAGCCCTTCCGCAATCCCCTTCAAACCCTTCTGCAATCCCATTAAAGCCCTCCCGTAACCGTTTGTAGCCCTTGAGTAAGGCGTTTTGAGCCCTGTCCTAATCCCTTCAAACTCTCCCTTAATCCCCTTAAGCCTTTCCGTAATCCCCTTCAAGACTTTCCGTAGCCCCCTTCAAGCCCTTTCGTAACCCCATTCAATCCCTCCCGTAACCCCCTTCAAGCCATTCCGTAACCCCATTCAAGGCCTCCCATAACACCTTAAGCCCTCCCATAACCCCCTTCAAACCCCTTCCTTAACCCCATTCAAGGCCTCCGTAACCCCGTCAAGCCCTCCTGTAACCCCCTTCAACCCCTTCCTTAACCCCATTCAAGCCCTCCCGTAACTACCTTCAAGCCCTCCCTAATCCCTTTAAGCCCTTATGTAGCCACCTTCAAGCCCTTCCATAACCCCCTTAAAGCCCTCCCAAAACCCCTTCTGTAACTCCCTTCAAGCCCTGCCATAGCCCCTTCAAGCCCTTTCGTAACCCCTATTCAAATTCAAGCACTCCTTTAACCCATTCAAGCCCTCCCATAACCCCATTCAGGCATTTACGTAACGTTACCCTCTTCACTCCCTTTCGTAACCCCTTTCAAGCCCTCCCGTAACCCATTCAAGCCGTTCCGTAACCCACTTTCAAGCCCTTCCGTAACCCCCGTCAAACCCTCCCTTCCGATGGCAACGTAGCACAGACTTGGCGTGTTTAGGACCGTTACACCTATTTAGGAGTCACCCACTGAGCCCTCAAATTACCCTTTGGGCCTACCCGTAACACTATTGTAGTCTCTCCCCTTCCTTATAACACTCTTGGAGCCTTCCCTTCACTTACTTAATGCGTCTCAGGCATTTTTGGTCCATACCGTGATACCCCTCCCATAACATCCATTAAATCCTCCCATAAGACGCATTGGGCCCTCCCGATATAGATATAACACATTTCTTGCAAGCTTAAGTCCTCCTGTTATACCCATTGATCCTTACCGTAACGCCCATTACCTTCCCCTCTAATTCAATAGAATCCAAAACCTTCCTACAGCACCTTTCAGTGATCTTGGTATCTCATAATAGCCATTGCGTCCGTTAGTACCAGCCATTAACCAGTCACGAAATCTCTTAATAGCCATTAAGCCATTCTGTAATACCCAGTGAGTCCTCTCATACCATTCAATGACCACTCCCTTAATACCGATTGAATGCTCCCGTAATCCCTTAACACCGATTAAGATCTCCTGAAGCAGAGCTGGGCGTTGCGGCAACGAGTTGCGACTTTGCGACTTTGCCGCACTATGAATTTCGAAGTCGCAAACGTTTTGAAAAAGTCGGACTAAGCAAAGTCGCACCGCCAATTTCCCGCGACTTCGAATAGGAACAAAGACGACTTTTTTTAAAGAAATTGCCGCGGCTGTTTTAAACCAGTTTTAAAGCCCGATTTGGCTAAAAATGTCAAATTTGAGTTGGTAACAGCTAACTTTATTTTTATCTAATTTTTAACTTTCCATTAGCGATAAAATAAATTCTTCACATTATATGAGACTGACGTTACATAAAACTACCTAAACATACCCCCCAAAGTTTGTCACTCTGAATTTGATTAAAAATGAGTAAAATTACTCACTTTTCAGGCGCGAACCAAGTTTTAAACCGGTCTTGTCAGTTAAAAACGTTCGAGAACGTGTTATGCCTTGTGGCGTTCATCGTGCGAATTAATCTCATTTTCTCGTATTTTAATATCCTTAACTCTATAATTTAACTTGGTGAATTTTTGAAATTTTTGAAAATGTTTTTTTTGCTTAGTGGACAAGTAACCTTTCATGTTTTTGAGTTTAGGTTTATTTGAAACTTTTATTCGCAGCGCTGTTTTTTGTATGTTTCGAGCTTTTATCAAAGTTCTTTTTCTAAGAGTTCAGAAAAAATAAATATAATTATCGAAGGATTTGGAATGAAAAAACATACAAATCGTGAAGTTCAAAAAATGTATTAAAATTAGGGCTTTGGCGCTTTTTTACTATCATTTCGTATATAAAACAAATTTAGATGAAAAAAGAGATCTAACGAAGGTTTTCTATAGATCAAACCGGGTGAAATAACTTTAAAAAAAGGTTTCAGGGTGTCTATGTCGAAAAAGGTGTTCAGGGTGTTAAAATAAAGTCTATAAAGGGGATTAAAAAAGCGGTTTAGAATAGCAAATAGGCCGTAGGCCACAGGCCGAGGAGTGCCTCTGGAACTAAGTTCTTTCTGTAAGGAAGAGTACGAAGTATGGCTTGTGTGCTTATACTTTTCTTGTGGCTAAAACGAAAAAATTACTGTGAAGTGTAAAAAGTAATTAAAATCTAACAGCATTCTAACTTTAATATGCTTAAAATTAAACAATATAAGTAAAAATTGGACCATCGTACGTTGACTAGGCCTTGGTTCTAAATTTAAGATCATATTGATATAACCTATTAAACTCTCATGACTTTATCTTTCTTTAAATCTATTAGGCCACCCTATGAGCTTAGAAAATCTAGATTGTTTAATAACTTAAACCGGTAAAGGTTAAGAGTGATGTCCTTCACCGATCTGAATCTCTTATTTTATCATTTCTTTCTTTTCTGACGCCACCTTTCGGCGAATGGTTGTAGCATGGGTGTTTTTCATTAACTTTGTTTTGTCTTGTGGCTTTTATTTTAGCTTAATTTATTATTAATTACTTAAAATTCTTGTAAAGTTTTTGTTCTTTTACAGATTGGAAAAACTGAGACATACTCGTAGACATGGATAAGTTTGTGACAAGCAGCAGGGATAGGAGCAGAAGTTATTCTGGCGACAGTGCAGCCAGTAGTAGCTTCAGGAGCAGCACTCCTATGCTAAGTCAGAGCAGTGACAGGGATGTGAGGGAGGTCCTGAGGAAGTCCATGGAGGAGTGGGTGCCCTTTAAAGGCGAGCTGGCATGGTCCCTCTCCTTCTACCAGCACAGTGAGGTGTGGGTGGACTTATTCATTAAGTACAATACTCCCCTCCCCAGCTCTGCAGCTATGGAAAGGCTATTCAGCACTGCCGGAGACGTCCTCAGGGCCAAGAGGTCCTTCCTGGATGAGGTCAACTTTGAGGAGCTTGTGTTCCTAAAAGGGAACCTGACCTCCGGAAGAAAATATGGGCCAGGAGGACATGGAGGAGGATGACCTGTAGATATTAGTTTAGGCTCTGTTATAACTAAAAAAAAAAATCTATTTTTCTGCCCTATAAAAGCATGGTTCTGTTATCGCGTTAAAGTTTACTTTGTAATTTAGTGGAGTTGCACCGGGAAAAAAGATGCAGTTGCATAGTCGCAAGTCACTCGGGGATGGCGGGGGCAAATATAGAGTCGCAAAGTCGCAGTCGCAACAGATCCAGCGGCAAAGTCGCACCTGAAAAAAGTAGAGTCGTTCCCAGCTATGTCCTGAAGTATCCATTGAGCGTTTCAGTAATCCTGTAATTCCCACCTAATCTACCCGTATGCCCATTGAGCTCTCCCAGGACTAAGGCAGTTTAGGGAAGAGCGTGCAGAAGTTGGCAACCACATGTAGTCTGGGAGATCCTTGAAGACGATTTAATCCATCATGTGGGCCCCATTGAGCCCTTCTTGAACCAAACACTGTTTTGGATAGAGAACGTGTGGCGGTCGGCGGTCTATGTGGTGTATTTCCTCCTTAAACATCCAGTAAGCCTTCCTTGAACACGAGCCCTTCTTGAACGCATATTGAGCTTTCCCTTGACACACTGAGCCCTTCCTGAATACAATTTGAGGCTTACTTGTAACTTATCCAGACTCTAATCGAGATCGCATTAGCCTTTTTTTTAAATCTCTTGAGTTCTCACTAGCTTAGTGAATACAGTGTTGATATTTTAACGTTGAAGTACTGGATTCAATCACAGCAAGAGCGGAAACAGACGTCACCGCACGTAGAGATCTGGTCACCGATTGGTGGAGAAAATCCTCTTAATCAACGGGTTTTCGTTGTTCATTAGCACACTAATCGGCGAACAGCCACATCTATCCAGGCTTTGACGACGTGTATCACACCTTGGCGGGAGAATTTACATTCGGGTGCACCTAGAAGACCCCACCTCAGAACGCTTTAGAGAAGGGTTTTTCAAACTGCTGCTGCTCTGGAGCCCCTAGAGAAGTCAAAGATTTTTCGAGAAGCCCTTCCTATATGTAAATAAAATCTTTAAAAAATTAGAAAATCGTAAAAAAAGAATCAATTTAATTTTAATACTCACTAATTCATGTCGCTTTTAATGACTAGGATGAAACTCTTTCTTTGAGCTGCAGAGCTCTTCAAAACTTTGTTCAATTGATGTTGTTTGTATTATGAGATCGTTTTCAGCCTCTAGCCTATTTATGTATTTAATTTTGATAGCTATATACAGACAATCCGACAATGGTTTTTAAGACAGGTATGTGGTTAGAAATCTTGGTAAACTTTAGCTAAATTTTACGAACGGATGCTTCATGGTAAGGAAATCGCTTGCTCTCATATTTCTAAATTTAAAATTTCATTAAATAATGAAAACGGCTTGCGGAGCGTCTAGACCTCTCCCGCCAAGCCCAGTTTGAGCAACCCTGCTTCAGGAGACACCTTCCCTCTATATATTCGAACTCAGTCGAGGCCGACCAATATATATCTAGTCACAACAGGGGCGGATCCAGGATAAAAAGTGTGAGTTGGGAGGGGGGCTAACCTGAATTCATCCCTCTGAGTAGTTTAAGAAAAGGACATGAAACATTAATAATGGTTATCTTACAAAGCATTGATATATAATAAATAACAGTATCTCACACAGGTATAATACTGAATTTAATAATTATTTTTTAACTTTACCTGTATTTTAGACATGTATCATATAATGAATAATTATGAGTGGTAAAACCGCTCCCTACAGGAGCTTTCAGCTCTGGGTGTGTTTAATCATTTTATTCAACCCCTTACAAAAAATTCCTCGTCTTTATTTTCCAGCCTTCAGGATGCAACTAAAAAGCCTCAAGTGGTGGAAGGGCTTGAGTGTTCCAATGATTTCAAGAGCGATTCTGGGGGGAGTTTCAAACTCTGGTACGATCACCCAAAGCGGTAAGGTCGTGGATGAGGTTCCAGACTAAACGTAACCAATAGCAAGACCCCAACGGCGGGCCAAGCAGAAATGGGCCGTATAAGGTTCCTCTTTATGGCTCCAGTGGAGGAGGGCAACGCCCAGCGGGCAGGTGACATATGCGAGCCTTGGTAGACCAAAAACCCGGCAGCCCGATGCAACCAGCCTTACCGAAACCGCACGTCTCTTTCTTCTCTCTCTCTCTCTCTCTCTCTCTCTCTCTCTCTCTCTCTCCCTCTCTCTCTCTCCCTCTCTCTCTCTCTCCCTCTCTCTCTCTCTCCCTCTCTCTCTCTCTCTCTTTTAATGCGTATGGTCCCAGAGTTTTTAAGATGGCGAAGAAGAATGGTCCTCCGTTCCGCAAGTTAACCTGCAAAATCTGCAAAATTTATAGATGGAGTGAAGACTTCGGGGGCAGGAGTTGCAAGGAGCTCACAGACGCCGTTAGTGTCTGTGACTTCTGCAAACTAGATAAGCGCCTGGGAGAGAGCATTGCTCAACTGAGAGAGGAGAACTTCCTCCTCAAAATCGAGGTTCAACTCTTAAAAACAGAGAAGTGCAGATGCTCAGGCGAGAAGGCTTCCGTCGTCCAAGAGCAGGAATCTTCTGCTGCAGGAGTGGCTTAACGAGCCAAAAAGAAGAAAAGAAAGAGGAAGAAGGGAAAGAAGAGAAATTACAAAGAGAAGGAGAGAAAGTAGAAAGAGAAGAAAAGAAAGTGGAAAAAGAAGACGAGAAAGTAGAAGCAAAAGAAGAGAAACGAGAAACAGAAGAAGAGAAACCAAAGGAAGACAAGAAAAGGAAGAAGAAGAAGAAGAAAAATGTAGAGAAAGAAGAGGAAACCGGCAAGTCGCTTCCGAAAGGAAAGATTCGGTCGTCTGGAGACAAATGTGCAAGGGTCGCCCTTATTGGCAATTCTCAAGCGTGGGGTCTGCCTCCCCTGCTAGCGGCTCGCCTTCGCACTAGTGTGAAGGTAAGCTGCCTGCCATGACGGGGTAACCATCAGATCAGAGTAGAGGCGGAGAAATCTCGGATTTCTGAGAGCTCACACGTTGCTCTGATCGTAAGTGGCAACGACCTCTACCTGAGAGGAGGTAGGGTAGGCCCTACGGATAAAATCCTCCACACGGTCATGGGCGCCGTGGACGACTGTGGACTGAAAATCCGCATGCGTGTTGTGATCGGGGGAGGCTCCCGAGGAGAGGTCACACGGATCGCTCACTCGATGAACGTCTCTGTGAACCGGCGCCTGGAAGATCTGTGTACGGCAGAGGGGGTCTTTTTTGTGGACCCGTACCGCACCTTTTATGGTAGGAATGATCTCTACCAAAGGGACGGGGTACAACTTTCCTTTAAAGGAAAGGCATTTCTGTCGAACATAATCAAGGATGTCGTAGAGAGGACCCAAATGAGTATCCGGGCAAAGTGAGGGCGGACGTACGCCAGTACGCCTGTGTCACTCCTGAAGCGACCTTCTCAGAGGTCGCAAAGAGGGGTGCCTTCTCACCAACAAATAAGCCTGAAAACGGAAGAGCATAGGGAATCTTACAATCGGGGACTCCCTGAAAGTTGTTCTGTTTAATGCGAGGTCGATCAGGAACAAGTTTCTTTAACTACGTGGCCTCGTAGCGACGGATGAACCTGAAATGATAGCCATAACAGAGTCGTGGGTAAAAACCTCAAACTGAGATTTTGAAGGTGGATTCACGATTCCCAGTTACCAACTCTTCCAAAAAGATAGGCCAGACAGAGAGGGTGGCGGTGTGATGTTGTATCTCAAGGATGCACTGAAATCCATTAACTGCAACATTGTATCAATACCCAAGTTGACTGGGAAACCAGAGAACCCTGTAGCGAGAACGCACTACTCCTGGAGTTTGCGAACAACGAGTTCCTGACTCAATTGGTGAGGGAGCCGACGAGAGGCAATAATACCCTCGACTTGGTTTTTACCTCTGAGGATGACATCGTTGAGGATCTCTCGGTAGGCGAAGAGCTGGATGGCAGTGATCACCGACTAGTCAGATTTATAGTCAAGGTCCCCAAGGTAGAGTCTGTGACTAGTAAATCGAGTAAACTTGATTTGAGAAGAGCAGACTTTGCAGGGTTTTATGCTGGATTGACTGATGCGACGCTAGAAGTGTGTGAGGATGTTGAAGATTTGTGGAATAGATTCAAAACTACATTCATGAGTCTTCAATCCCGATTCATCCCGTTGAAAAGCCTTCGTCGGACTTCCGTTTAACCAAAGTGGTTTAATCGAGAAATCGGTCAACTGCTGAGGGAAAAGAGAACGGTGTACCGACAGTCAAAGATTTCTGGAGACTTTGAGGACTACCGTAGCCTAGCTAGGAGAATGAAGTCCAGCATAATAGCAGCAAAGCGTGCCGAGGAGCTCCGAGTGACGAGACTCTACAAGGAAAATCCCAAGGAGTTCTTTGGTTATGTAAATAGCCGTAAACCAATCCATCGCACGATTGGCCCTTTAATGAATGAGGAGGGGGCATTTAAGCAATTAGATGCATAAAATGCCAACCTCATCAAAGACTACTTCTCTTCAGTGTTTACTGAAGAGTGTAGTCCCATTCCCCATCCTACGGATTCTTACTTGGAGGAAATGGACTTCACCCGAGGAGAAATAGAAAAAAAAAGATCTCTGATCTAAAGAAGAATAAGTCCCCTGGCGCGGACACGTTTCTACCTAAAGTGTTGAAAGAAGTGTGCGGTGAAGTGTCACGACATCTGAGCACAATCTTTAACATGTTAATCCGGACCGGATGCGTTCCAAGAAATTGGCGTAAAGCGGAGGTGACTCCTATCTTCAAGAAAGGAGACCCTAGCCAGCTTAACCTCAACAGTCGGTAAACTTATGGAAAGCATCTTGGTGGACAAAATGACGTCATATTTAGTGTCCAATTTGCGATTGAGTAGTGAGTAGTTCCCAGCATGGGTTTCGAATACACCGGTCATGCTAACGAATCTTGTGGAATTCTTACACTTCGTTTTTAGTGAGCATGACCGGGATAAGGCGGTGGATGTTATCTACTTAGACTTTCAAAAAGCCTTCGATAAGGTACCACACCACAGCCTCCTTAGGAAAGTTCATGCGCTGGGCGTAGACGGAAATGTAGCAAGTTGGATAAAGATATTTTTTTTTTAAGAGCTCATCTGGCGACTGCCTACTTGGGCATTAGTCGCCGTATTAAAAATCGCCTAGTTGGAGGCTACTTTAAAATAAAATCAAAGAGACGAAAAACACCCCACCCACCTCAAAAAGGAAGAATGAAGCAGGCAGGAGCGTGCAACCTATAAGATAAAAAAAACAAAAGCAAAAAACAACAACAACAACACCCCAAAAAACCCTGGTTAAATAATAGGGAGAAGGCCGGCCTCCCCCCAAAAGTGATGGAGTGGTGTATTGCCACCAGTTCGGCCGTGAAGACAGACGATGCGCCTGGCAGAGCCGCGCTGACTTCAAACAGAGGGAATACGGCGTGGAAGCCGACCCCCTCTTGGGACTTGGAGCCATCCGTATACACTGGCACGGTTCCAGCGTGACACGAGGTGTGCTCCAAAAAGGTCGAACGCAATACTCCCGACGCTGTACAAGCTTTGTGAGCAGAGGCGTGGCGACAAATAGCCCAATGTGGTACCCTCCAGGGTGGTGTCCTGGGCAGAACCAGAGGCGCCACCGGCCCGAGAGCTATATCTAGCTCTCGAAGGAGTTTCCTGGCACTAAACCCCAAGGGCTTAGGGTATGAATGACATCTCTCGGCGGCATAGGCACCGTCGAGATCAGCTGTGGACGCAGTGAGAGCTGCTGGCGACTGAGGTGAGGCGCCGGGCTCGCGCGTACAGGCGAGTGATGCACTGCACGCGGCGCAGAGCGAGTGGCATCTTCCCAGCATCGACCAACAGGCTCTCAATGGGGGAAGTGCGGAATGCACCAGGTGCAAGGCGAAGGCCGGTGTGGTGGATCGAGTCTACCTTCCGCAATACACGCTCGGCGGCGGATGCATAAAACTCGCATGCGTAGTCGAGCTTCGAACGAACTAAGGATCGATAAAAAAGAAGGGCAGTAGCCATATCAGCGCCCCAAGCGTTGAACGTTACGGAACGAAAAATATCAATGGCGCGGGTACAAGAGACCCTAAGGCTGTGAATATAAGCCTCCCAGGTGAGACGTCGGTCGAATACAAGACGAAGGAAACGGTTCGATTCAACAACATCAAGGCGCACCCCATTGAGAAACAAATCAGGGTCGGGGTGAAGCCGTGGATGGCGACAGAAGTGCACCATCTTAGTCTTCGCCAAAGAAAACAGAAACCTGTGCGCTTCAGCATAGCGAGAGACGTGGTTTAATGCCTGTTGGCATCTGGGCCGCGCCAAAAGAGATCGAAACGTCTTCCACGTAGAACGTAGCGAAAACATCTTCCGGCAGCACCGAGAAGATGCCGTTGATGCTTTGGGCAAAGAATGTGACACTGAGGACACTTCCCTGCGGGGCATTCCCTCCCTGCTTCTCTGGCCCGGAGAGGGCTCCCCTCACCCGTACGCGGAATCGACGATCTCGCAAAAATTCAGATATAAACATTGGGAGGCGTCTCCTCGCTTCATCGTGTGGAGAGTCTCCATGATACCCTATCGCCATGCGGTATCATAGGCCTTCTACAGATCGAAAAAACACCGTGGCGTAGTGCTGTCTACGAAGGAAGGCCTTGCAGGCGGCATTTTTCAGTCGGAGCAGAGCATCTGACGTGGAGTGGAACTTGCGGAAGTCGCACTGTGCAGAAGACAGATGGCCTCCGCTGTCCAGGAAATAGGCTAATCTAACATTTACCAATTTCTCCATCAACTTCACACACGCAAGAGGTTAGAGCGATTGAGCGGAAACCGGCCGGAATAGAGTGATTTCTCCCCGGTTTGCGAAAGGTGAGCACAGTAGCGATTCGCCAGGAATCTGGGAGAAGACCCTCCACCCAGATCCTGTTGAACAAATCTAACAGAAAGGACATGGCTCGCTCACCCAGATGTCGAAGCATGGCGGACGGGACATCATCCGGACCAAGAAAGGTGTCCGCGCACGAAGCAAGAGCGGAGCGCAACTCACTCACAGTAAACCTGTCGTTGAGGGGTTATCCGCCTCTGGAGGTAAAGTCCAGCCGGCCGCCTTCCGGGACATGACGATGTGCATTAAATGCTGGCGAAGCAGCATCCCGGCTAGAGAATGCGGAAAAAGCGGTCGCGAAGGATTGCGCCACGGACGCGGGGTCCGAGATTGCGGTCCCATTCTACTGGAGAACGGAAGGGGAGTCCTGCGAGAACTTGCCCCGAATCCTTTTGACTCGCTTCCACACCTCTGCTAGAGGGGTCTTCCCGTTAAGTAAAGACACGTATGCCCGCCAAGAAGAGTGGCGGGCGTGCTTCGAAATATACCGGAACCTAGCCCTAGCCCGACGAAATTCAGCGACAGTGAAATCGTTCGGGCGGCGCTTATAGCTCATGTGGGCATAACGCTTCTGTCTGAGGGCCGTCTCACACTTGGCCGACCACCATGGGAGTGTTCGGCGTGCGAAACGGCCAGACGTTCTAGGAAAAGTACTCAGTCCCGCGGCTATGAGGTTGCCGGAGAAGAACTCAACGGCCTCATCTACCGACCTAAATTCCTCGACTGAGATAGAGAATTGAGTCATTTCCTGAAATGGAGGCCACCGTGCCCGCGCCAAGCACCACCGAGGTGGGCTCTCAGGCGGCAGTTGCCCTGAAAATGATATTTGAATGGGAAAGTGATCACTACCGTGAAGGTCATCGACCACCCCTTAATCAAAATCAGGCTGTGCATCCGAAGAGCACAAAGATAGGTCAAGGCAAGAAAATGAAGCGGTTCTAGGTTAGTGATGCGTAAACTAATCCACGTTTAGGACACCCATCTCAAGTTCTTCGATCAGATCTGCAAGGGCTTGTCCCCTGGGATTTATTGAGTAATCTTCCCAGAGAGGATGCTTTCCGTTCAGATCTCCAAGCAAGACAAAGGGCCTCGGCAACCGTGCCACGACGCGGCCGAAGTCCCCTGCGTCGAAGTCAGCTGACGGTGGAATGTACGCAGAAATGATTTTATACCTACTATCTAGGTGCAGCTTCGCAGCCACTGCTTGAAAGGAGGTATCTAAAGAGAAAGGAAGAAGGAGACATCATGCCGGGAGTAAACCGCGCATCTCCCAGCCCGGCCATCTCGCGGTGGTGGGGTCGCAAGACCCTTATATCCCGGGAGGTCGGGCAGGGGGCACGCGCCTAGCATGGTCTCCTGCAGAAAAATAGCTAACCGGGAACGGGACGAGACGAGCCTCCACAGCTCCTCCCAGTTGGACCGGAGTCCACAGCAATTCCATTGAAGGAATATGCCCTCCAGGCCTAGCTCGGAGGAGACGTAGGAGCCCTCCTCGAACAGAAGACCCTCACGGGAATGGCCGTACGCTTCCCGGAGGCAGAATCCCGGGGCTGTCACCTTCGAGGACTTATTGGAGGAGGTTGGGCTCACCATTCGAGTCTTTTCCTCCCTCCGCCTCAAAACCTTAGGCGGGCGTTGCGGCTTCGCAGGCGGGGGCCTCTTTTCGAGGAACCACCGTCTACGAGCCACTCGCTCCACCACTGGGCGTGGGCGAAGGAGCCGAAGCTCCTTTGTTGCTGTCCTTCTTTCGGGGGACAGCTTTAGGAACCCCGGAAGATGGCCTGGTGACCAACTTCAGGGGTGTTGCCCCCTGTGAGTCTAACGACTCGGTGGAGGCGCGTGGCAGTTTCGCCTTACGGGAAACGGTCACGCTGGGGGAAGAGTGGGGAGCCATGGTTTTAGCTGGGGCAGGGTATGAACCCATTTTTCCGCCAGCGTTACTAGGGGAGCGCCCGGGATGAGTACAGTCCGCAGACGGGATCCGAACGGGCGCGGAAACAACCGTGCTCGTTGGCCTGGATGGGCCAGGAGCAGATGGTGTCTTTCTAACTATTGAGGCATATGACGTCCCTGGCAAAGCCGGGCGCGCCAGGACCAAGTCCTTAACCTCGCGGAATGAGAGACGATCCTGGGCCTGAACGGCCAGGATTTCTTTCTGTAGGAGATATGCACCAGATTGCTTTGAAGAAGCAGGGTGCGGCTCTCCGCAATTGACACACTTGGCCACACACGATTTGGACTTATCGTGTGCGGCCTTGGAACAATTTACACAGACTTCGGGTGACCCCGATTTTGCACGTCTACAAGAACGATTCGTATGGCCGAAGCGGTGACAGTAATAGCACCGCGGTGGCAGTGGCACCTATGCCTTCACGCGGTAGCCTTACCAACTGGTACGCACCGACTCAGGGAGCTTGTGACTGTCGAACGTGACGAAGAGTGTAGGGGTGGGTCTCGAGGCCCCTCCCTGTTTTCTCATCACACGTTCGACCTTGATCGCCCCATGGTCGGCCAGCTCTAAGGTGATGTCGTCAATGGAGTAGTCAACGATTTCCCTCGCATAAACTATTCATTTCACAAAGTGTATGGTAGAGTGTGGCGTCACACTCACCGGGGTGCTATGAAGTGTCCGATGAGCACTTATCTTGGCCGCCTCGGCGAGATTCGCCGCATTCGCCAGAAGGCTCCTGTCCGAGAAACGGGTCACCTTCGGTTCTCTACCAATTATACGAGCTAATCCTCTCCTCTGATGGATCATGTTACCCTTGGCCAACATGGTGCCATCAGTGAATCGAATAACGAGAAAGCGTTTGAAGCCAGCGGGCTCGAAAACGCCAGGTAACCTCTGAATGAGGGGTCCCGATGTTATCGAGGCTCCTCCCTGTGCACTTTTGGTCTTTGTCATAGTCAGGGGCTCCGCACCCAGGGGGGCAGAGGGGCCGGATGTGCCGATCTTGGCTTGGTCACTTACCGTAGCAGCACACCCATCCGTCCCCGCAGCCCCCGCAGATGGAGAAGAGCCCAGTCTTCTTTGTCTTTTTCTTTTTCGGACAGGAGGGCGGGAAATGCACCCAGTTTTTACCTCCGCCGGAAGGAGTCTCCAGGCCAGATAGACGGTCCTCAGCCAGGTCCTTCTCCGAAATGGAGAAGATTTTAGTAATCGTAGGGGCACCGGTCCGAGGAGATTCCTTCCCTCCTTGTACTGCCTCAGAAACCATAGCCGTTTGAGGAGGACCTTGCATAGGGGCGGATTCGGGTTCGGTGATTGGCGCCGAGCCTAAATTTCCCCCTATGGAAGGCCCTACCGTCTGAGGCTAGGTTGCCTCAAGGACCATGTCGATCTCAGCGGAGGGGCCTTAAGTTGGCCATCCTCCCCAGGACATCGTAGGTCCCGTTGGTATCATACTCTCTAGTCGTGTGTGGGGAGGCACAGGCCTTGATCCTAGCGACCGAAGGGGCCTGGCTTCCCTCTCTCCCCCTAAGGAAGTTTGCCCTACCAATCCGCTTTAATGGGGAGTGGTCGGCTATTGGCTGCCTGCTGGCTTTCTTGGCAGTCCCCTTGGAAAGAAAAGGAAGGACTCCTGCTGGAAGCAGGGAGGTGCCCGAAAGCACCTCCAGTGAAGGGGGTGATGGGGAGTCTCTTACACCCGTAGGCGTAGTAGAGGAGTAAGCCTCCTCCCCGATCAAAGAAATATTGAGGGTCCCCTGTGCAAGCACAGGGAGGGGACCTCCATTTTTTTCTGTGGAGCTGCCCGAGGGCGGCTCCGTTGCTGATACAGGGGGAATTAAGGGGAGATTTTGTTTTTTAACATCATTGGGCATGGTGACACTAAATTTTCTACGGGACGCAATAGCTCATCACCTCTCGCAGTTGCCTGTACTGCAAGAGGTGCTGAGAGGCCAGACAGAGCCAGGTGCCGCCATTCAGGACCACCCCTCCCACCTGGTGGCCTTGCAGTCCATCGGCATGGCGGCGCCACCTTAGACACGGCGTAAAAAGATATATTGTGAAGAGGAAAGGAAAAGGGATGTGAGGAAGGTATGGATGGAGATGAAGCAGGTTGTTAAAAACCAACCACCCTAGACCAGAGCTCAGGGGTTAGGGAACATTGTCCCCTTCCCCCTCAGCCCCGATCCGGGACGGTTGGCTGAGAAGGTCTGCATCTACTCTGTGAAATTAGAGGCTGACCAGAAAAAGTTGTGGGAGAGGTTTTATGAAAAGCGACGAAGTAGGGGAGAAATACAGGCTATCTGAAGGAAGAAAGAGAGGCTAAATTGGGGCCGGACGGAGCGCTGGATCCCGTCAGCACGGCGGCTAGGATGGCTTTTCGCCGCGCCCCTTACGGGGAGTTGGATAGAGATTGAACTGGCTAAGCGGCAGACTGCAACGGGTAGTGTTAAATGGACGGACTTCTGAGTGGGTGCCCGTTACTAGCCGTGTTCGTCAAGGTTCTGTTGGGGGACCACTACTATTCATCATCTACGTTAATGACATGGATGGTGACATGGTTGCGAACATTTCTAAATTTGCCGAGGATACCAAGTTGGTATGAACGTCGCAAAGGAAGAAAATACTGCCCGCCTTCAAGATGATCTTCAGAAGATTGGGTAGTGGTCGGACACGTGGCAAATGCCATTTAACGTGAACAAATGCAAAGTGATACATATCAGCCACCGAAACCCCCAATCTCAGTACATCTTTAAGGGCACTGCTCTTGAATCCACCAACACCGAGACGAACTTGGGTGTAACTATCACTAGTGATCTCAAGTTCTCGAGGCAGTGTATTGAGGCGGAGAAAAACACCCAAATGATGCTAGGCTAAATATAGCGTCAGTTTAGATATCGGAACAAGGAGTTTGTACAACTCACTTGTCCGACCGCACCTGAAGTATGCTGTACAATTTTGCAGTCCTTCGTTTCGATAGGGTGTTGCGAGATTGGAACGTGTGCAAGACTGCAACCAAACTAATTCCCTCTATCAGACACAAAAGTTACGATGATAGATTAAGGGAATTAGATCTGTTCTCTTTGGAAACCCGGAGACTGCGTGGTCATCTTATCGAAGTGTTTAAAATACTTCGAGGCTTCGATAATGTAGACTACACGGGCAGAACGAGAAATCATGGCTACATACTTGAACTGAAGCGTTACAACCGTGATCTATGCGGTAGAATTTTCACATACAGCATCTGCGGTAGCTGGAACGCACTTCCAGTGGAAGTTGTCAACAGCAATTCTGTTGATCAGTTTAAGTCAAGACTGGACAAAGTCTTGAAAAGTGGCCGTTTGGGCACGTAAGTCGTTGTGCAGAACTGTGTCTGCTCAACTATTAGCCCAAAGGTACCCTCTTTGAATGGACCGTAAGGTCTCCTAGTGTACTTCTTTTCCTTGTAGCTCTCTCTCTCTCTCCATATATATATATATATATATATATATATATATATATATATATATATATATATATATATATATATATATATATATATATATATATATATATATATATGAAAATTAATGCAATATCGCAAGAAAAGATGAGGAATTAAACCACATTCTCCGAAGACAATTTAATTCAGAACAGTTTCGGTGTATCTCACACCCTTTTTCAACTGACACTGGGCAGAAAATATAAGAGAAATGCATAAAAGCATAAACTGTTCTGAATTAAATTGTCATTGGAGAATGTGGTTTAATTCCTCATATATATATATATATATATATATATATATATATATATATATATATATATATATATATATATATATATATATATATATATTTAAAGGCCCAAGGAAATGAAAATTGGTAACACAACCCGGAAAAACACTTAGGAGAATATCACGTGAACCAATAAAAGCTTAAGAAGGAAAATGGGAGATGTAGAGAACGGAAAGATAGGGCAAACTATTTTAACCGTTATATGAAAATAAATAAAGAAGTTGGATTTGAAACTGTATCATTAAGCTCTCATCGTTTATATGACCAAGACGCTGATCGCCAGAGCTACCATCCTCAACTCCCTTGGGCCTTTAAATACATCTATAAAATCACGTGCCATATGATTTTCAATATATATATATATATATATTATAGGGTCATTGGAACGATAAATAAATTAGTAAAAGACTAATACTTAAAGAAATTAGTTCTGACTTTAGTTTTTTATATACAATCTTTAGTTATGTGGCCCCCTTTTTTTCTTTTTTTTAAAAATTGTCACTGCTCTGTAATATATATATATATATATATATATATATATATATATATATATATATATATATATATATATATATATATATATATAAATATATATATATATATAACTTTTTCTGAATAGAAGAATACAGAAATGGCTTAAAAATGAAATATAAACATAAAAGGGGTCCGACTTTTCTCTGGGGGGTGGAGGTGCTTCATCTCCCTAGCCCCACCACTAGGATCCGCGCCTGAGTCACAATTGGTGGAGACGTGCTGTTAACTCCATTTGGGTAGAAACCTTTCTCCGAGACCTCTTTCTCTGCCCTAGTCTATTTTTTCTTTCCGCTTCTTCAAACTTCTTTGCGAGAATCTTGTTTGTATCCGATTCAAACTACATCAACAAACAAAAATTCATTGCTTCATTTTCTCTCTCGATTTGATTAAGTCAAGAGAGAAAATGAAAGATTTGAGAAATAATTTTTGTGTGTTGATGTAGTTTGAAGTGTCTTGAATCGGATACAAACAGGATTCTCGCAAATAAGCCAGAAATGGAAACAATTACCTTACTTGGGGACGCCTAAGTAATACCTTAGAAAGCTTTTTCAATCCTCAAGTTAACCGATTATCTTACTTTTTTCTTTAATCCAGTTGAACATTTTCCCAATTTACTATTAAATTAAACCAGTATATTGGTTCAGCTTTTTAATCAAAGGCGTAAGAACTAACAAGCCTTCAACAGGTTATGACACAAAGTTGATCACATCGTCATCTTCCTCTCCCGTCTTCACAGCACAACACTCTTCTCCTA
The DNA here is from genome assembly GCA_963969495.1 of Ceratothoa steindachneri. NCBI lineage: Eukaryota > Metazoa > Arthropoda > Malacostraca > Isopoda > Cymothoidae > Ceratothoa > Ceratothoa steindachneri. Next base: position 174,327,773 of record OZ018327.1, read on the forward strand.
TATTCCAAGGAATCATGATAATGCGAGGTTGTATCACCTCTGGTGCCACTTCTCCGGTGTGACGATGGTTCCATCCTAATCGCTGGTTGGTTTCAAAAACACACAACAAATACTTCCCAACACTATCCCAGGAGAGGACGTCTTTGGTACCCTCGAGCTAACCAGCGATTGTCATTCTGAAATTTCTGTTGGTTTCACAAACCTGTTGGGGTGGAGGATATCCTCTTCAGGACGAGGAATCTCATCTAGGAGCGAAAGACGGATGAGCAACATGAAGCATGTCCCTCAAACTCCTCTCCCTTCACATTAACCGGTCTGTTGGAGTGGGACGCACTAACTACTCATAATTGTGTGCCAATAACCCCCTTCCCCCCAATATCTTCCATACATTTTAACTTCCTCGATCCTCACAGATGGCTCCTTACAGACTGACGGAGACACTCTGTTTGCTTTTCGATTTAAGCAGTAAACTTGAGCCGGGTCAAGGAATTGAAAACGCTTCCTTCCGATTGCGCAAGAATACACGGGCGATCGTGGAGGCTTCACGAAGGGTCCGACTCTCCTCGGTGTTGGTCACATCGCTTCTCGTATTCATTATTTCAGATGATAACAAATTTTAAGATTTGCCCTTCACATTATGAGAGCTGGTGGGAACTAAGAAAACGAAACCAATTTTAGTAGAACCCCTAACGAGCGTCAAAAAGGGGTTGAGGTTCAGCTTTAATCGCTGGTGCCATGAACACATTTCAGAGACTAATATTTTCGGCTACAAACAGAGGAATTTAAAAATAAAATAAAAGTAAGTTTCTATTGAATCAAAGTTTATTCATAAGAACTCCCTTTACGGAGCATTGGCGGGGGTTATTATAGCTCAACCCACGACATTTCACCAATGTTGTAGTAAAATAGAAATACTAATTGTTATCGGATCTTCATATTCCAATTTACATTAAACGAGCGAAATTTCGCTTTTGTAAGTGACTGTTTAATCGAATCATTATATTTTATGCCGAAGGAACAAAATCAAAAGATACTCCCCAATTATTTTTTTAAGCCATCCATCTTATGATATGTACAATTGTACGTTATTATTATAAAATATTCAATAAATGATCTACCAAAAATGTGAGAAAGGAGAAAAAAATACAGAAGACCATTTCAAAGAAGGCAAAATGGAATAATTTAAACATATTTAAAAAATAAGTTAAATATCGCTGAGTTTTTTTAAGAGTATTGGGATGATATTGAGTTACTATGGCAACTAAATATTTTGATCAGATCTACCGTGCAATTCAACGTCTCAAATTGCTTCCTTAGAAAATATAAATTATGACGTTTAAATTATTAATATAATATATATATATATATATTGACACTCACAATGTAGCATGCGAGTTAATTAATGCAGAAAACAAATAAAATTGGGTCTTAGAGTTTTGTTCCGATTTAATCAAGACATCACCAGGAACAAAATTAGTCGGCCAAAATACAACCCAATATTTTCTGGTTGTTGTCGTTGATAGCAACCCAAGATGAGATGGAATCTCCGCTCCCTCCGACCGCTTCGGAGATGAAGGGAGAAAGGCTTTGATCCTGCAGATTGTGCTCTAAGGCCCCGCCAACGGTACCACAATTAAGTGGGGCTGGGCCTTCGGTGAGGCTGTCCTGAGGGACCAGATTAGAGTAGTGGGAGGCTGTTGCATGCTGTGGGAAGATTTTAACCCCCCCGTCCAATGCTGGGAGCCATGGAACAGCTAGGAAGTAGAATTCTATTGCAATTTAACCTTACGCGGAATACACCCCGATGGGGTGGTCCCAATACAGGATCGCATTCGTGGTGGAGTAGGGGGTCGTGTCGTACCCACTTTAGAATGACTGACCACTCTTACAACTCCTTTTTCCTGCCCTGCAGGGTGGCTTGTTTTAAAACAGGGCTTTGTTGGAATGGGTACTATATAAAAATCCTCCTCTTGTTTGAATGGGCGGAGGAGAGGCGAGCACCGACTGACATCGCGCCGAGCCGAGCCGATCCATTCTCTTCAAGAGAAGTGAAAGCTGAGGCCAGCAGAGATAAACACACTACGAAGGTGCACTTCGTAATGAACCATTTAAAGGAAATTATTTAATAAAGAAATCCAATTTTGTAGGTACCCTGCCAACTATCCTTATGGCGACCTCACCGATTTAAAAGACCGCTTCCCGAGGGAGTGAAGTTAAAGTACATAAACTTTGGTTAGTAGTCGGATTGATTTCCAAAACAGGTAGACTTTTCCGGTCTTGATTAAAATCAGACAAAACCACTAGAATCCACTGTTCATTTTTTTTTTCTAAGGGAAGAAATGTATTTTCCTATCTACAGCAACTGGAAATTAAAGGTCAATAGATCTATATGAATACTGTTGCTTTAATAGGAGATTGCGGGACACAGCCAATAAATAGATCTTTTATACATCCTAATCCAATCTGAAAACTAAAATCACATTTTATAATGGCGAAAACAGTGAATGCACTTAAAAAAAAGAAGAATAATCTTGAAGGAAATAAAAAGAACAACAAACCGATACACTCACTGACGGAATGGCAAGTAATGGGGAAGATGGAAAACAGAAATAAGCGGGGGGGGGGGGGGGAGGAATATACCGAGATTAAAAAACGACAAGATAAACTTTAACAGCTTCCAGTTTGGGGAAACGAGAGAGAAATGTTCAGGCGTCAAAAAGACTAATTAACAAAAGAAAATGTAAAATAAATTAACAATAAAATTAATTTAGAAGAGATTCGGTTAATTTTAGGGTTAAAAAGTTTTATATTTAGGTATAATTGAATAATATGACTGGCTCAGAAGAAAAGGAATAAATCTAGTTTTAATTCTTCAACATAATTAAACATTTACATAATATATACATAACAAAATTTATTATATATACCTATATATTTATATATATATATATATATATATATATATATATATATATATATATATATATATATATATATAAAGGCGAACCCGGTCGAAAATGAGCTTTGTAATCTGCCTTCAATGCAGGTTGTAGTAATAGACAGGAGATTCACATAATCAACAAAGTGGAGCTTACCTGTATTTAATCATAGCTGCTTTATAAAATTGTGACCTACAAAGGAACAATAAAAAAAATAAAAAGAAAAAGAAAATTAATATAAAAAAATAAAATTTCAATGTACACAAATACGTCGACATTGCATATGGCACAACAGTAATTTAAAAGAATGTTAAGAAATACTTGTCGCCACTCCACCTCATTTTATCACTTTCAATTAAAGATACCAATGTATCAAATGTGAGCACGCCTATACGAATGTATGCATACTAATGTGTACACTCTTTGACTGATCATTATAAAGATATGCTCATAAATACACTTCATTATAATTGCTTTTGTTGTAACTAGAAATATAAAAATTCATCACTTTGATCATCCATTGCACAAAAATTAAAATTTCATCCATTATTAAACTTAAAATTGCCGAAAGGTTCTTCCCAAAAGGAGTTCTTGGCAGTCTTGGAAGAGGGTACCGGCTGACTACCCTCGTCTTGGGGACCTTCATCAAAGAAGTCGTCTGAGAAAGGGTCACTGTCTCGTCGAAAGATGTTTTCCGCTTCGCTTTTGGGAAAACGGGCAGAAATCTTAAATTCTGTTTGCGTTTCTGGAAACACTTCCTCTTCTTCTTCTTCTTCTTCTTCTTCTTCAGGAAAAGTAGTTTCTTTCCTTTCTTCCTCTTCTTTGTTCGTCGTTTCCTCATCTCCTTTTTCCCTATTTATTTTCTTTTCTCCATTTTCATCATCGTCACTCTCTCCCTCTCCACCTTTCGTAGGCTGTCTGGCCACCTCGTCCGTGATAGAGACGTCGAAAGGAATTTTCCCGGCTTGAAATGCACTTTCAAAATCGGCAAAATCAGACTCTTGTTTGTGTTCGCCATTCTGTTTGTTTTGATTCGGATCTTCAGGTACTTCACTCGGGGTCGTTTTCAGAGTACGATCTTCATCCTCTTCTTCGTCTTCCTGAGAAATGGTCTCAATAACTTGTTCGCGGAGAAAACCTTTACTCCCATTGTTGTCGACAGTGAAGTTATCGTCAAAGGGAGACTGCCTTACTTCAGTACTACCGTCTGAGCCCAAACTGACTCTGGAAGGGCCTTGGCTTCTCAATGAGTATGAAGGAGGGGTCAACGTTTCACTATAAGGAGAACTGCGTTGTTCAATGCTCGATTTAGGATCGTCGTGAATGGACTGCAGCGACCCTATCGATTTCTGGTCTTCATGGTCCTCGAATGGCGATGATCTCTCGGCATCCAGGTCGCGGAGAACCTCGTACTTCGATGTTCTTTGAGAGAAATCATCATCGAAAGGACTTTGCGATGAGCTTTTCTCAACAGGCGTTCCGTTTGGGACGTCTAATGAGGAAGAACTCTTTTTACTTCTCCTTTTACTCGTCCTCTCAAAACGCTTGCTTCGCCGTTCGTTATCGCTCTCAAACACATTATCATACTTATCCGCCATGCTGGAATCATCCAGAGTCCTTTGCTTGATGTGGTACTCTGAGAAGTCATCTTCGAAGGGGGAATTCTCAAGCGTAGACGTTCTCCTTCGCTTTTCTGCGCTACTTGTACTATCTTCGCTCAAAAGCGAACCACCTCTATTACCAAGGTTACTACTCGAAGAATCATTAAAATTAGCGACAAACTTATCATCTTTGGCGATTTTAGCATACTTGGCCTCGCTGAAAACGGCCACATCAGAGACTTTACTGAAGTCATCAGTGAAAGGAGACCTTTGGGAGATAGCCGAGATGGATGTCTTATGGAGGCTACTTGAACTCAGTTCAGGGATGGGGCGAGAGTAATTGATGGGGGTGACACTCCTTTCACTCATCGTCGCCGCTGAAAAGTCGTCTTCAAACTTATACTCGAAATTTGGCTCAAAGTTTTCATATTCGCTAATGTCCGGGCTTCTAAAGACTGTTACACATTCATGGTCGATTCTCTCCGATGGTTCCCAGTCTTTTTCATTTCGCGACAATTCAGTGGGGTCAACGTCGTCACTAATCGACGACTTTTGTTCGACAGAATCTTGGTGGAATCCATCGTGGAAATTGGCTTTGAAAGTATCCGAGGAAACTTCAGAGGTCTCTTCCTCCATTGAGTTTTGCGGCGTGAGAAGGTTTTCATCAAACACTGACTTTTGCTTCCCAGAAGATGACAGTTCTCGAAATACAGCATAACGGTCTTCGCTCACAGGTGCACCAAGCGGAAACTTTGTTTTGCCTTCTTCAGTAGTAGGTGGAAAATCTGGCGCATCTACGGGACTCTTTGGGAATTGGGCATCGAATCGGGCAAACATTTCTTCATCATCAAATCCAAATTTGTCGTGCGACCAGTCACAGCTGGGCGTGCGAGATCGTCTTCGGGAACGTTGTGAAGTAGTAGTGGTAGTAGAGGTGGAGGTAATCGAAGTGGGGACCAGTGACATCGTGATGGGGACTTCGTAGCCATCCTCAGATGAGTGAGGCAAAGTGGAATCGATACCTGAATCTCCTCGTAGTTGTAGTTGCGCCAGACATGCAGCCAGCTCCACTACAGTCATCTTGGCCAGTTGATCGACTGGCACGTTCAGCTTGCATGCCAATTGGTCTAAGCTTGTGTTGGTTAGATCAACAGATTCTGGCGTAAGACCTCGCTGGGCTGTTCTTGGAGATTTCCCAGGGGTGGAGGATTTGCTCGGGGTGGAGCTCCGGGAGCTGGTCTTAGGCACAGCTCCTAAACTCAGATCACGAGTCGGGCTGTGACATGTCCTTGGAAATTGAAATCCGTCGGACAGGGAGGGAGGCTTACTCCTGATGGAAGCGAGAGATGGGGCTGGGGTGGTTGGTGCTGGGGAGCTGTCGAGGAAACGTGATTTCTGCACGAGAATCGGCATCGGAGGACTTCGGGTAGCCATGGAGTCATCGGGAGAAGAGTCATAGTCATTTATGTAGTTATAATGCGACTCTGAGGAAGGAGGCGGACGGGGAGGGGGCCTGAGGGTGATGTGGGAAGGAAGACGCTTTGGTGGTAAGGGCGGGGGCTCTACATGAACCGGTCTTGGGGGAGGTTCGGGTGCCTGGTCAAATCCTATAGTTGTTTCCTCACTCGGAAACGGTTGGCATCGCAGTTCGGAAGGAGAAGACTTTACACCACCCTTCCCGAAAGATCCCCTTAGAGGAAGCGTGGCAGAACCTGAAGTCAATTGCTTCGAGAGACTGGATCGTGGACGAGGTCGAGGACTGATACCTTCTTCTCCGTGGGGAGTTAAAGAGACCCCTGCATCGGGAGTGCGACCTCTGGGTGAAGGAAAGTGATTAGTAGAAGTTTCCCAACCTGCTTCGTAGCTACCTTGCTTGGCGAACTTGTGGCTGCGGGGCAAAGTCTTGGGGCTAAGGGAAGAGGCGGCAGGCACGGTCGTCTGTTTCTGCAGACGATTACGAGGCACCGGAGAGTGTCGTGCGGGCGGCGGCTGAGGGGAGTTTGATCCAGAGGCAGACCTCGAGAGGGGATGAGGTGGAGGAGGAGGAGAAAAGGGAGGAGGACTGTCACGGAAACTTTCGGGTGGGAGAGCAACCGTAAGGGAGCCGACGGAAAGAGAGGTGGCAGCAGGTTCATCGATTAAACTCCCCGACGATAAGTCTGACCTTTGGCTTCGCGGGGAGTCTGCAAAGCGATTGAAATCCGCAAAACCGCCTCCCCCTCCTCCTGTCCCAGTGGAAACTGTGTCAAGATGTTCGCGACTCGCCGACTGTCCACCGGCAGTAAAGTTTTCCGAGAATGTCGCTTGGCTCGACCTCACTGAGTCGCTGCAAGAAGGCAGGACCGTACTGCGGATGGGTGTTGTATGTGTGGAGTTAGAGTGCACCTTAAGAGAGCTCACCGTAGACATGTTGGCTGCATTGTTGTAAAGAGAAGAAGAAGCTACCAGGGCGGACACCTCAGGAGGTATGACACCAGGTTGCACCTTGGGAGACCCTGGCAGAGACTCTTCACCATCGCCCATTCCACGAAGCAACTTCTTAGCAGTTTGTTTTCGTACATCATTAAAAAAGTCCTTTTTATCTACGAAAGGCCTGATTTTGCCGGTACCCAACGGGTCCAATTCCGTGAAGATATCATAGCCTCCCGTTTGTCCAGGGCCACTGAGTAACCTCCCATCATCTTGGCGCTCTGCTAGACTCCATTGCACATCGAATTCCTCTTTCCGACCAGAATCACCACTGGCCGTTGACCCTATCGATTTTCTGTGTGCCTCGCTCACTTCATATCCCACCTCGGAAGCCAATGGGTGAATGTCTTTCAACGGGGCATACTGGTCTGCTGTAGACTGGTTGACGACCGGTTTGCTTATGTTACGAAAGTCTACGGGAAATTTCGCAAACTCATTCGACTTTTGTCTTTGCAGTTGTTGCTGCGACTTTTGAGAATCGTGTCTGGATCGGCCGGAAATAGGAGGAGGTGCGAGAGGAGCGGGGGCAGGGGTTGAGCTCGCAGTTATCCTCGGCTTAGAAGGGGGTTCAGATGATGAGGAGGAAGCTACGCCGGGCTTGAACGAGTCTCCAAACGGGTCAAAATGGTGCTCATCCTGTTTGAAAGACATAAATGATCAGATATGAGGTGAATTAATTCACTCCTCGAACAAAAGTTTGGAAAACACGAACTGGGCATAGGGATATATCAAGGTGAACTAGGCAGGCATTCTTGGGGTATTAATTTTGAATTTAAAGGGCAATAGCAACAAGTCAGTAGGACGTAGAAAGTTTGTAAGGAGATATCTCGAAAAAAGGTGAGTGGTGGAGGGGAAATGTGTGGAGGATATATAACCGGCCAGCATTGGGGCAGAGAGGGGACACAAGCCTCTAGATTTGACCTAACATCCCCTTACATATGCGGTAAAGGATAGGCAGGAAAACGCAAGATGGGGAGGAAATAGAAAGAGAAAAGGTCGGGAAGAATGCAGACATGTTGAAACACACCGCCTCAACTAGAGCGAAAATGGAGTGCTGAACTAGCTTCTCCCTTCCCCCTCTGGCCCCGACCACGGATAAATGGACGAAACCTGGTCGGCGACTAGCCTGCGAAATTAGGCACCATCCAGGAAAATAAGTGAGAAGAAACTTGCAAAGAAATTATGTATAAAGGATAAACTGAAAATGTCTAGAAACAATAATGCCCAGTAAGTCTAAATCTAGTTCGTGACTGCTGGACTCCCTGGGACTGGAAAGGCGTGGCACTCTTGCAGGTCCCAGATATTAGAGGGCATCCCCTTGAGACTAGTTTCGGAAGTGACTGGTTTCTATCCTGGATCCAAGAAAACTAGGCGCTTTCTGATTAAGTGGTTTTTTTTTTTTTTTACAATGTTCATATTTTGAGAGTGGATAAGAATATATAAATGGGCTGAGACAGAGGGACGTTAGTGGCTCAACTAGTTATCGCGATTAAAAGAAAGTGCGGATACCATTAAATTTCAAACCCTTACTCTTATCTCTCTCATGCCTTAAAGAACTAAAATACTTCCAATTACCTAGCACTATGATGCACCCATGAACAGAGAACCTTTGCCTCATAAATCTCGTCACAATTATGCTGGTCGACTGTGACAAGATATAATTAGGGGTATGGAGAAAGGTGAATGAGGAATAGACCAGAGCGAATCCAGGGTAGGGAAGAGACTGCAACTATTGTTGGGGGAGGGGGGGAAGTATATGATCTTACCGACGATATTTATTGGGGGGTTTTAAGAACCCATCTGGCGAGTGCTAAGGCAAAGGTTGCCGGAAAAAACGACGTCGGGGGGAGGCCGCTCGTCCGATACTAGGAGAGGTAGCGTGCGCAAAAAAAACAACCCAGACTGGGACATTCAACAAGAATGTGCCGAACAGTCTGGGGGTCAACGCAGTCGTCGCAATAAGGCGCAGGGAGCGCTCCATCAAATGGCGGTGCGTCCCGTGAGTGTGGCCAATTCGGAGACGACAGAAAGCAACCTGAAGCCGTCGCGGCATTGTGAGGTAGGTCTATGGGAAACAGCGCGGTGCAATGGCACGCAACTTTAAGTTCCCATCGACCATCTCTCATCTTTTCTGCCAAGCAGCCCGCCCTGCTTTCTGTCATGTAATCGGCTTTGAGGGAAAGCGAAACACTGATCTAGTCGCCCAGTCCTCACGGACTCTTTGGCGCCCTAATTCCCACATGTCCAGGAACCCATCAGATAGTCTCCACATCCGCGGAATCACGGATACCGCAAACCACGGGGTGTGGATAATTCAATACCGCGAAGGACCTCAGGAAGCTTTGTGAGTCGCTTATGAAACGGGCACGTCGAGTTATCTCACGTACCGAAGGGTGTGTTGCAACCAGCTGGGCGGTAAAAAACAGACGCAGCGCCTGGTAGAGCCCCGCTGACTTCAAACAGAGGGGATACGGGGTGGAAACCAACCCCCTCCTAAGACTTGGAGACATCCGTATACACTCAGACGAATCCAGCGTAACACGGAGTGTGATCCCAAAATGTCTCCGCAATACTTCCGGCACTGTAGAAGCTTTGGGAGTAGAGCCGTAGCGAAAAATAGCCAAAGGTGGTACCCTCTAGTGTGGCGTCCTGGGCAGAACGAGAGGCGCCACCGGCCCGAGAACTATACCTAGCTCTCGAAGGAGTTTCCTAGCCCGAAAACCCAAAGGGATTAGTGTATAACTGGCGTCTCTCAGCGTCATATGCAACGTCGAGATCGGCTTCGGATGCAGAGAGAGAGCCGTTGGCGAATGAGGGGAGCACCGGGTTCGCACGTACAGGCGAATAGTACACAGTGCACGTCGCAGAGAGAGTGGCAACTACCCCGCATCGACAAGAATGCTCTGCATGTGGGATGGGCGGAATTCATCGGTCGCCAGAGGAGAGTGGTGTCGTGGATCGAGTCCATCTTCCGCAATACACGCTCGGTTGCGGATGCATAAAACTCGCATCCGTAGTCAACCTTCGAACGAACAAAGGATTGATAGAAAAGCAAGGTAGTAGCCCTATCAGCACCCCAGGTGCTGAACGTCACGGAAAGAATGTCTAAGGCGCGGGTTCAAAGAGACCCGACGTGGAGTGGAACTTGAGAAGACAGGTGGCCTCCGCTATCCAGGAAAAAGGGTAGTCTAGCATTTAGCAATTTCTCCATCAACTTGCACATGCAGGAGGTTAGAGAGATTGGGAGGAAACCAGCCGGGGTGGAGCGATCTCTCCCCGGTTTGCGAAAAGCGAGAAAGGTAGCCATTTGACAGAAAGATAGCCTTTGCCCAGATACTATTGAACAAATCTAACAGAAAGGCTATGCCTCGCTCACATAGGTGTAGAAGCATGGCATATGGGACATCGTCCGGTCTAGGGGCGGTGTCCGCGCGACGCAGTGAGGCAGGAACTGGTTCCCCATCTCTGTAACTCAAGTCCATTCAAGGAGCCCACGATATGCTTTAAATGATGGTGGAGAAGAGAATGTTGAGAAATCGGTGACAAAAGACGTCGCACTGAACGAAGTGTTTGAAATTACTGTCCCGTTTTCCTAAGAAACGGGGAAAGCGGGTGAGCAAGAACTACACCCAAATCATTTTGCTAGATTTTCCACACATTTTTGCAAGAGTATTCTTCCCATAAGGAAAACGACACATAAGTCTGCAGATAAGAGCGGCAGCGGCGAGCATGCTTCGAAACAGCAACTAGGCAAAAGATATTTGGATGGGGGAAGTGATCACTGCTGTGAAGGTCATGGACCAGCGCCTACCACAAATCAAGTTGTCAATCCGGATGCCTCGAGGAAAAGAAATAGAGCAATGAAAGATGAATTCATTCACAGTGAAGACTTCGATAACCAGTTCTTTGATAGGTGCTCCAAGATCTGGCCTCTGGGATTGGTCGTGTAGTTGCCCTGGTTACCATTCCAATCCCCGAGCAAAAACGACCTCAACCGTACAACGATGCGGCGGAAGTAGCCCACATCGAGGTCAGCTGACGCAATTCTCATAAAAGAGCAAAAATATCGGGTGTTGTACCAAACGTGGAGCAAGGGCAAATTGTATAATTTTGTACAAATGTACAACATTGGCAGCCCTGGAAACAGTATACCCAGCCCATTTGTACACTCTATTTTAATTTCAATATGAACATTGTAACATTTTTTCAGCTAATCAGAAGCCTTCAAGTATTCTTGGATTGAAGATAAAAGCGAGTCCCTTCTTAAAATTGTCTCCCGCGTAGTTTTCCAGAAGAAAAGCCTCATTTTCACTTTAGTTTAAGGGACTCTAGATGATGAGCAATCTCACTTTGTCATAACATTAAACACAGTTGTCTTTTATTCCACCTATAGCTGGGTCATGCATGTTAGTATAGAATCTGCTATGTCAGAAAAGTGCAAATATTTGCGTTGAGGGATCCCTGATGGAAAGTTACAAGACAAAATTAACCATCAGATTACCTTGGGTTGACTTTGGTGCTTTTGGAGAGACTGAGTTCTTTTGCTGATTTCAGAGAGGCCTCTCTGCAAGGAAGTTAATTCACTCTGCAGATCGAGGAGGTCAGCAATGGCCCCTCCCGCCCCACTCGTCAAACTAGCACTCACAATGCCAGGCTCACCATTGGCACCAAAGAGGGATCCATAAACAGGTTCCTGAAATGAACTTAGATTTTAGCAAGAGAAAGTTTATCGATCTAAACACGAATTTAGGAAGTTGGGGAGGAGAAGAAAAGTCAAAATCTCCATATGAAATAAGCTCACCAATTTAAGAGGAAGCAAATTCAATCATTTAAGGGTTAAATAATTCGAGAGCATTTTTTTTTCTGAGATTGAAGTAGGATTGTTTCTCATGGTTTGATGTTCAAGCTGTAGGTTACATCTAGGTACTATGACAAAATTAATCAATAGTCCCTTAAAGACAGAATTCCCAACCTTCCCCATTTCAGAAAAATTGAAAATAGCTCTCACCTGCCCTGCTCCCTTCAAGTTTCTAAATAACCCTAAGTGAGAAAGAAGATTTCAAACCATCGGCTGCTGCAAGTTACAAGAAGGAGTCCTAATTTGGATCGACTGAACAGGGACTGCCATACCATTTAGATATCCAGGGTTCGGACCCCACCGATAAATAATAGGCCACAAAAAAGTGCTGAATAGTGGTAAATTTCCTACTATTTTTGTTCGTTCGAAATGTATAAATGGTCCAAAGCATCACTGGCGTACCAACTACACACAGAGAGGATTCTCCATTTCAACTTTTACCGCTTTTCCAGAGATCGGTGCGCATCAACACCAGAGCAAATTACCAACCCATTTATGCTCTATCAAACAAAGCCACTCATAACCCCCCCCCCCCCCCACACACACGTAATGACCTTTTATAGTGATAGGGTTATGTGCGTTACATTTAGCAGCTCATGCAGGTACTCGTATGGTTCATCTCTGGGCATAAGGCCTAAACTACGCCCCCTCACAAACCTCTCCTCCCATTAGGTTAACAGTAGCAGATAAAGTTATAATCTCCACTTCTTGGGAAATTAGCGGCCATTCCCCATTACTGCTTCTCTCTATGTGTACGGGGAAGATGACGCAATACTGAGCCAGGGGAGAATGAATGAATGAATAGTGCATTTAAAATTTAAAAGCTGCGTAGCCCAGATGGGCTATCTCGCAGCCAAATTCACTTATGGAGAGTGAATTTAAAATTATTATTTTTAAAATATTGCCATATTAAAATACATAAAAAAAAGCAGAAATGTCCTTGGTACCAAAATTAGTTTAATAGGCAATATTAAGTCAGTTAAAATCTTTTAACAAAAAATAGACTATTAAAAACTCAACAAAATGTAAAAACATAAACTATGAATAGATCAACAATAAATATATAAAACTATTTTAAATTTTGTTTAAAAGATTGCTTTCTTTTAGGAAGGTTAGTATCCTAGTCACGTTAAAGAAGCAATGGGTCTCAGAAAAGATGCCCCGCAGAGCCTGCTGGGGGGCCATCTCTCTGGTAATGAAGGGAAAGGTCGTCCTTCTGAGATTCCTTAGCAATGGGCATTCTACAAATATATGGAGGACAGATATTTGTACCCCACACAGAATGCACATAGGTGGGGGCAGCCCACTCATTAAATGCTCATGGGTGAGCCGGCAATGGCCTATCCTCAGACGGACAAGCGCAACCTCCATTTTACGATGTCTAGTTGTACGTGGCCATGGGTGAACGGAGGGTTTTATGGAGTGGAGCTTGGTGGGAGGGAGCTCACTCCACCTCTTCTGCCATAGGCCGACCACGTATTCATTGGTCAGAGGATAGGCATCGCAGAGTGGGACTGGGGCCACTGGAGCTGTCCCCAGTGATGCTGCTTCTTTGGCTGCAGCATCTGCCCTCTCATTGCCTGGGATGCCCACGTGACTAGGCACCCAGCAGAAGGATATCTCGTGGATGGGCGATAGTCGTAGGAGCCACCGCTGGATCTTGGAAACCAACGGATGGCTCGAACCAACATCACCCAACATTTGAAGCGAACTAAGGGAGTCTGTAAAGATAGTATGAGAACCAGATGGCCTGCCAGCTATGATGGTCAGTGCCGCCATCATAGCAACGAGTTCCGCTGTGAATGCGGAAGCTGCGTTTGGCAGGCGGACCAATGCTGTCTCAGATGGAAAGACAGCAGCTGCTCCAACTCTGTCCGGTGACTTGGACCCATCGGTGAACACAAAAGTGCTATGTCGATGTTGAGAGGAGTGGTCGCCATACATGGCTCTCAATACTACAGGCAGGTGGTGATCCTTGGGCCTATCAGCTAGTTCCCTACATACCATTACAGGTGGTATGAGCCACGGGGGGTCTTTGGCATGGTAAAGGGAATCACTGAGAACTCCCTTAGTTGCGCAGTGTGCTCGGCCATACGCAGAGCAAAGGGGCGAGCCAGAGAGGGAGATTTATCGTATGAGGCCACTGTCCGTGTATTGAACATGCACTCATACACTGGCGTCTGCGGTAGTTGCTCAAGTCTAAGGAGGTAGTTTAAATTAGACTTGAGCCTGTGATAGGGAAGGGGGAGAACCCCGTTCTCTGCGTAGAGGCTCCACACTGGGGAGGACTTAAAGGCTCCAGAAGCCAGGCGCACACCCTGGTTACGCACAGTGTTTAGTTTTTCGAGAATGGATGGCGAGGCAGAGGAGTACACCTGTGATCCATAGTCTAGCTTTGATTGGACCAATGCTAGATACAGGAGCCACAGAGTACGTCGATCACTTCCCCAAGAAGTGTGAGACAACAGTTTCATTATGTCCATTCTCTTTAAACAAGACCTTTTCAAGGCGTCCACATGGTGCCGGAAAGAAAGCCTTGAATCAAATATGACCCCCAGATATTTGAAGTGGGGCTCAAAATCTATAGGCACACCATATAGCGACAAATGAGGGGGGTCCCATGTCACTAACTTATGCCCATAAAAGTGAACAGCCTTGGTCTTTACTGCGGAAAAGCGGAAACCCTTGGAGGAAGCATTTTCAGCTACAGTGCTTATAGCTCGCTGTAGCTTACGGACGATAAATGGGAGTCTGGGCGAAGAACAAATGAGCGCCAGATCATCCACATATAGCGTCGACGAAATCTCGGGAGGGAGATTTCTAACAATGCTATTAATGGCCACAGAGAAGCAGGTGACACTGAGGACACTTCCCTGTGGCACACCCTCAACTTGGTCCACGGGCTCCGATAAGGTGCCTCCAACCCTTACGCGTAGTGTGCGTCGCATCAGAAATTGCTCGACAAACCTGGGGAGGTAACCCCGCAGGCCCCAATCATGGAGTTGTTTAAGGATACCACGCCTCCAGGTGGTATCGTATGCTTTCTCAATATCAAAGAAGACAGCGATGGCGTGCTGCTTCTTTGAAAAAGCATCTCTTACGAGTGACTCCATTCGGACAAGCAGGTCTGTCGTACTCTGCTTTTTCCTGAACCCTGATTGAGAAGGAGATATGAGATTTTGAGTCTCCAAAAACCAGACGAGTCTCAAATTGACCATTCTCTCAAACACTTTACATGGACAACTGGTAAGAGCAATGGGGCGGTAATGGGTGGGCTCCGTCCCGTCCTTTCCTGGTTTGCGGAATGGAAGGACTATGGCCTCTCTCCACATGGAAGGGAAGCGGCCCTTAATCCAAATCCAGTTGTAAATGTCCAGTAAATGAGAGAGAAGGGATGGATGCATATTCCTAATCATATCATAGGAAATGCCATCCGATCCGGGGGCAGTGGATCTACAGTGCTTCAGTGCATTATGGAGCTCATGGATAGAGAAGAGTCGGTTGTAAGACTCGTTATCCATGTTAGGCTCCATAAAGTTGAGCGGTTGCTGCTCCTGTTGGAGCCTAAAGCACTGGAATTGCATCTCATAATTATCTGGGCTTGAGATGCTAGCAAATGATCTGGCCAAGACATTGGAAATATGGGACAAGTCCCCCAACAATTCTCCAGCTTGGACAATGTTGGGAGCTGTAAAGCCATTGGATTTGCCCAATAGCTTTTTGACCCTTTTCCACACTTTGTCTATAGGCGTTTGCCAACTTATGGACGCGATGTAACCTTCCAACGAGGTCTTTCGAGCCTGTCGAAGGATGCGTCGCCGTGCTGCCCTTGCTCTGTTACGAGCAATTTTATTTACCATCGTAGGGGAGCGATGGTAACGTCGGCAAGCCATTTTACATTCAGTCACGGCTCTCGAGCATTCAGCCGACCACCAGGGAACTTGTGGTCCGCGAGCGGTTGAGCCGGAGAGCGGGATGGAGGAGTTAGCCGCTTTATTGACGTGGACTAGGAGGTCATCGATAGCCACGTCAATATCTTCATGAGGGAAGGACCCGTCATGGCTCGAGAGGTGCCTGAATTTAGGCCAGTTTGCTTTTTTTGCATTCCATTTTTTACTAGGTGGTGGAGGGGGGCCACCTGTACATGGCGCTATAATAATGGGGAAGTGATCGCTGCCTCGCAAGTCAGGATCCACTGCCCAGTCAAAATCAGCTCTACAGCTTGGTGAACAGAGGGACAAGTCCACGCATGTAGAGCTGCTCGTCTGGATGTGAAATGATGTATGACTGCCATCGTTTAGAAGGCAGACATCATTTTCGCCCAGAAATTTCTCAATCATGTTTCCCCTAGGGTTCTTATCATGGTCCCCCCAAAGGGGGTGTCGAGCATTAAAATCCATAATCAATAGAAAGGGGGGAGGGAGCTGTTTAATTACCTCTACTAGTTTTCTAGCTAGAGAGGCTGTGTCTTTTTCCTCACTTGGAGGGAGGTAAAGCGAGCAGACCGTATAGTGGCGATGGGAGAACAGGCGGACAGCGACCGCCTGCAGGTCTGTCGCAAGGTCGATCTGGTTGTGGGGAACCCTGCTGTTGATGAGCACAGCAGAACCATGGATTGGTTCTATAGGGTTCTTATAGTATCCCACAAAACCAGGAATATTGGGTACACTACGAGTACCCAAGCAAGTTTCCTGTAAAGCTATACAATCAGGATTGTAGTCTTTAAACAGGAGCTTGAGTTCTTCCCACTTGGGGAAGAGACCTTGGATGTTCCAATGAATTATTGGATACATCCTTACCTCTTTAAGACAATCATCCTACCCTTAGGGGTAGGAGGTTTTGGTTTTATACTACCCGTAGGGGTAGTTTTGGTCATACCAATTACCGGTTTTGGGTATGACTCTGGAGGCATCGGGAGCGTTAATTTAGCTCTCGGCTTTTCTTTTAGACGTGGCAATTTTGTTAGCTGGCTATACGAAATGACTGTCTTGACTGGAGAAGCAGATGTGGGAGCATCTCCATCAGTCATTTCGTGAACTGATGACATCGACTTGGCTGGTGATGGTGGCAGCGATTGTTCGGCTGGCGAAGGATTCTTGGAATCTGATGGTTGGTTCGGCTCCTCCTTGGATAAGGGGGCAGCCTCTACTACAGCTGTTTCCTGTGATGGGGTACAGGTTGATTCCTTCTCACTTAGGGCTCGAAGGAGTTCCAAAGCAGTATCAGCAAGGGGTGGGTTGCTGACTACTCGCTTTGGGGCTGTAGTTCTCTGTTCTTTTGGGGCAGGATGGATGTCCAGAGCTGGAATAGACACCACCTGCGGCCCAATCCGATTCACATCCACGTCTTGTGGAGCGGTGGCAAAGTGTTTAGCCACTCTTGGTGAATCGGGAGAGGATGGAAGGTTCCTCTTCTTTGTGCCATCAGAAGCTAGGCTAGATTTTGGTGAAGAGTTTTCTCTACCGATTGATCGTGGTTTCGGTCGAGGGGGGCTCTTAACCTTTTCAGGTGTGCGTGGAGATGCGGGTTTAGGGTTAGGAGAACCCCTTACCTGTTGAGGCACATCTCTGCGCGGAGACCTGGGTTTTGGTTGTGGAGGACTTCTTGTTTGTTCAGGAGAGCCTGTAGATGGTCTCTGGCTTCTCCCCTTCTTTGGCGTGGCGGTGCGCAGAGCATCCGCGAAGCTCACGCCAGGCTGAACGTAAGTCTCTCTAACTCTTCGTCTAGCCTCTTTATAGCTCACCCTGTTTTTATTTCGAACAGCAATGACCTCTCTCTCGTAGAGGAAGAAGGTGCATTGCTGTGATGTGGCAGAGTGGTCTCCGCCACAATTGGGGCAGCACGGCTGTTTGGAACAGGGTGTTCCGTGAAATTCTGCTGAGCAGTTTACACAAATCCTTTCACTTTTACAAAACTTGCTTACATGGCCAAAGCGTTGGCAATGGAAGCACCGCCGGGGGTTTTCGACGTAAGGCTTGACTGGGATGTTAAGGTAGCCAGCCTTGACGTACTTGGGCGGTTCCAATCTGTTGAAAGTTAGGATTATGGTGGCGGTAGGGACCCTAGCGCCATTCACTAACCTAGAAATGCGATGTGCACTTGTTACTTTCTGATTGGCAAGTTTTGTCACCAACCTGTCGATATCATACTCAATGAGTTCACCCGATCGAATAACACCTTTGGAGGTATTAAATGTCGGGTGAGACGCGGATGATACACTCACTGAGGCTAACTTTTCAAGAGATTGAATTCTCTTTTGCTGCTCATTAGACTTGGCCTCGACAATCAATGCGCCATCATTGCGCGGCCACATTTGAGCAGGTTCGCCACACTTGTTTACGAAGTCGTCAAAGACATCAAAGATGTCAGCTTTACTAAGAGGACAACGTTCGTTGCTGGATTTGAGTACAATAAAGCGGTCATAATCCAGTTCTTCGTCTACTTCTGATCCAAAAGGATCCAAGCGACGAAGATCTCTGCTTTTTTCACGGTGACCAGAGGCCGGCGGTCTCTGGGATGAGTTTTTGGAAAGTTTACCCATATGATTTTGATTTTTATAAGTGGTGTCTCTGGAGCCGAGGGCATGTACCAAATCGCCATCGTGAGTCCGGAGAGCGCCCATACAGTCCAGACAGGGTAGCCCGCCCCCCGACTCCCACTGTTGTTTCAAAAACAGCGGAGCCGCATAACGGAGTTTTACTGGACTGCGGTGCAAAGACCTCCCGAAAGCAAAACAACGACCCAGGCAACCAAACCTACCTCCGTGGCACGGTCCTGCGGACGATGCCCCCCAGTGGGTACATCCGTCGACTCGTACAGAGTACACATACTGACTAGGACCAAGTGGGCCGAAAGTGCGCTGGGGTTCAGACACACAGTCGCCCCACAAGGTTATTTGGGGATGCCGGAGTGATGCCAGTGTTTGGTCATCAAACCGCCTCATGGGGTTCCCCTCACCCACCTTTTATGTTGGTGTGAGGTCACCTAGCCCTTGTGATGCCATTCACTAACTGCAGGGCCACAGCAAAGACAACCATATGGGCCAGAAGTGTGCTGGTGTCCAAACACACAACTGCCCCAAAAGGTTGGTGGGTACCCTTAGATACCCAAACCAGGATATCCCGCCTGGTGTTCGGACGTTGGGCACACGCTCAGTTAAAAAACAGGGGCACCACGTGAAGGTGGTGTGCCAACATTTAAGGAACATAGGCTATGAGTTGCGCGATATTCCCCATCGCCCCCGAGCCAGGGGAGAGTCACCTCCCACAGGCCGGGGGGTGGAACACGCACCAGGGTAGAGAGACTGGGGCAGGTCGTCAGAGGCGGCGTGCAAGACCCAGAACAAAGACGACGGCTACCTTAAAGCAGCAGCAGCAGTGAGGGGGGGGGGGGTCCGTAATAAAAGATATCGTGAGGAAGAGCGGTTGACCATGGGATTGTTGAGTTTATGTAATCTAACATTGATAGTATTGTTGTTGTTTTTTAATAGATTAATGTTTTAATGTAACAGAGGAGTGCGGCGACCTTGAAATTAGGGGTGCACCGGATTCCCCTCTTTGGAATACAGCCGGATGCAAAATCCGAGCCTTATTATCTGAGCGGATGTGGATTTTCGTGACCAAGAAGGTAAGAAGATCCTCTTGACTGATAATTAGCCTTCATTCCAAAGAGCAACGTATAATCCCCAAAGCGAAGTAGCTTTTCTATAAATTTTTTTTAGGCAATTCGGTTTGAACGCGAATTGACGTATGTGTGTCCTACTCCTCGAGGCTTTTGAGTGTTAAGAGGAAGGGGAAGTGGAAGGGAGGGAGGGGGAGCGGGAGGAAAGGGAATGAGCAATTATTTCAAGCAGAGAAATCTATTGACAGAGAGGAAGGAGAAGGGATTAATGAGGAAGAACAAGGGAACTTAACGAGGCGGGATACGGTGAATCTGTTAGGGCAGGTGGTACAGGTGAGAGGGATATCACCAAATAAAGTATCCGTGAGTTAGCCTGGTGTGACCTCGGCGTAGGTGGGCCACCATCTAAGGCGGGAGCAGGGGAAGGATGAAGTTCAGTAGCTGAGGTGGGGCTTAGTGTGGAGTTTGGCAGGCAGAGAGCCATTGTGCTCTTAGGACCTCCTTCAAATGTGAAAGATCACTGCATGGAAGAGGAACTGGGCGTGCTGGTTCAGAGGCCGACCGGGCACGCTGTTCAGTTGTTTCATTGTCAGGTACCCAAGAGGTGGCGGGATGATGTGTGAGGTCGAAAGCTCACACAAGAACAATAGGATGTGAGGGATAATAGCATTATGAATTTGTGCTTCGTGAAAAGCACAAATTCAATAGAAGGGAGTTATTCGATGGAATAACTTTTCTAGGGTGGTGGTTGTAAGTATTACAGTAAATATCTTTGATAGAATAAATATTACTTTACATAAATGAGTAGTTAAAATAATTCTTTATCCATATCCTCTCTTCTTTTTACCTCTCACCTTTGACATCCACCCTTTCTCTTATTTCTTGAACTAGCCTCGAGTGGATGTTAGGGGCCTTTCTGGTTCATACTTCTGTAATTTCCGATGGGGTCACGGCGATGTGTTCTCCTGCCCGCCGTGCTGACGGGACTGAGGGCCCCTCCGGCCCCAGCTTAGCCTCCTCTCATCCTTCTTCCGCTAACATCTACTATCTTCCCTTTCTGTACCAACTCTCCTCACCGAAGGGGGTTACCCTTTCCCCTCAGCCCTTTGCCTAGGCTTAAAGACCTGACCAGCTACCTCACACCATTTTAGAAGATGGTTTCTGGAACCTTTATAACGCCTGCAGGTCGCAAGATACCAGTACTTGAGCGGTCCTGGGCGTTACAGCCGTTCTAAGGTGCATAAAGCTGTATTGCTTATGGCTTGCAGCACGCCAAGGCTGTGCCTTATAAACTCTAGCCCCCCCTCTGGAGGGCAAGAGAAGGCTTTCTCCCTTAATCTCTCAGGCAATTTTGAGGGAGCCGAGATGCCAGCTGCTCCTGTGTAGCAATAAACAACAACAACATCTGTTCTCCAAGCACGGCAACATTTTTGAGCCATAACTCGAACTAATAATTGAGGTTCCTTGTTACCTTTTGGGGTGGATGGGGTTGGGTCGAGTGGGCTCCAATTTTCTCTTTCAATGCAGATTTGGGCCTCCAGAGGCAAACTCTCGCTATACGGAGAGATAGTGAGACCGGTGCGCCAATACTTGAAATGTGAGGGGGAGGGGCTGTGTGTGTGTGTGTGTGTGTGTGTGTTGCGTGAGCAAAGGCACATTTCTGATTCAGGAAAAAAGAGTAAGTGTCCCATCAAGGCATGTATTGTGCATGAATAATTTGCTTTATATGATTAATTCGAATATTATTTAACTTCTTGAAGCTTAGCTAGAATTAATGTTTTGATTCTTCTAAGGATCAATGCCAACTACAGACACAAGTTACATTTGAATCATCGGCCATCTCATATCAGGGATCAAGGGGGCCCGCGTTCTTCAAATGGAAACTTGATGCGCCTCGTTTTTCCACGTCCACAAGGAAACAGAGGAAGAGAGTGAATGATTCGACGAAACAACAATCGTGCTCGTATTACACAAACTCAGCTGTAGAATGAGGACGAATTCCGTAATAACCTGATTTTAACTATCGAGGATAATCGGGTACTGCTGAGTGTTCAGAGTAAGAAAGGAAGTAAAGTGAAACAAGAGAGGCTCGCTCTATCATTGGTCGGGAACAAGCTGAAAGATGACAAGTTCAGTATCAACAACAAACTAATTTAGTCATAATCGACTTCGTCTGAAAAGGGGTGTTGTTCCTCACCATCATCTACATGCTCAACAAAGGTCGCTCTGAACCACAAGCATCCTGGCACTAACTCAAAGCTTTGGCAACTATGAAACAATGCGAAAAACAAGAGGAAGCATCGTTCAGAGAAGGCATATAAAATTAAAGACAAAACCAGGTCTCTGTGCACTAGGAGGCAAAAGTTTTACCAGATAATGGAGGAGGACGGCTTGAACGAATCACCATTTTGGTAACTAGAGCAGATACCGAGACTTTGCCTCTTCCGGCCTAGCAAGTTTAGACCAACACCAAAGAGTTAAATAAAATGTAAGGGGTCAGCTTCCCCCCAAAAGTCAGATAGCCCACAAGTATGCGTGTACGAACCGGTAACGAGCACAAGGGACAAACGGTAGCGACCTCGCTTGCCCCAGTGCCGAGACAGGTAACGTGAGTGAAGATGACCTAGACTGGGAAATTCAACAAGAATGTGCTGAACAGCCTTGGGAACAACGCAGTCGTCGCAGTAAGGTGCAGGAGAGCGCTTCATTGAATGGCAGTGCGTCGCGCGAGTGTGGCCAATACGAAGACTACCTGAATCCGTCGCCGCATTGGGGGATAAGTAAATGGGAAGACTCGGGGCGCAATGCCACGCAACTTTAAAATTTTAAGTTCCCTTTGGCGGCCTCTCATCTTCTTTGCCACGAAGCCCAAATTCCTGCCATGTAGTCGGTGTGAGGAAGAAAGAAATGCTGGTCTGATCGCAAGGTATTCGCGGACTCTTTGACGCCCTCATTTCATGATATTACCAGATGCCCAGGAACCCAGCAAAACATAACCTCGACATCCTCCAGGCTCCTGGAAACCGAGGGTAATGGATAACGCGAACCAGGGCAGAGTGTGACACTGAGGAGACTTCCGTGCGGGACACCCTCTTCATTGCTTCATTGGGCCAAAGAGGGCTTTACCGCCCCGCGTGGGCGGAACCGACGATTTCGCAAAAACTCAAATAAAGATTGGGAGGCTCATCCTTGCCCCCCCCCCCATTGTATGAAGAGTCTCCAGGATAACGTATGGCCATGCGGTATCATAGGCCTTCTCCAGATCGGAAAACACCGTGGTGCAGAAGGCCTCGCAAACGGCATTTTCAAGTCGCAGCAAAGCATACGACGCGGGAGTGGAACTTAAGGAAGCCGCACTGTGCAGGAGGTTAGAGAGATTGGGCGGAAAGCGGCCGGGGTTATCTTTCCCAGGTTTGCGAAAAACGAGTATAGTAGCCAGTTGCCAGGAGTCTACACTATGTCCAGATCATGTTGAACAAATCTAGCAGAAATGCCATGGATCGCTCACCTAGGTGTCCAAGCTTGGCATACAGGACATCGTCCGAACTTGGGGCGTTATCCATGCACGAAGCAATAACAGAGCGCAACTCACTCAATGTAAAGTTGCCGTTGAAGGGTTCTACGCTTCAGGAGGTAGAGTCCAGTCAGCGGCTTTGAGTGACATCACGTGCCTTGAATGCTGGCGGAGCAGCATCTCGGCTAGAGAATGTGGAGAAAGCGTTCGAGAAATAATCAGCCTCTGACGGGGTTGCGAGATTGCAGTCTAGTTCTCCTGGAGAATGGGAGGGAGTCCTGTGAAAACTTGCCCCGCTACCTCAACTCAGCAAATGGGGTCTTCCGATTAAATGAAGAGACGTAGGCCAGACAGGAAGAGCAGTGTGCGTGCTTCGAAATATACAGGAACCTAGTCCTAGCTCGACGAAATTCAGCGACAGTGAAGTCGTTCCGGCGGCGCGAATATCGCCTCTATCCGAGGGCAGACTCAAGCTTAACCGATCACGAAGGAAGCGGACGGAGTGCAAAATGACTAGATGTTCAAGGAATACTAGTTAGGCCCACGGCAATCATGTCTCTAGAGATAAACGCAACGGCATCATCTACCCACCTAAACTCCTCGACAAGGACAGAAAAATCAATCATTTTTTTAAATGCGGACCACCGCGCCCATTCTAAGCACCACCAGAGCGGGTTTTCAGGCGGCCACGGCCCATAAAATGATAGTTGAATGGGAAAGTGATCACTACCATTGAGGTCATCGACCACCTCCCACCAAAATCAGACTGTGCCTTTAGAGTGTGCAGGGATATATTGAGGCAGGAAAATGAAGCGGTTCTCGAAGTGATGCATAAACTCACCTACGTTTAAGACACCTCTGTGATTGATCGTGTAGTCGCCACACTAGGGCGTGTCTAGCGTTCAAAGCCCTGAGCTGAATTACCCTGCCTCAAAGTTGGATGACAGTTTAACTCCTGTACAGGGGCAGCTGCAATGATACTTCCTAAAAGGTATTTAAAGCAAATAGAACGGAGATATTAAGCCGGGTGCAAATGGCGCATTCTCATCCCTTGGTGGTGGAGTCGCAGAACTCATACCCCGGGAGGACGAGCAGGGGGCACGCGCCCAGCATGGTCCCAGCAAAGATAGTTAACGGGAGACGGGAGGAGACGAGCCTCCGAAACTCCTCCCAGTTGGCCCAGAGTCCGTGGAAATTCCCTTGAAGGGATAGTGCGTCCAGGCATGGCTCAGAGGAAATGCAAGGGCCCTCTTTGAAGAGAAGACGCTCAGGGGAATGGCAGTACGCTTCCCTGAAGCAGAACTCCGGGCGCTGTCGCCGTCGAGTACTTAGCGGGGAAGGTTGGGTGGGGGCGTAAGAGCCGAAGATCCTTTGGTGCTGTCCTCCTTTTAGGGGGCAGTTTTAGGAATCCCCGAAGCCGGCTTCATGAAGACCTTCGGCGGGGTTGGCCTCCTGTGTCTAATGATTCTTTGGAGGTGCGCGGCCGTCTCGCCTTACAGGAAAAGGTCACGCTGTTGGAGGGAGTGGGGGGGCGGGTTAGTCGAGCCTGTATGTGAACCCTTTGAAGCGCCAGCTCAACCAGGGAAGCGCCGGGGGTGAGTAGAACCCGCAGAAAGGTTCCGAATCGGCGAGCCAGGACCAAGTCCTTAGCCTCGCGAAATGATAAACGATCCTGAGCCTGAACGACCAGGATTTCCTTCTTAAGGAGATACGCACCACATTGCTTCGAAGAAGCGGGGTGCGGCTCTTCGCAGTTGACACACTTGGCTATACACGATTTGGACTTATCGTGTGCGGCCTCGGAGCAACTTAGACAGACTTCGGGTAACTCCGACTTTGCGCGTCTACAGGAGCGATTAGTATGGCCAAAAGGGTGGCATTAGTACCACCTCATCAGTAGCAAGAATCAGGAAGCAGCATGTCGCGATTGAACCTGACAAAGTTTAGGCGCGATTCTTGAGGCCCTTCCCTGTTTTCTCATCATATGTTTGACCTTGACTGACTGCTCCTTGGTGAACCAGCTCTTCGGTGGTCTTCTAAGGAGTAGTCTATGAGAAACCTCGCATAAACCACTCCTCTCACGAAATTCATGGTAGAGTGCGGCGTCACACTCATCGGTTATCCAATGAGTGTCCGAAAGGCACTAATAATGGCCGCCTCGGAAGGGTTTACCGCATTAGCCGGAAGGCTCCCGTACAGAAACGGGTCACCTTACGCTCTCTTCGTGTCTATCCAATTAAGGCTCTTTTCTGATGGAGCAAGTGGCTTTTGGCCAACTTGCTACCATTAGTGAAGCGAATAACTAAATAGCGGTTGAAGGCAGCGGGCTCAAAGATGTGGGATAATCTCGGAATGAGGAGCTCCGACGTAATCGAGGCTAAGCTCACCGCACTCGTGAGTTGGGTCTTGTTCTGGACCTCCCCGCTCGAAAGCGCCTCGGGTCCGGACGTGCCGGTCCTGACCTAGTCGCTTGCCGAAACGGCAGCAGATCCGTCCCTCTCAAGAGCCCATGCGGAGGGTGAGAGTGAACGTGTTTCTCTCCTCTCCTAGAAGGGGCCTCAAGGCCGGGCGTACATGCTTCGGCAGATCTTTCTTCAAAATGGAGATCTTTGTCGTCAAAGGAAGGACCAGGTGGGGAGGGAGGTCCCTCCTCTGCTTGCGAGTCTTCGGGGCCCTTGCACAGGGGTGGACTCAGGTTCGGTGTTTGACACCGAGCCAATGTTCGCCCCCTCCCTGGAAGACCCTGCCATCTGGCTGGGGTTGCATCAGGAAACATCATCTTAGGAGCCCCCTCTCCCCACAAAAGGTGTCAGCTATCCCGACTTGGGACTCATAGAGCCTATGGCCCCTCAAGCCGACCCACAATGGTAGGAAAGGGGCAGTGTGCATGCCGGCTCCATCAGCTTGACAAACCTCGGAGAGACGACGTGCGTTGGCAAGGTCAGGGGGACGATGCCGCCTCTTTACACCTCTAAGGGAGTTGTGGTGGGTCACCTGACCCGAACGCGAGGGCCGGAGACCGAGGCAGCACGCCATCAGTCTCCTCCTGAGAAAGCAAAAGGTGACCGCTGAAGTAGAGAGTCACTCGGAGGACATCTGCAAACCAGGGTAGGGGAAAAGCGCTCGCTCTTGGAGGGGTCCCTACCAAAATACAAGAGGTAAGGAGGCGCAACCTTCGTCCCAGAGGTCGAGCTGCTCAAGGGCGTCTCAGAGGGTGGCGAAGGGAAACCTCTTTACCGCATTCAGGGGGTAGGAGGGGAGCCCCCCACCCATCTGTCAGAATGGTGTCGTATTTTGGCATCTCGCCCGCCCCAACACCAAGGTAGGGCGAGGGTTGAGAGAGAGGGATAATAATAATAATAGGTATTTATAATGCGCCCTTCAGGGTGGTTAGCCCTCCCAGAGCGCAGGATGTAGTGGGGGATGAAGGCGAAACTTATAAAAACTCTTGTGACCACTAAAGAAGGGGATTGGTGGGCTATATCCCGCGTGCAGCCGCTCCTGTTTCGGGTTTTCGGACTTTTCAGGGGTGCGCCCGGGCTGCGTTAAGGAATGGGGTTCGCTTTTTTTTTAAAGTGCCCATCTGGCCACTGGCTACTTGGGCATAAGTCGCAGTACTCACGACAGCCTAGTGCTAGGCTACAATAAAATAAGAATATGTAAAAGAAAACAAAAGACAACAATAATAAAAAAAAAGGGCAACAAGCAGGAAGCAGGCTCCAGCGTCGGGGGAAAAGCCCACCTCGATCCGGCGTAGTAACATGCGACCTACAAAACAACAACAAAAAATAACAGTTAAATAAAGTGGAGGAAGCCAGCATCCTCCAAAGGTCATAAAGTCCTCAAGAGAGTGAACGAACCCGTCCCTAGTAGAAGGGACAAGCGGTAGTGACACCCCTCATCCCGGTACCGGGACAGGTAACGTGTGCGGAGATTCGACCAGACTGGGACATTCAACAAGAATGTGCTGAGCAGTCTGGGGAAGTCTTCACAGTAGGACACAGGCGAGCGCCCCATCAAATGGTGAGGGGTCCCGTCAGTGTGTCCAATTCGGAGACGAAAGAAAGCAACCTGAAGCCGTCACGGCATTGGGGTGGTGTTCGCAAGGTAGCAGAGTTACCCAGTGGCTGGTCGTTCCCCAAAGGTTCGAGCTCCTAACTGGGCAGCAAGAGAGGCGGGACGACAAGGAGGATATCCTTACCTGGACGTACTATTTTTTTTTTTTAAGAGCTCATCTGGCGACTGCCTACTTGGGCATTAGTCGCCGTATTAAAACTGGCCTAGTTCTAGGCTACTTTAAAATAAAATTAGAGAGAAAAAAGAAACACCCCAAAAAGGGCGAAAGGAAGCAAGCTGGTGCGTCAGGAAGAGGTCCCCCCGGAGCAGGAGCGTGAAACCAAAGGGAAAAAAACAACAAAAAAACAAATGCAAAAAACAAAACAAAACAAAAAAACAAACCTTGCTTAAATAATAGGGAGAAGGCCGGCCTCCCCCAAGAAGTAACAAGTCCACAAGTCAATGTGCACGAATCTGACCCGAGTACAAGTGACAGGCGGTAGCGACCCCGCCCATCCCGGTAACGGGACAGGTATCGTGCGCGGAGATCACCCAGACTGGGACATTCGACAAGAATGTGCCGAACAGTCTGAGGGACGACGCAGTCGTTGCAATAGGGCGCAGGCGAGCGCTCCATCAAATAGCGATGCGTCACACGAGTGTATCCGATTCGGAGGCGACAGAAAGCAACCTGAAGCCGCCGCGGCATTGGGGGATAGATCCATGGGAACAGTCGCGGCGCAATGGCACACAACTTTAAGTTCCCTTCGACCGTCTCCCATCTTCTTTGCCAAGCAGTCCGAAGAGCTGCCCGTATTCCTGCCATGTAGTCGGTGTGAGGAAGAGCGAAACGCTGGTCCGGTCGCAGAGTCCTCGCGGACTCTTTGGCGCCCTCATTCCCCGCAATTCCTACATGTCCAGGAACCCAGCAGAAGATAATCTCGACATCCACCCGGCTCGCCAAAACCGTGGCGTCACGGATATCGCGAACCAGGGGATGCGGAGATTCCAATGCCCCGAGAGCACTCAGGGCGCTTTGTGAGTCGCTATAGATCACAATCCGGTCTCCGAACCGGGCACGTCGCGTAATCTCCCGTACCGAGTGGTGTATTGCCACCAGCTCGGCCGTGAAGACAGACGCAGCGCCTGGTAGAGCCCCGCTGACTTCAAACAGAGGGGATACGGCGTGGAAGCCGACCCCCTCTTGGGACTTGGAGCCATCCGTATACACTGGCAGGGTTCCAGCGTGACACGATGTGTGCTCCAAAAAGGTCGAACGCAATACTCCCGGCGCAGTACAAGCTTTGGGAGCAGAGGCGTGGCGACAAATAGCCAAATGTGGTACCCTCCAGGGTGGCGTCCTGGGCAGAACCAGGGGCGCCACCGGACCGAGAGCTATATCTACCTCTCGAAGGAGTTTCCTGGCCCTAAAACCAAAGGGCTTAGGGCATGACTGGCGTCTCTCGGCGGCATAGGCACCATCGAGATCAGCTGCGGATGCAGTGAGAGCTGTTGGCGACTGAGGGAGACGCCGGGCTCGCGTGTACAGGCGAGTGATGCACTGCACGCGGCGCAGAGCGAGTGGCATCTCCCCAGCATCGACCAACAGGCTCTCAATGGGGGACCTGGACGTACTAATCCTCGACAGGACGACCAAGATCTGAAGATCTGTTTGTGGCAGACCCAGAGATAGGAGAATCTCCTGGGTGACCCCAAGCTTACATCAGAGTGCATCAGCTATGAGTTTCGATACAATAGCTCCAAACACGGGTTAATTTCCGGGCACGTGTCATTTGAGCGCAGAAACTCGGTTGCAGTCTCCTTTATCACGCAAATTGCCACCAGATACTAAATATAGTTGTTGAGAAAGCGTAGGTGGAGTACATGAGACCTGTCTCTGGGTCGGTCGTCGCACACTTCTGCCGCTTTAAAGTGTTGGAATACAATGGGTCAAGGAGACTACAACTCTCTCAACTTCTTCCGAGTCGGAATGAACATCAAGCATTGATCACTCGCTCGAACTTATACCCGACACAACATCAACTAGTGATGATGTTTACCGAGAACTGTTAGATTAGAAGCCTTCGCACAACTCAATCCAACTTTCGGCGCCGACAACCAGGAGCTCTTCATCGAGCACGTTGGATGTCAAGGGTCATTTATTCAGTACAAATCCTGCGCCTCTCAAATCATTTCGTAAGAGACCTTGTAGTAACGAGTAATAGTCCGCCTCCCCTCCCCAAATATCTAATCCCTTTATTCTCTTCCAGGGTACTTAGGACGAAGATGAAGAGAGGGAGATCCGGGTGGGGGACTCGATAGACTTCTATCCTGCCTCCCCACACAGGCAAAATTTTAAATATTAATGAATAATTAGTTTGAGGTGAAAGACTATTACAAGTTTGACTAAATTTATTAATTGAGGAAGTTATCCGAAA
The DNA here is from genome assembly GCA_963969495.1 of Ceratothoa steindachneri. NCBI lineage: Eukaryota > Metazoa > Arthropoda > Malacostraca > Isopoda > Cymothoidae > Ceratothoa > Ceratothoa steindachneri. The sequence goes on from OZ018327.1 coordinate 174,357,268, forward strand.
AAGTGAGAACAAGAGGAAGCTGGACAGACAACCAGGTAGGAGTCAGTGTGTATGTATGTTGATGTTAATGATGTTTGAGTGCGGCAGTGAATCTGTGACTGAAGATGCCTTCTCCTTTTGGGCTCCTTGGTACCTACTGGCAAGAGTCGGGCGACATCTGGCTTGAGAGGCAGTGGCAGCCAGCCTTGACCCTCACTCACAACTGAGAAAGGACCGCCCTGAAGCGTAGATCGTTGGGATTAGCACCTCCCAGTCTCGAACAAAGGGGATGGAACCCACGCGTCCCAGTTCCCTGAGTGCGGAACGCTTCGCAGAGTCTCGGACCATAAGGAATTCCTCAAAGAAAGCGGGCCCGCCTCCCTTTCCCTCTCCATTTCTCCCCTTACTGGTATCAGTTAGTAGAGAGAGAATTAACCCCTCAAACACTCAGGCGGCCCTGTGGGGGCGGCAGGGATTGTATTGCGGGCCCTGGGCCCCTGCCGCCACAACCTGGTTTGAAGCGATCTGCATTCTTTGCTCTGGACTTGTTTACGGAGCCCGTTCCTTGTTCGGCTCCTGCAAAAGATTCAAAGTTTCTTCGAGACCTCGCAAAGTACCACCATGTAAAGATCTCAACAGTCTGCTCAAATGTCTTTGGTCGCCACATGTGCTAACTCAGCGAATATTTAGACCTTAGTACTCTCTTGAACTCAGACGCTACTACTATATTGCGCTATCCCTCTCGCTACTGAACCAGAACACCTCAATCGGATAATAAAATCAACATAAAGGTCAGCGAACTCAGACGCTACTACTTACTATATTGCGCTATCCCTCTCGCTCGTGGACCAGAACACCTCAATCGGATAATGAAATCAACATAAAGGTCAGCATGATATTCGCTGGTGAGCCAGAGGGACCGGTCCTCGTTTGGGGGTGAGGAAGTAGGTTTTTTTTCCTAACTAGCTGATGATCAGGCAGGAAACTTCGTCACCCCCCCACCCACCCCGGGGGACCTGTGCGCATCACGGGCATGTGAATACAACTACCCATCGACAGAATTCTTTATCTTGTGCTATGAAGACGGTGAAAGAAAGATAGCGGTTGTGATTGGCTATGTGTTTGATAACCTGCGTAAGGCCTTTCTACCCCCGCAGTCAGTAAGCAGGACGCGCCCTCCACTCGTTGGTCAGACCTCTATGCCGGATCTCGCTTGGTACTTGAACCCGACACCTGGACGTTAGAAGACCTACGCCGTAGCCACTAGGGGAGCGAGAGCTCCGCAGATACCTTCAGATGCGAGGTATAACATGGACAACCATGCTACGACTGACACCCCCTCGAGAGGGCGCAATGTCATAAATTCCCTTCGATTCTAAATCCTAACGGGCAAATAGGGACACAAATTGGCAAGATGAGGAAATGAAAAATAAAGCATCTAGAGTGGAAGCGGTTACGAGCCCCGAAAGAGGAAGCCCTTCTCGACAAACGGGTCACAAAGAGAAGCGGTACCTTAAATTCGACGCCGTCTCGGCCTTCTTCCAGCTGCGCTCTCGCCTTTTCGATTTCCTTCTTCTTCCTTTCAAAGACCACCTGAGTGAGAGAGAACAAATAATAATAAGTCGAGTAAGCCCGGATAAGGGCTGCTGGCCTACGAAAATTTGGTTCCTGCGCGTGTGATACCCAAATGGCGGAAATGAGCTGGGCTCTCGGGGTACAAAACTTTTGGATGTGTCGTTCCCAAGCCAGCGGCCCCATAATTGGGCTTAGTTGCCTTTTGCAATACGCGCCGCAAGACGGTAAGAGTATTAATATTTTGGGGGATTGTGCCAGACCATTAACTGATGGTTCGGGCCTCTTTTACCATCTTTAGTCGTTTTCTGGCACTTACACACACCGTGTCTGGAAAAGAGCAATTGTGGACTCGGTGGAATATGCAGAACCAAAACAGCCATACACACTTACTCTGTTCATCTGAGCGCATTACACTTCCTAATATTATGGTTAAAATGTCCTTCCTCCCAAATACACGCCCATAATAACCTTAGCGGTGGAGAGTGGGTAAGTATTGTTCGAGGGAATTCATAGTCCTTCTGCTACTTGTGACTTTACAAAGTTTAAGAAAATCTGTTAAAAAACTCCAGATTTTCGAATATTACAAAAATGGCTGATAGAAAGTCCATTTTTGTGATTTATTCGTTATGCCCTTGAATTATTATTCTCTGAAAGGAGAATTCTCGCTTGGAGGGTTCACCCTCAGATGGATTTCAAATCCATTCTTTTTTAAAATCAAAGATTTATTGAAAATTTACTTGCAAGACAAGCTCGACGATGGGAATATTCCATATGAAACAAAAGAAAACAAATATGAAAAACGGCTTTCTCACAAAGTGGGTCGGTACGACTCACGCCAGTAAAAACGACTCCATAGTTAGGGCCCGTTTAGAAGTAAGTTCGGGTCGAGTTGGGAGTCGTGGATGGCAGCAAAAATATCCGCCTTTGGTCTTGGCCAAGAAAAACCGAAATCTGCGCGCTTCGGCATAGCGAGAGATGCGGTTCAATGCTGTTGGAGTGGACGCTCCAGAGTTGGCATCTGGGCTGCACCAAAAGATTTTTTTTTTTAAATTTTAGGAGCCCATCTGGCTACTGCCTACTAGGGCAGAAGTCGCCCTTCTCATATCACATCCTACTACAAGGCTATATTAACACAACAAATAACTATGTAATTAACAAATAACAACGAAAGAAAGGTAAGGCTGCGGAAGAATAAGGAGAGAGAGGATCACCCCCCCCCCCTGACTTCCCAAGTTCGCCGTTGACCGCTCTAAATTCGTCTGCCCTATATACTGCGAAAATTAGAACAATGGAAAAACCATTAAGTGGGCATCGAGACTTCTCGCTATGGCCCTTATTGCGACCCAAGGTAATTAAGGAAGTCTGTTGGCGATGAATCTCTCTCCCCGTATACATAATTTCAAAGTATATATTCGAGACTTCGAAGTTCACATGCAGATTGTGTCTGAAGTCACCAAGCAGTATGTTAGCCGTAAAGTCTTCGTTAGTCGAGAGGGAATCGACTACATTCTCGTCCAGAGAAAAATTGAGTGATTGTCGAAGAGCCAAGGAAGTGCTAGTCGTCACTCAGTGTTGTTCGTGTTGATAGTTAGGCGCGATTCAACCTTCCTCACCACGTATTCGGATTTTAAGGATCGTAAAGCCAACCCTGAAGCACCCTCCGTTTGCCTATTAAGGATAAGAGGTCCCCAACTTCAGTTCTCTGAGGTTGAATTGAGCATCCCGTGAGATGCTCACAAGTTCAAGGTTTAACTTACCTATCTGGTCCTAATCGCCGCACATCAAGGTAAAAGGAATTTAACCCCACTTCGTCACGCTCCTCCCACCTTTACCGCGTCGAACCTCAAGGATCCCCTTTGCTCTAGAACTTGCATAATTGTAAAATCATTACTTAATTAATTAGCCTTCGGTTAAAACTTAATTGATAGTGTTAATCATCTTAGCAGTGAACCGTCAATATCTAATTGCATTGCCATTTAACTTGCCCTATATGTATATGTAAACTTTAGTCCTATTAAAATATATTTTTGTAGCCGTGTTTGAATATTCCTTCGCCTAACAACTGTGTATTTAAAGCACTCTTAGAACTATCTCCAGGTGGAGCCTTATAACCGCATACACCTGGTCATAGCACGACAAAGGCTAAAAAAATAACAAAAGAAAACAAAGAAAAAACGTAATAAAAGGAAGAACATTCCAGCGTCGGGGGTAGACCTGCCTTGCCTCAGCGCAGGAACATGCGACCCACAACAAACAGTCAAATAAAGTGGATGAGTTAAGCCTCCACGAAAAAGTTGTTTAGTTCACAAATAGGTGTCACGAACCCGTCCCGAGTTCGTGGGACATTCAATAAGGATGCGCCGAAAAGTCTAGGAGACAACGCAGTTTTAACATTAAGGCGAGCGCTCCATCAAATGGCGGTGCGTCCCGCGAGTGTGCCCAATTCGTAGACGACAAAAAGCATCCTAAAGCCTTCGCGGCATTGTGAGGTAGGTCCATGGGAACAGTCGCGGTGCAATGGCACCCTAACTTTAAGTTCCCCTCGACCGTCTGCAATCTTCTTTGCCAAGCAGCCCGGAGAGCTGCCCGTATTCCTGCCATGTAATTGGTGTGAGGAAGAGCGAAACGCTGGTCTGGTCGCCCAGTTCTCGCGGACTCTTTGGCGCCCTCATTTGCCCACATGTCCAGGAACCCAGCAGAAGATAATCTCGACATCCCACCTAGCTCGCCAAACCGTAGTGTTACGGATATCGCGAACCAGAGGATGCGGAGATTCCAATGCCCCGAGAGCACTCAGGGCGATTTGTAAGTCGCTATGAATCACAATCCGGTCTCCGAACCGGGCACGTCACGTTATCTCCCGCATCGAGCGGTGTATTACAACCAGCTCGGCCATGAAGACAGACGCAGCGCCTGGTAGAGCCCCGCTGACTTCAAACAGAGGTGATACAGCGTGGAAACCGACCCCCTCTTGGCACTTGGAGCCATCCGTATACACTGGTACGGTTCCAGTCTGACACGAGGTGTAATCCAAAAAGGAAGAACGCAATACCCCCGGCGCTGTAATAAGCTTTGGGAACAGAGGCGTAACGACAAATAGTCAAAGGTTGTACGCTCCAGGGTGGTGTAAGGGGTGAGACATAGTATGGAAGGAGAAGGAAAGATCTGGGGTGAGAGCAGTGCAGGCGGACAACTTGAGTTGGATGATCGGTATGCGAGAGGAAGGACTGGGTGAGAGGTGATTATAGTGCAGAGAGGGAGGGTGCGAATGAAGTTGCGACATGTAATAAGAATGTATGGAATTATCCTTGTGAAGAGAATATAAGTGTGAGGGTGTGAAGAAGGGTTGGGAAACCTCGTAAAGGATGGACCGAGAAGGTGTTTGTGTGTGGGGGGGCTGACCAGGGAGTGGACCGTGACTAGAAGAGATGCTACACTACATAGCGCCCCCTCTCCGGCCCCCTATGAAGGGCCCTTTTGGCATCGACACAATGATGGGACGCCTTGTGGAGTGGCGGTGAGGTGCGCCGACCCTGCTCTGTGGAAAACCAGGAGATGTTGACGTCCTTATGACAAATACACCCTTCTTCAAATTCCACACACCAACTCTATTCATCCACATTCAGGTTCCGGCGGATTAACCGACATAACTTGACGGGGTCCGCGACAGCCCAAAGGGAGTGCGCGGCTTGCCCCACCAGTGGCCTCTATCCGGGCTCAGTCAGTCGTGTTTGGCGAGGCACACCGGAACTGGGTGTGGATATATTTTTCTGGTCTGACATAGAAGCCATAGGAAGAGGTACATATTTGTCCTAAACGTCAAATCTACGAGTCTCGGTGGGTCCTGACTGATGTCACTTGACCTACCCAATTTCGCCCAAATCAAGTGGTCAATTTATCCAATGGACACGAAGGGGGTCTTTTCCCGCAAGAGAAGTTCACACTCCTCCTCCCCGGTGCCAGCGCTTTATAGAGTCTATCTGTGTTGCCCTCTCCCACTTCCACCGCGCCATTTTCACTGTGTTCATCCTGAGTCACAACTGCTGGATGTAGACCTCGCTTCATTTGTTCCCGTCTTTCCCTCAAACTTGCAATTACACGACTCCAACTCAGCCACAACACTACAATCGTCCAAAGATCAAGAGGCGGAAGATGTTCATGTGCAGAATGCAAAAGTCGGAGATGTGAGGCAGAATTTGGTTAATTTGGTTAATAATTTGGTGAGTACTCCTACGCGATTGAAGGTCATTGAGTACAATTCGCTCATACCATCATGGCAATGGTATTCTTATTTCCTTACTCCATGTGGATCGGAGGCAATCCGTAGAAAGTAAATGGAAGGGAAAATAAGAAGGGGGCTTTTGTCCTTGATCAACTCACCTGGAACAGATCCCTCATCGCGATGACAACCTGCGAGGCCGCCTTTTCCGTCTTAATCCCGAAGAATTTGTGACCAGCGTCCGGGGAACCGAAGATATACCCGAACGCTCTTGTATCCGTCATGTCTTGGGCGATGAACGAGATCTTATGGACGGGGTGGTGATACAGGCAATCCTGGAAGTATCCTTTCTTCACTACAAAAATGATCATCAGAGCTAAATCCTATACAGCTGGATTCGGATCTTTCCAACGGAGATAAATAATGCAATAAAATAATATAAGTATGGGTGACCAAAACAAAAAGATTGATGATGGGAACAAGTTACAAGATTGATGATATGAACGTTTCATAATAAGTTGTGTGACAGCAAAAAAGCACGCTCCACTCACGGCGACCCCTGTAACTTAGAACTTACCTATCTCTTAGAAATACTTATCTAGCGATTTTTGTTTTGTACACTTATATTTGCGAACATCGAATTCAATATACTCGTAACCAGCTTGTTACTATTTTTTTTAACGATACTAGCTCCCCAACGCCTTGCTTATAATTTAAAATTATTATATCTTGTCCTATCTGAGTTATAAATATATATTTAAAAAAAAAAATATTGAATCACTTCACTCTTATATTGTTGTATTTCCAGTGACTGAAAGTTGAGCATCTTCAACTCGTCCTCGCATAATCCTCAGGAGCAGATGACCTATTATTTGACACACTTTGATGTTGGTCACATGATCTTGCGCCAGGGATGGGCGCCCCCCCCCCCGACTAAGAGCGTGCTAGCCTCTTTTTTTTTGAAAGGGGGGATTTTTTTAGAGTAGCCTAACACTCGGGTGAAATTTTAATTACGCTGACTTACGGCCTTAAAAGTAGTCGCCAGATTAGTAAAAAAAACACAGACAGCACAGCAATAACCCCCGCGAAGATAGGGACGCCAGAGTTACACCGCATATTCGAAGTGTGACTTTACGATGGATTTTGACAATGGAACAATGGTTTCTTTCGACTTTGGAGGAAATTCTCTATGGAAAAGACCTAAGACTTTGTTGACTCTTTTACACGCCTCCACACAATGTTAGGAAATTTTTTAGACCTTGTTGAAGGTCACTCTTAAACCCTTTTCAGTATCCATCTTACGCAAGGTGGAGTTAATTTTCCGCCTTCTTAGTCCTAGGTCGAGACGCATTTTAATTTTGTTTAGTTTATAATGTGAGGCGCTCTCACCAGAAATGACCGCGATAGAGATGAATCCTGCCCTTTTCAACTGCCGTTTAATTATTAATGAAATTTTCGGTCGAACAATGGGGAATATAACGAGAGCATTAATTTTTAATCAATCTACCATTGATGTTTCCATGAAAGCCATTGACGTCACTACCCTGAGCCAGGTTTTTCTTCAGAACCTTTAACGCCCTTTCACCCTTTGATGGGCCTATAAATACAGGCACGGGAAAAGATAAAGAACACTAGTTCCTCTCCCCGGGCAGGAAGAGCATTCCGCTCCTCCAGGTTTGTTGCAGCAGGGGCATTATTAACCCTGTTACCCCCCCCCATTATGTGTGTAATCGTGTTTAGTTTTATGGCTGAGGTATTAGCGTCCACTCAGCTAACTCCTCACCCATCTCAGCCGGACTTGGCAGATATTTAACCTAGCCTTGTTTAGTCAACATTCTCGTTGGATTACATGTTTCCTATCGCAATGATAAAAATTCAATCAGGGCAAAGCTGTGCGTGATTCAGTGTGGGAGAGCCACAGAGGGGCCCAACCCTGGGAGGCTTACCCCTGTGCGCTCATCTGCAAGGCGAATACCGTCCATGGCGACGCTGATCGAGATCCTCTGCTTGTGTTCGCCCGCTGCCCGGACGGCAATCTTGAGCTCGGCGAGAGCCTCTTGGCACATTCTGTCGCCTCGCGCTTCGGACACCTCGAGAACTCCGATCAGCTTTCCCTTGAAGCTCACGCCTTCGACGAACCTGCCGGGGTCCCCTCTCTCCGAACCAGCGCGTTCTGTAGACGAAGCGGGCGAAAGTGAGTAAGGATATCAAATTAAAAAGCCCCTCATTTCTTTTTCACATTTATCTATTCTGGTTTCTGCCGCGAGGACACACAAAACTGAAATTGCAAAACAAAAGGAAAAAAACAGCAAAAGAACAACAAACACAACCAGCTGCAGTCTAGGTAAAGGGCTCTTGAACGTGAAGCCAACAATTTAAATATATAATTATATAATATGGAGGACCATCTCCTCCAAAACTCAATCACAGCATAATCCGATGAATGAGTCCCTCCCAAGAAATCGGGACAGGCGATAGTGGCCCTATCTGCCATGGTACTGGGACAGGTAGCGCTCAGTAAACTCCGCCAGACTACGACATTGAACCAGGTGGCGTACAATCTGGGGGGGACCAAACAGAAAGTTCGGGGGTTTTTATTTTAGAAGCCCATCTGGCGACTGCCTACTTGGGCATAAGTCGCAATACTGACCACAGCCTACGAATAGGTTATAATAAAAAAGTAATAAATAACAAGGATAAAAAAAATCAGGAACTAAAAACAAAAACAAAAAATAAAACAAAGCACAAAGGTAACAAGAAGGAAGCGCGCCACAGCGTCGAGGGTAGTTCCGCCTCCCCCCGGGGCAAGAGAATGCGACCCACAACAAACAGCTCCAAAAAGCCGTATAGTCCGCAAGGCGGTGTGCACGAACCAGTCCCGAGGACAAGGGATAGCGGTAGCGACCCCTAGACTGGGAATTTCGAAAAGAATGTGCAGAACAGTGTAGGGGCCAACGAAGTCGTCCATCAGAACCAGGGTATAGTCACAGGTCCGAAGGCTATGCCGAGGACTCGAAGGAAAGGGTTTAGGGTATGCTGGCGTCTCTCGGCGGCATAGGCACCGTCGAGGTCAGCTGCGGATGCAGAGAGAGCTGTTGGCGAGTGAGGGAGGCGCCGGGCTCGCGCGTACAGCGAATAATTCACTGTGCACAGCGTAGAGCGAGTGGCATCTACCCAGCATCGACAAGTCGGCTCTCAATAGGGGAAGTGCAGAAGGCACCGGTCTCCAGGCGAAGGCCGGTGTGGTGGATCGAGTCCACCTTCCGCAATACACGCTCGGCTGCGGATCCATAAAACTCGGATCCGTAGTCGAGCTTCGAACGAACAAAGGATCGATAAAAAAGTAAGGCAGTAGCCCTCTCAGCGCCCCAAACGCTGAAAGTAACGGAACGGAGAATATCCATAGCGCGGGTACAAGAGAACCTAAGGCTGCGAATATGAGCCTCCCAGGTGAGGCGTTGGTCGAATGCAAGACCAAGGAAACGGTGCGATTCAACCATTCCAGGAAACCCCATTTAAAAACAGGTCTGGGTCAGGGTAGAGCCGTGAACGGCGGCAGAGAAGTGCACCACCTTAGTCTTGGCCAAGGAAAAGCGAAACCTGTGCGCTTCGGCATAGCGAGAGATATGGCTCAATGCCTGTTGGAGTCGACGTTCCAGAGTTGGCATCTGGGCCGCGCGAAAAGAGATCGAAGGTCGTCCACATAGAGCGTAGCGCGAACATCTTCAGGCAGCACCAAGGTGATGCCGTTGATGTTCAGGGCATAGTGTGACACTGATGATACTTCCCTGCGGGAGCCCCTCTTACTGCTCCATTTGGCCAGAGAGGGCTTCCTCCCACCCGTACGCAGAATCGAAGATCTCGCAAAAATTCAGATATAAAGATTCGGAGGCGTCCCCTCGCCCCCATCGTGTGGAGAATTTCCATGATAATGTATTTCCATGCGGTATCATGGGCCTTTTCCAGATCGAAAACACCACCGCGTAGTTCTGTCTACGAAGGAAGGGCTCGCAGACGGCATTTTCGAGTTGGAGCAGAGCATCTGACGTGGAGTGGAACTTGCGGAAGCCGCACTGTGCAAAAGACAGATGGCCTTCGCTGTCCAGGAAAAATGCTAATCTAACATTTACCAATTTCTCCATCAACTTGCTCACGCAGGAAGTTAGAGATATTGGGCGGAAACTGGCCGGGGTAGAGTGATCTCTCCCCGGTTTGCGAAAAACGACCACAGTAGCGATTCGCCAGGAATCTGAAAGTATACCCTCTACCCAGATTTTGTTGAACAAATCTAATAGAAAGGCCATGCCTCGCTCACCCAATTGTCGAAGCATGGTGTACAGGACATCGGTTGGACCAGGGGCGGTACCCGCGCACGAACAGAGAGAGGAACGCATCTGACTCAAAGTAATCCTGCCGTTGAAGGGTTCTCCGCATTAGGAGGTAAAGTCCAGCCGGCGGCCTTCAACGACATTAGGACGCGCATTGAATGCTGGCGGAGCAGCATTCCGGCTAGAGAATGCGGTCGCAAAGGATTCCGCCACGGTAGCGTGTTCTGAGATTGCGGCCCCATTCTCATGGAGAAGGGTAGGGGCTTCCTGCGAGAGTTTTCCTTGAATCCTTTTGACTTGCTTCCACACCTCTGCTAGAGGGCTCTTGCCGTTAAGTGAAGACACGTATGCCCGCCAAGAAGAGCGGCGGGCGTGCTTCCAAATATACCGGAAGCTAGTTCTATCTGAACGAAACTCACCGAGTGAAATCGTTCGGGTGGCGATTATAGCGCATGCAAGCATAACGCTTCTGTTTGAGTGCCGCCTCACACTCGGCTGCCCACCACGGGAGTCGCCGACGTGCAAAACGGCCTGACATTCCAGGAATAGTAGTTAGGCCACGGCGATGAGGTTGCCGGAGAAAAACTCAACAGCCTTATCTACAGACCTAAACTACTCGACTGAGATAGAGAAATCAGTAATTTCCTGAAATGCGGACCACCGCGCCAAGCACCAACGGGGCGGGATCTCAGGCGGCAGCGGCCCAGAAAATGATACTTGAATGGGAAAGTGATCCCTACATTCGAGGTCATCGACTATCCCTCCCTCTCAAATCAGGCTGTGCATTCGGAGACCCCAAAGATAGAGAGCTCGAGGCAGGAAAATGAAGAGGTTCAAGGGCAATGATGCGTAAACTCATCTACATTTAGGACACCCATCTCCAGCTCGTCGATCAGGTCGACAACGACTTGACCCCTGGGATTAATCGAGTAGTCTCCCCAGAGAGGGTTTCTACAGTTCAGATCTCCGAGCAAGAGAAAGAGCCTCGGCAACTGTGCCACGACGCGGCGGAAGTCGTCTGACGGTGGAATGTACGCGGAAATAACAGTACACCTCCTATCCAGGTGCAGCTGCATAACTACTGGCTGAAATGAGTTATCTAAATCAAAAAGAAAAACAGAGACATCATGCCACGTGTATATCGCGCATCCTATCTGCCCGGCCCCATCACGTGGTGGTGGGGTGGTAAAACCCATATACCCCGTAAGGGTGGGCAGGGGGCATGCGCCCAGCATGGTCTCCTGCAAAAAGATAGCTAACGGGAAACGGGAGGAGACGAGGCGCGGAACAGCTCTAACCAGGTGGCCCGGAGTCCGCGGCAATTCTATTGAATACATATGCCCTCCAGAACTAGCTCGGAGATGCGGGAGGCCCTCTTGGAAGTGAGACCAACACGGGAATGCCGTACGTTTCCGGGAGGGAGAACTCCGGGCGCTGTTGGCCAGACAATGCGCTGAAGGCGCTTTCGCCTTCGAGGACTTAAGGTAGGTTGGGCTCGCCATGCGAATCTTTTCCTCCCTCCGTCTCGAAACTTCACGGGTGTTGCCTGCTGTGAGTCTAACGACTCGGTGAAGACGGGGGGCCGTTTCGCCTTACGGGAAACAGTCACGCTAGGGTAAGGAAGGGAGCCCTGGTTTTAGCAGGGGTTGGGTGTTAACCCTTTGTGCCGCCAGCTTTACTAGGAGAACGCCCGGTGTGGGTAGAACCCGTAGAAAGGTTCCGAATGCGCGCGGAAACGATCGCACTAGTAGGCCTGTTGGTTCCTGGAGTAGAGTGTGTCTTTCTTAATATTAAGGCATAGGACGTCCATGCAGCGCCGGGCGCGCCAGGACCAAGTCCTTAGCCTCGCGAAATGAGAGACGATCCTGTGGTTGAACGGCCAGGATTTCTTTATTAAGGGGATACGCACCAAATTGCTTCGAATAAGCGGGATGCACCTCTCGGCAATTGACACACTTGACCACACACGATTTGGACTTATCGTGTGCGGCCTTTGAGCAACTTACACAGACCTCTGGTAACCCCGACCCTGCGCGTCTACAGGAGCGATTCATATCGCCGAAGCGGTGGCAGCAGTAGCACCTCCGCAGCAGTGGCACGATGCTTTCACGCGGTAGCGATACCAGCCGGTACGCAGCGACTCAAGAGCTTGTCACAGTCGAACGTGACGAAGAGTGTAGGGGTGGGTCTCGAGGCCCCTCCCTGTTTTCTCATCACACGTTCGACCTTGACCGCTCCATTGTCAGCCAACACTAAGTAAAGTCATACCTGGAATAGCCCACGAGTCCCCTCGTATAAATCACTCTTTCCACAAAGTTCATGGTAGAGTGCGGCGTCATACTCATCTGCGTGCCATCGAGTGTCAGAAAGGCACTAATCATAGCCGCCTCGGAGGGATCCGACGCATTCGCCAAAAGGCTCCCTCCCGTCCGAGAAAAACGGATGACCTTCGGCTCTCTACCAATCACACTAGCTAAAGCTCTCTTCTGATGGATCATGTCGCCCTAGGCCAACATGCTGACCTCAGTGGAGCGAATACCAAGGAAGCATTTGAAGCCAGCGGGTTCGAAAACACCAGGTAACCTCTAACTGAGGGGCCTCAACGTAATCGAGGCTCCACTTTGCGTACTTTTCGTCTTTGTCAGGGAATCCCCACCCGGAGGAGCACCGGGCCCGGACGTGTCGTTCTTGGCTTGGTTGCATACCGAATCGGCATCGGCCCCGTCCGTCCACGCGGCGGAAGAGGATCCCCGAGTTTTTTTTCGTTTTTTTCCTGTTCCTTTTTTTTAGGAGAGGAGGGCGGGCAATGGATCCGCTTCTCTTCTCTGCTGGTAGGAACCCCTAGGCCAGATTCTCTGAAATGGAGAAGGCCTTGTAGGTCACAGGGGCACCAGCCGGGGGAGGAGATCCCTCCCCTCCTTGTAAGCCCTCGGGCGCCCGCGCCGTATGAGGAGAAGCATTCGCAAGGGTGGACTCGGGTTCTGTGCTTGGCACCGAGCCCGTGTTCAACCCCATGAAAGATTCTACCGTCTGTGGCTGGGTCACCTCAGGGACCAGGTTCATCTCATGGGGGGCCTCCATGAGGCCACCCCCCACCCCAAGACATCACGGATTCCCTTCGAGGTACCTGCCGTTCTATCCTGGGCCGGCGAACCTGCATCAGTCGGGGAAGAGGAAGGGGGGGGGGGGGCATGTACAGTGAGCCCCTGTAAGTTCGATATGCGCGCCCACCTCCAGGACTTTGGTGGGCACGGGCCGACTGGCCCTGTCACCCTTCACCCCCCTAAGGGGGTTGACCCTATCGAGCCGTTCCCACCGGGAGCGGTCAATTATGGGACGCCTGCCTGCTTTCTTGGCAGTCCCCTTGGGAGGACAAAAGGTGGCTGCCGCTGGAAAAAGTGACTCCAGAGAAAGAGGTGATAGGGTGTTGTGGCCCGAGTGTAGGAGAGCAGATATCTCGATTCTTTTCACTTCCATCTCGACATACAATAGAAAAGACGTTTTAATGACACATGCTGGAAAAGTAGAGCTTGTTTGACGGAATTGTTTTCTATCGCACTCTTAAACCTCTCGAAAGATATAAAAGCCCAGGGAGAACAAGAGAATAATCCACCGGTTTCGGGAAAAGGGGCGAAACAAATCGATTATCAGAGGGAGGATCACATCAATTGACAGGAATAGACAGAATGGTGCGAAGATATAGCAAAGAGGTCAGGTCAAGGAGTACGGGGATGAAAGTGGTATGTGTTATTATTCTGCCCTCCTCAGACACTCCTACAGTAGTATGTGCCTTTTGTTCTCATTGGATGTTTTGAATGCGCTCTCGAGGCCGTTCTCAGAAATTTCAGATTATTTTCTTCTACCGTGGTAGGCCTTGCCATCTGCGATTCTAATGTAGCGACACATGGATCGCCACATATTCTCCAGACCACCTAAACATGGAATGCATTAAACAACAACCAAGATACTCCGCGTTCATTTTGCAAACAAAGTTGCGTGAAAGGCAATCAGCCACATCTATATAATCCAACTATCTTCCTACAGGTTGGAGAAGGGCGTAATTTTAACCCCCAATACAATGTATGCAACACCCTCATCCCTCATTAATAACAATGAATGCAAACTGTATTCACTTTTTAGTATTTTGGTCATGTTTCCCTTTGCTTTTAGGGCAATTTAAAAGCGCCTGCACATGGAGTCATAAGCTTCCTGGGGTATTATTTTCAGTATGTGACCTCATTTCTTTGACGTTTGATCTTGTGGAGAAGGCGCGGAAAAACTGCCGGCCACAGACGATCCTTCAAGTACTGTAATTCCAGCAATTTTCGATGGGATCGTCTGCGAATTACCTGGCCATTATTACATTACTTAGTGTCCGTGTGAAATGGTGCACAACCCTGAATCAATGTGCTGAGAGCACTGCACCTTAAACATTTCAGGATGGCATCCTTTAGCACTTGCAAATATAAATGAGATTATTTTTTCTTAGTACCCCAATGCCCTCAACCCCTTTGCCACTAAATGCTCACAAAATCCTAACACTTTAAGGATATTTCATAGGTTAGTTGTATACGGAGATGATTAGTGGTCGGAATCCGTTGGACGCCTGATCTTTTTTTTTCTTTTTTTTTTTACGTATTTTCAGTCAAGAAATCACCTTGTTCCACTGCCAGAGTTCAGTTATATATTTGCTGTCAAACGCAAGTCTGCCAATAGCCTCGTTAGGAGAAGTTTGTCGATGCTGTATGGTTGGTTGCTAGAGCCCTTGCACAAGTGTCCACTACTTTTTTTTTCAAATCTTGAGCTGTCGTATTTTGATCCGTCAATAATTCACGCAGTGAGGGGTTAGCAAATGCCCTAATAAGTCTCAGTTACATCTCAGGAACGAGTTTTGTTAGTGGTTGTGAGGTTGGAAGAGAGTAGGTGCGGTAAAAAAACAAGGTGTCGAATGGTGTTCTCATCAGGGTCGGTATGGCTTGTTTTCTTCTTCAGTGACACCTTTTCGGTCTTCCAAGCTATCCGTGTGTGTTGGTGCAAATTCTGCAGCGCCATTTGGGAAATACTGTTTAATCCCATTACACAATTAACAACTTCGTATTCTGTTAAGTATTTAGGAGTTTAAGGGGTTCTGACACGAGTTAAAGTGAGTGGGAATGTGTCACCACTTTTAGTGGGGTGTGAAGAGTCAAACACATGAGGAATCGAGAGTCTGAGGGGGAAACACCATAGATGATGATTAATGAGGGCATTTGTTATGTAAAAAAGGTGCGCTTCAATGGTTTACTATACATACTAAAATAAGATTAACAAAAGTATTAATTAAAAAGGCCAGGGGCAAAGTCAAGTATAGATTAAAGAAAGCTTAAAAATGAACGCATTTAAGTTCCGTCTCCGCCAAAGGTACAAAGAGGATTAACGGAATGTGATAAAAATTTACACAAATGAAAGATTCGCACAAATTAACTTAGCGCAAACAATCTTGGTTAAATGACACGAGGATGATTGGGATGGCATCTTTAATAATATTTATAGTTTGAACTGGCTTCATTTATGCAGTTGATTATTTTATTCTTAATCTAAACCAATAATTAAGCAACCTGTAGAACAGATCTAGAGAAATAGATTAATGAGTCACACGAATGAGGCAGAATAAGAAAATTCTGCGTTGCAAACAAGTTATGAAAGGCGACTTGATTGACAAATCGGTACCATAAGAATTGGTTGACAAGGTGTGGGTGGATGGGTTAAAATACAAACTCCTCCAACTCGATCTCGGCAACCGGATGGAGAGAATCCTGGCTGACTGCGTAACAAACAGAGAGGCGTACATTGACATCGAAGACCAAGAAGGACCCAAATTCCAGCTGAAAACTGGGGTCCCACAAGTGGGGGGGCCTGAGCGCCAATTTGTACTCGATGTACACAGCGGATATGCTACTTCCATTAACACCAGGCTGCATGAATGTGCAAAACGCCGAAGACATCAGTCAGGTGATCTCCATTCGAGCCAAAAATCCAAGATGGCAAGCTAGGACAACAGAGCGAGAGATCCAAAATATAAATGAATTCGAAAGGAGATGGAAAATTAAAACCAATCTGAATAAATTTAAAATAATACCAATAATGAGAGTAAAAAAGGACAGGATAACCATCAATGATACAAATACAGGTACACAGCCGAAGGAAAAGTGCTAGCTAGGCCTGCAGATGGGGGAAAGAGGATACCGCGCCCACATAAAGGAGAGGATTACCAGGGCTAAATCAGGCCTGAGATTGTTATTCAGCCAGAAACATCTGGAACAGAAAAGGAAAAAGACTCTACAAAGCATTTGTAGAGTCGGTGCTGGTATATCCACCGATCCCCATCCGCACAATAACTAAGACAAACAAACAAAAACTACAAAGGGTACAAAATAAAGCGGCCTACCTAATAACTAATACAAGGCGCCGAGAAAGAAAAAGACCGCGAAATAATAGATAGAGCCAAAGAAACGGGCCACAGAAATCTGGCGAAAAATTAAGTAGATAACGAGGAGACTAAGAATTCTAGAAATAGAAAACATCAATTACGACCGTCAAGTCTTCCCCGGCAGCAGGCTCCTCCGTCTACGGCGAGAGGAAGACCAAATAATCACCTAAAACAACAAAACAATCGAACAAGCAAAAACTATCACAAAGGCATGAATGCCTGAAAACGAACACACAGATAATAAAGAAGACAGAACAAAATACTTAGAAGTAACCAAATAGCAAACACAATCCGAAAAGAAATTAGAAGAACATAAAAAGAAAGAAAAAAAGAGAGCAGCCTGGCATTTTTTAAACTTTCTATTCTCTCACACACACTAACACTCATCCTCCCCTAAAATACTTTAAAAAAACACAACTCTCATGCTATATTCTCACTATCCCTAATCTTCTCTCACCTTATTATTATAAGAATTGATTGATTCGGTGAACCTTTTCATCTCCCCTATAATGAGAAAGGGAAGAAGCAACCGAACTCCTCGAACTAGATTGAGACAGCCTGGGTTTTATTCCTTCTAGACATTTCCATTTAACCTTTTTCAACACTTTATTTACAAGCTTCTTCTCACCTATTATATTTTCTTGGTCGTTTTTTTTTTACCTGCCTGCATTCTTTCCGCCCTTTTCTCTTTCTGCTACCCCCCCCCTCCCCCTCTTTCTATGTGTTGTATATTTTTGTACGCATCCACAAGGGGAAGTCAGGTGCAGCATGGGCAACCTTACTGCAGTTCACATTTTGAGGATCGTGCCCTCCCGGCCCCAACACCCCCAGTTTGGCCTCCGGTTTCCGATGTCAGCAAGAGCATCCATATGTGACTATTCATCTTCCACGCATTCCCACTCTCTTCATCTTCACATTTTTAACATCTCTTTTTTTCATATGGCCTCGTTACTATTGCGCTTTAAATTCGAGGAGCTTCCCCGCCCCCTAACAGCGTCTTACACAAGGCGAAAGCGTTTGAGCAACCACTTACAATCACTACACAACAACCACAGTACGTAAGCACCCGCAAGCAGTCTTCCCAGTACAAGTCCATCCGAGGGGCGAGTCTTTTGGTAATCGATTACCTCCCTCAACCCGATCTTGCAATAGATCTTTTTTCCCCTCTAAAAGCAGGATGGGCAAATAAAAAAAAACAGCCCTAAAAAACCCAAGTTTTATTCCCGAGTTGGTTATTTTTTTTTTTTTTGCTTTTTCAAGTGAAATTTGAAAAAACCGGGTTTGGGTTTTTTTTTCGAAATTACTTTTATTTCAAGAAATGAATGCTACTTATCATTATTTTATTCAAAATTCATATTTATGTTTATAATTTAAAAAAATATGTATTAAATTAAGGTTATTTCTCTGATACTGACTCGTAATAATTTATCTCTCCTTCTACAGGTTATGACTATCATGGGGACCCACAATTCTCGATCCGTTCTTAATATAATATAATTATTAAACTAAGTAATTATTAATATTATATAAAATTAGAGATAGCTATTCTTTTTCTATGTTATTTTAATGCTTATAGTATTTGTATTTGGAAAAAACCCAGAATAAAACCCGGGTTTTATTGGGCTTTTTCAAAATTTTGGGTTTTTTGCCAACCCTGTCTAAAAGAGGCACCTCTTATTATAATTGAAGGCAGATTCGGGTCCTCCAGGAAACGATGGATTGGGGCGAGCCTTTGAACGAGGGAGGATGGGAAGGGGAGGGACGCACAGAGGGAGAACCGACTCGCACAATTTAGTTGGCTATTTTCTCCAAACGAGGATAGTACTCAGAGTGGATGGGAACGAGAGAACGGGAACTACTATCCGAACTATGCGTCTGTTCCATATTATTGACCGACTGAGGTCGTAATTTTGCCGGGGCCGGGTTTGGGGGGGGGGGATAGTAGCCCATTTGGCCACTGCCTACTAGGGCAAAGGTTGCCGTACTCACACCAGAGCCTACTACTAGGCTATATTAAAAAAACATAACAATATGTAAATAACAAATAACGATAAAAAGGACAAAGGCTAAACACAAAAAAGGGAAAACAGCAAAAAGGCAACAAGAAGGAAGCGCGCTCCAGCGTCGGGGGCAGGCCCGCCTCCCCCCGGCGAAGGAACATGCCGCCTACAACCAACAGTCAAAGAAAGTGGAGGAGGCCAGCCTCCTCCAAAAAGTCGTATAGTCCACAAGTCTGTGTGTACGAACTAGTCCCGAGTACAAGCGGTAGCGACCCTGCTTGCCCCAGGTAACGTGCGCGAAGATCAGCGAGACTGGGACATTCAACAAGTTCTCTACTGGTGACTGAAAGCAAAGGCATAGCACCAGCATTACAAATTACTCTCCATTTTTTAAACACTTAAAAATAGGCAAAATGAAAAAGAAAAAACAAAGACTAAAGGAAAAAGGATCAGGTGACTGAGGGAGGCCCAAGTCCTTCGCCGGGGATCCCCAAACCACAAAAAAAGTTCGTAGAAAACAACTATTACAAAATGAGATGGTGAAAATTCTAATTACATTGATCCAAACTTATACATATGTACTATATTAGCTACGCACACAGAAATTACTTTGTCTCATATTAAATGACATGGCAACACCTAAATTTGGACCCCGCAGTGATACCATGGAATCCATCAAAGTTGAAGCAAGGACACACATCAAATTTCTAGTTAAGCTTGGTTGGCCCAAGAGTGAGATCATTGATGCATTAATACAATTTTATGGAGAATGTGTGCCCCCCCCTCCCCTGAAAGCCTACTGTTTATAAATGGGTAAATCGCTTTGCGGATAGAAGATATGAGTTTGAAGTGGACATTCGCAGTGTCAGTGTCAACATTAATCAGAGATGAGAGAAACCATCAATCGTGTGCGAGCACTAATTGAAGAGGACTCGATTAAAAGTGGAAATGATAGCAGACACCTTCAACATATCATTAGGTTCAGATTATTCCATTTTTACCAAAGTACTGAAAGTCAGTAAGCTTTCTGCTCGATGGGTGCAAAAATTGTTGTGCGAATATCAGCTGGATAAGAAGCTAATCTTTCACCGAAAAAAATGAACAAGTAGAATGAAGATCACGATAATATTTTGCAGAGAACTGTAACCAGGATATACCAACATGATCCGGAAGACAAAAAGCAGTAAAAAAAAAATGGTTACCAAGAGGTGGAAGAGCATCCAGCAAAGGTGTGATACTTGTTGAGTTTCCCGATGGGCGAAGAACCACAAACGTTCTAGGAATAGTAGTTAGGCCAACGGCACCTGGGTGCGGCTAACTCAACGGCCTCATCAACCGACCTAAACCCCTCGAATGGGACGGAGAAATCAGTTATTTTGTGAAATACGGGCCACGGCACAGAAAAGGATATTCGAATGGGAATGATGTTGTAATATTTCCCTTGTTTCAGAGAGAAAATGGGGAATGCGCTCCACATAAATCCAGCCACGCCCGCCTTTGGGCTCTCCACGGGAGGATTATTCGTTTATCAAATTGTCCGGCCTCATAAATGCGTCTTTCTCTGGCTCACGCAGTTTGCCACGATTATTTGCGTTCCAGAGTTTAAGAGTAGATATGGTTCCTAATAATAACAGTGGTCAGATTGACTAGTTGGAGGCAACTCCTCTCCCATTTCCACCTTTTATAGACAGAACGAGGCCCCAGTCGTCTTTATTTTCATCCCGGCCCCGGCAAAATTACGACCCAGGTCGGTCTATGCCCACTATCTATTAAAGACAAATCGCACCCAGGGTATGTGGCATAGTTATTCATTGGTGCCTTACAATTTCATTATAAACTTCACGCACCAATGTGGACCTATGTATACACATACAACACAGTGGATGGTATAGTACGTCATATCACTTCAGGAAGAACCACTTTCTTCCCATTCACCTTCGTTCACAGTACACTCCATTTACCGAAGAGTGACTTTAAACTCGCCAAAAATCGTTGCCAATCCTAAAGGAAAGTAAACGCCAAAAGGGAAAAGAGAGTAACAAGGAGTAACAAGGAAAGTAAGTACCCTAGGAGACCTTACGGTCCATTCAAAAAGGGTACCTTTGGACTAGCAATTGAGCGGGCACATGGCTGCTCAATTGTTTTGCGTCCATAAACGGCCACTTTTCAAGACTTTGTCTAGTCTTGACTTGAACTGGTCAATAGATTCACTGTTGACAACTTCCACTGGAAGTGCGTTCCACTTACCGCAGATACTGTAGGTGAAAAAGTTTCCACACAGATTGCGGTTGTAACGCTTCAGTTCAAGTTTGAAGCCGTGATTGCGCGTTCTGTTCTCACTCAGTGTGAAAATATCCCGGTAGTCAACATTGTCGAACCCTCGAAGTATTTTGAAGACTTCGATGAGCTGACCACGCAGTCTACGGGTTTCCAGTGAGAACAGATCTAACTCCCTTAGTCTATCCTCATAACTTTAAGGTCGGATAGAGGGAATCAGCTTGGTTGCCCTGGCTTGTACGCGTTCCAATCTCGCGATGTCCTTTCGCAATGAAGGACTCCAAAATTGTACGGCATACTCCAGGTGCGGTCGGACAAGTGAGTTGTACAGGCACAGTACAATCTCCTGGTTCCGATAACCAAACTGGCGCTTAATATAGCCTAGCATCCTTTGGGCCTTTTTCTCCGCCTCAATGCACTGTTTCGAGAACTTGAGGTCACTAGTGATTGTTATACCCAAGTCCTTCTCAGTGTCACTCGATTCAATAGCAGTGCCCTTAAGGATATACTGGGATTGGGGGTTTCTGTGGCCGATATGCATCACTTTGCATTTCCCCACGTTAAAAGGCATTTGCCACGTGTCCGACCACTCCCCAATCTTCCCAAGATCTTCCTGCAGGCGGGCAGTATTTCCATCCGTTGCAACATTCATACCAAGCTTGGTATCGTCGGCAAATTTGGAAATCTTGGCAACCATGTCACCGTCCATGTCGTTGACGTAGATGATGAATAGTAGTGGTCCCAGGACAGAACCTTGAGGCACCCCGCTAGTAACGGGCACCCACTCAGAAGACTGTCCATTCACCACCACCCGTTGCCGTCTGCCACTTAGCCAGTTCTCGATCCAGCCGGCTACCTTTCCGTCTATGCCAAGCGCTCGCACTTTCCGGAGAAGGCGGCGGTGTGGTACCTTATCAAAGGCTTTCTGAAAGTCTAGGTAGACCACATCCACCGCCTTGTCCCGATCGTGCTCGCTGAAAACGAAGTGGAAGAATTCTACAAGGTTCGTTAGGCATGACCGTTGCCTTCGGAAGCCGTGCTGGGAACTCCTCAGTAGCAGGTTTGACTCTAAATACGACGTCACTTTGTCCACCATGATGCTTTCCATGAGTTTACCGACTATCGAAGTCAGACTGATTGGTCGGTAGTTCGACGGTTGGTTACGGTCTCCTTTCTTGAAGATCGGAGTCACCTCCGCCTCACGCCAGTCTCTAGGAACGCATTTGGTCCGGATTGACATGTTAAAGATAGCGCACAGATGTCGTGATACTTCATCGCACACTTCCTTCAACACCTTGGATAGAAACCCGTCCGGTCCAGGGGACTTATTCGTCTTTAGGTCAGCGATCTTTTTCTTTATTTCTCCTTCAGTGAAGTCCATTGCCTCCAGCTTTTCCCCCGAGTAGGAATCCGTCGGCTGGGGAATGGGACCACACTCTTCAGTAAACACTGAAGAGAAGTAGTCGTTGAGGAGGTTAGCATTTTCTGCATCTGAATGCTTTAATGTCCCTTCCTCATTCCTCAAAGGGCCAATCCTTCGACGGATTGGTTTACGGCTGTTCACATATCCAAAAAACTCCTTGGGATTCTCTTTACAGAGTCTCGCCACTCGGAGTTCCTCAGACCGCTTAGCCGCCCGTATGCTGGACTTCACTCTTCTGGATAGCCTCCGGTATTCGTCAAAGTCACCCGAGATCTTCGATTGCCGGTACACATTCCTCTTCTCCCTAAGCAGTTGCCCGATTTCTCGATTAAACCACTTTGGTTGAACAGAGGACCGACGGGGGCATTTCAGAGGGGTGAAACGCGATTGAACTCATGAATGTGGTTTTGAAACTGTTCCAAGAGTCTTCAACAGCCTCGCACTCTTCTAGCCTCGCGTCAGTCAGTCCCGCGCGTAGACCTGCAAAGTCTGCTCTTCTCAAATCGAGTTTCCTTGATTTACTAGTTGCAGGCTCTGCCTTGGGGACTTTGACTACGAATCAAATTATTCGTTGGTCACTGCCACCGAGCTCTTCGCAAACAGAGAGGTCCTCAACGATGTCATCCTCAGAGGTGAAGACCAAGTCGAGGATATTGTCTCCTCTCGTTGGCTCTCTCACCCATTGAGTGAGGAACTCGTTGTTCGTGAACTCCAGGAGTAGTGCGTTCTCGCCACAGGGTTCTCTGGTTTCCCAGTCAATTTGTGTGTTGAAATCACCCATGACGATACACACTCTGTCTTCGACAAGTTCTCCTAGTAGCTGGTGAGAGAGAGAGAGAGAGAGAGAGAGAGAGAGAGAGAGAGAGAGAGAGAGAGAGAGAGAGAGAGAGAGAGAGAGAGAGAAGAGAGAGAGAGAGAGAGTTACAAGGAGTTATAAGGAAAGAAGGTACCCTAGGAGAGAGAGAGAGAGAGAGAGTGTTACAAGGAGTTACAAGGAAAGAAGGTACCCTAGGAGACCTTACGGTCCATTCAAAAAGGGTACCTTTGGACTAGCAATTGAGCGGGCACATGGCTGCTCAATTGTTTTGCGTCCATAAACGGCCACTTTTCAAGACTTTGTCTAGTCTTGACTTGAACTGGTCAATAGATTCACTGTTGACAACTTCCACTGGAAGTGCGTTCCACTTACCGCAGATACTGTAGGTGAAAAAGTTTCCACACAGATTGCGGTTGTAACGCTTCAGTTCAAGTTTGAAGCCGTGATTGCGCGTTCTGTTCTCACTCAGTGTGAAAATATCCCGGTAGTCAACATTGTCGAACCCTCGAAGTATTTTGAAGACTTCGATGAGCTGACCACGCAGTCTACGGGTTTCCAGTGAGAACAGATCTAACTCCCTTAGTCTATCCTCATAACTTTAAGGTCGGATAGAGGGAATCAGCTTGGTTGCCCTGGCTTGTACGCGTTCCAATCTCGCGATGTCCTTTCGCAATGAAGGACTCCAAAATTGTACGGCATACTCCAGGTGCGGTCGGACAAGTGAGTTGTACAGGCACAGTACAATCTCCTGGTTCCGATAACCAAACTGGCGCTTAATATAGCCTAGCATCCTTTGGGCCTTTTTCTCCGCCTCAATGCACTGTTTCGAGAACTTGAGGTCACTAGTGATTGTTATACCCAAGTCCTTCTCAGTGTCACTCGATTCAATAGCAGTGCCCTTAAGGATATACTGGGATTGGGGGTTTCTGTGGCCGATATGCATCACTTTGCATTTCCCCACGTTAAAAGGCATTTGCCACGTGTCCGACCACTCCCCAATCTTCCCAAGATCTTCCTGCAGGCGGGCAGTATTTCCATCCGTTGCAACATTCATACCAAGCTTGGTATCGTCGGCAAATTTGGAAATCTTGGCAACCATGTCACCGTCCATGTCGTTGACGTAGATGATGAATAGTAGTGGTCCCAGGACAGAACCTTGAGGCACCCCGCTAGTAACGGGCACCCACTCAGAAGACTGTCCATTCACCACCACCCGTTGCCGTCTGCCACTTAGCCAGTTCTCGATCCAGCCGGCTACCTTTCCGTCTATGCCAAGCGCTCGCACTTTCCGGAGAAGGCGGCGGTGTGGTACCTTATCAAAGGCTTTCTGAAAGTCTAGGTAGACCACATCCACCGCCTTGTCCCGATCGTGCTCGCTGAAAACGAAGTGGAAGAATTCTACAAGGTTCGTTAGGCATGACCGTTGCCTTCGGAAGCCGTGCTGGGAACTCCTCAGTAGCAGGTTTGACTCTAAATACGACGTCACTTTGTCCACCATGATGCTTTCCATGAGTTTACCGACTATCGAAGTCAGACTGATTGGTCGGTAGTTCGACGGTTGGTTACGGTCTCCTTTCTTGAAGATCGGAGTCACCTCCGCCTCACGCCAGTCTCTAGGAACGCATTTGGTCCGGATTGACATGTTAAAGATAGCGCACAGATGTCGTGATACTTCATCGCACACTTCCTTCAACACCTTGGATAGAAACCCGTCCGGTCCAGGGGACTTATTCGTCTTTAGGTCAGCGATCTTTTTCTTTATTTCTCCTTCAGTGAAGTCCATTGCCTCCAGCTTTTCCCCCGAGTAGGAATCCGTCGGCTGGGGAATGGGACCACACTCTTCAGTAAACACTGAAGAGAAGTAGTCGTTGAGGAGGTTAGCATTTTCTGCATCTGAATGCTTTAATGTCCCTTCCTCATTCCTCAAAGGGCCAATCCTTCGACGGATTGGTTTACGGCTGTTCACATATCCAAAAAACTCCTTGGGATTCTCTTTACAGAGTCTCGCCACTCGGAGTTCCTCAGACCGCTTAGCCGCCCGTATGCTGGACTTCACTCTTCTGGATAGCCTCCGGTATTCGTCAAAGTCACCCGAGATCTTCGATTGCCGGTACACATTCCTCTTCTCCCTAAGCAGTTGCCCGATTTCTCGATTAAACCACTTTGGTTGAACAGAGGACCGACGGGGGCATTTCAGAGGGGTGAAACGCGATTGAACTCATGAATGTGGTTTTGAAACTGTTCCAAGAGTCTTCAACAGCCTCGCACTCTTCTAGCCTCGCGTCAGTCAGTCCCGCGCGTAGACCTGCAAAGTCTGCTCTTCTCAAATCGAGTTTCCTTGATTTACTAGTTGCAGGCTCTGCCTTGGGGACTTTGACTACGAATCAAATTATTCGTTGGTCACTGCCACCGAGCTCTTCGCAAACAGAGAGGTCCTCAACGATGTCATCCTCAGAGGTGAAGACCAAGTCGAGGATATTGTCTCCTCTCGTTGGCTCTCTCACCCATTGAGTGAGGAACTCGTTGTTCGTGAACTCCAGGAGTAGTGCGTTCTCGCCACAGGGTTCTCTGGTTTCCCAGTCAATTTGTGTGTTGAAATCACCCATGACGATACACACTCTGTCTTCGACAAGTTCTCCTAGTAGCTGGTGAGAGAGAGAGAGAGAGAGAGAGAGAGAGAGAGAGAGAGAGAGAGAGAGAGAGAGAGAGAGAGAGAGAGAGAGAGAGAGAGAGAGAGAGAGAGAGTTACAAGGAGTTATAAGGAAAGAAGGTACCCTAGGAGAGAGAGAGAGAGAGAGAGTGTTACAAGGAGTTACAAGGAAAGAAGGTACCCTAGGAGACCTTACGGTCCATTCAAAGAGGGTACCTTTGGACTAGCAATCGAGCGGGCACATGGCTGCTCAATTGTTTTGCGTCCATAAACGGCCACTTTTCAAGACTTTGTCTAGTCTTGACTTGAACTGGTCAACAGATTCACTGTTGACAACTTCCACTGGAACTGCGTTCCACATACCGCAGATACTGTAAGTGAAAAAATTTCCACACAGATTGCGGTTGTAACGCTTCAGTTCAAGTTTGAAGCCGTGATTGCGCGTTCTGTTCTCACTCAGTGTGAAAATATCCCGGTAGTCAACATTGTCGAACCATCGAAGTATTTTGAAGACTTCGATGAGCTGACCACGCAGTCTACGGGTTTCCAGTGAGAACAGATCTAACTCCCTTAGTCTATCCTCATAACTTTAAGGTCGGATAGAGGGAATCAGCTTGGTTGCCCTGGCTTGTACGCGTTCCAATCTCGCGATGTCCTTTCGCAATGAAGGACTCCAAAATTGTACGGCATACTCCAGGTGCGGTCGGACAAGTGAGTTGTACAGGCACAGTACAATCTCCTGGTTCCGATAACCAAACTGGCGCTTAATATAGCCTAGCATCCTTTGGGCCTTTTTCTCCGCCTCAATGCACTGTTTCGAGAACTTGAGGTCACTAGTGATTGTTATACCCAAGTCCTTCTCAGTGTCACTCGATTCAATAGCAGTGCCCTTAAGGATATACTGGGATTGGGGGTTTCTGTGGCCGATATGCATCACTTTGCATTTCCCCACGTTAAAAGGCATTTGCCACGTGTCCGACCACTCCCCAATCTTCCCAAGATCTTCCTGCAGGCGGGCAGTATTTCCATCCTTTGCAACGTTCATACCAAGCTTGGTATCGTCGGCAAATTTGGAAATCTTGGCAACCATGTCACCGTCCATGTCGTTGACGTAGATGATGAATAGTAGTGGTCCCAGGACAGAACCTTGAGGCACCCCGCTAGTAACGGGCACCCACTCAGAAGACTGTCCATTCACCACCACCCGTTGCCGTCTGCCACTTAGCCAGTTCTCGATCCAGCCGGCTACCTTTCCGTCTATGCCAAGCGCTCGCACTTTCCGGAGAAGGCGGCGGTGTGGTACCTTATCAAAGGCTTTCTGAAAGTCTAGGTAGACCACATCCACCGCCTTGTCCCGATCGTGCTCGCTGAAAACGAAGTGGAAGAATTCTACAAGGTTCGTCAGGCATGACCGTTGCCTTCGGAAGCCGTGCTGGGAACTCCTCAGTAGCAGGTTTGACTCTAAATACGACGTCACTTTGTCCACCATGATGCTTTCCATGAGTTTACCGACTATCGAAGTCAGACTGATTGGTCGGTAGTTCGACGGTTGGTTACGGTCTCCTTTCTTGAAGATCGGAGTCACCTCCGCCTCACGCCAGTCTCTAGGAACGCATTTGGTCCGGATTGACATGTTAAAGATAGCGCACAGATGTCGTGATACTTCATCGCACACTTCCTTCAACACCTTGGATAGAAACCCGTCCGGTCCAGGGGACTTATTCGTCTTTAGGTCAGCGATCTTTTTCTTTATTTCTCCTTCAGTGAAGTCCATTGCCTCCAGCTTTTCCCCCGAGTAGGAATCCGTCGGCTGGGGAATGGGACCACACTCTTCAGTAAACACTGAAGAGAAGTAGTCGTTGAGGAGGTTAGCATTTTCTGCATCTGAATGCTTTAATGTCCTTTCCTCATTCCTCAAAGGGCCAATCCTTCGACGGATTGGTTTACGGCTGTTCACATATCCAAAAAACTCCTTGGGATTCTCTTTACAGAGTCTCGCCACTCGGAGTTCCTCAGACCGCTTAGCCGCCCGTATGCTGGACTTCACTCTTCTGGATAGCCTCCGGTATTCGTCAAAGTCACCCGAGATCTTCGATTGCCGGTACACATTCCTCTTCTCCCTAAGCAGTTGCCCGATTTCTCGATTAAACCACTTTGGTTGAACAGAGGACCGACGGGGGCATTTCAGAGGGGTGAAACGCGATTGAAGACTCATGAATGTGATTTTGAAACTGTTCCAAGAGTCTTCAACAGCCTCGCACTCTTCTAGCCTCGCGTCAGTCAGTCCCGCGCGTAGACCTGCAAAGTCTGCTCTTCTCAAATCGAGTTTCCTTGATTTACTAGTTGCAGGCTCTGCCTTGGGGACTTTGACTACGAATCTAATTATTCGGTGGTCACTGCCACCGAGCTCTTCGCAAACAGAGAGGTCCTCAACGATGTCATCCTCAGAGGTGAAGACCAAGTCGAGGATATTGTCTCCTCTCGTTGGCTCTCTCACCCATTGAGTGAGGAACTCGTTGTTCGTGAACTCCAGGAGTAGTGCGTTCTCGCCACAGGGTTCTCTGGTTTCCCAGTCAACTTGTGTGTTGAAATCACCCATGACGATACACACTCTGTCTTCGACAAGTTCTCCTAGTAGCTGGTGAGAGAGAGAGAGAGAGAGAGAGAGAGAGAGAGAGAGAGAGAGAAAGAGAGAGAGAGAGAGAAAGAGAGAGAGAGAGAGAGAGAGAGAGAGAGAGAGAGAGAGAGAGAGAGAGTTACAAGGAAAGAAGGTACCCTAGGAGAGAGAGAGAGAGAGAGAGAGAGAGAGAGAGAGAGAGAGAGAGAGAGAGAGAGAGAGAGAGAGAGAGAGAGAGAGAGAGAGAGAGAGAGAGAGAGAGAGAGAGAGAGAGAGAGAGAGAGAGAGAGAGAGAGAGAGAGAGAGAGAGAGTTACAAGGAAAGAAGGTACCCTAGGAGACCTTACGGTCCATTCAAAGAGGGTACCTTTGGACTAGCAATCGAGCGGGCACATGGCTGCTCAATTGTTTTGCGTCCCTAAACGGCCACTTTTCAAGACTTTGTCTACTCTTGACTTGAACTGGTCAACAGATTCACTGTTGACAACTTCCACTGGAACTGCGTTCCACATACCGCAGATACTGTAAGTGAAAAAATTTCCACACAGATTGCGGTTGTAACGCTTCAGTTCAAGTTTGAAGCCGTGATTGCGCGTTCTGTTCTCACTCAGTGTGAAAATATCCCGGTAGTCAACATTGTCGAACCCTCGAAGTATTTTGAAAACTTCGATGAGCTGACCACACAGTCTACGGGTTTCCAACGAGAACAGATCTAATTCCCTTAGTCTATCCTCATAACTTTTATGTCGGATAGAGGGAATCAGTTTGGTTGCCCTAGCTTGTACGCGTTCCAACCTTGCGATGTCCTTTCGAAACGAAGGACTCCAAAATGTACGGCATACTCCAGGTGCGGCCGAACCAGGGAGTTGTACAGACAAAGTACTATCTCCCTGTTACGGTATCCAAACTGGCGCTTTATGTGGCCTAACATCCTTTGGGCTTTCTTCTCTGCCTCGATGCACTGTTTCGAGAACTTGAGGTCGCTAGTGATAGCAACACCCAAGTCCTTCTCAGTGTCACTCGATTCAAGAGCAGTGCCCTTAAGGATATAATGAGATTTGGGATTTCTGTGGCCGATATGCATTACTTTGCATTTGTTCACGTTGAAAGGCATTTGCCACGTGTCCGACCACTCCCCAATCTTCCAAAGATCTTCCTGCAGGCGGGCAGTATTTCCATCCTTTGCAACGTTCATACCAAGCTTGGTATCGTCGGCAAATTTGGAAATCTTGGCAACCATGTCACCGTCCATGTCGTTGACGTAGATGATGAATAGTAGTGGTCCCAGGACAGAACCTTGAGGCACTCCGCTAGTAACGGGCACCCACTCAGAAGCCTGTCCATTCACCACCACCCGTTGCCGTCTGCCACTTAGCCAGTTCTCGATCCAGCCAGCTACTTTTCCGTCTATGCCCAGCGCTCGCACTTTCCGGAGAAGGCGGCGGTGTGGTACCTTATCAAAGGCTTTCTGAAAGTCTAAGTAAACCACATCCACCGCCTTGTCCCGATCGTGCTCACTGAACACAAAGTGGAAGAATTCCACAAGGTTCGTCAGGCATGACCGTTGCCTTCGGAAGCCGTGCTGGGAACTCCTCAGTAGCAGGTTTGACTCTAAATACGACGTTATTTTCTCCACCATCATGCTTTCCATGAGTTTACCGACTATCGAAGTCAGACTGATAGGTCGGTAGTTTGACGGATGGCTGGGGGCTCCTTTCTTGAAGATCGGAGTCACCTCCGCCTCACGCCAGTCTCTAGGAACGCATGCGGTCCGGATTGACATGTTAAAGATAGCGCACAGATGTCGTGATACTTCATCGCACACTTCCTTCAACACCTTGGGTAGAAACCCGTCCGGTCCAGGGGACTTATTCGTCTTTAGGTCAGCGATCTTTTTCTTTATTTCTCCTTCGGTGAAGTCCATTGCCTCCAGCTTTTCCCCCGAGTAGGAATCCGTGGGGTGGAGGATGGGACCACACTCTTTAGTAAACACTGAGGAGAAGTAGTCATTGAGAAGGTTAGCATTTTCTGCATCTGACTGAGTTAATGCACCCTCCTCGTCCACTAAGGGCCCAATCCTACGATGGATTGGTTTACGGCTATTTACATAGCCGAAGAACTCCTTGGGATTCTCCTTGCAGAGTCTCGCCACTCGGAGTTCCTCAGTACGCTTAGCCGCCCTTATGCTGGACTTCACTCTCCTGGCTAGCCTCCGGTACTCGTCAAAGTCACCCGAGATCTTCGATTGCCGGTACGCATTTCTCTTCTCCCTAAGCAGTTGGCCGATTTCTCGATTAAACCACTTTGGTTGAACAGAAGACCGACGGAGGCATTTCAGAGGGATGCAACTTGATTGAAGACTCATGAATTTATTTTTGAAATTGTTCCACGAATCCTCAACCTCTTCGCATACCGCTAGCCTTACATCAGTCAGCCCAGCTCGAAGGCTTGCAAAGTCTGCTCTTCTCAAGTCAAGTTTCTTTGATTGACTGGCAACAGACCTTACCTTCGGGATCTTGACGGTAAATCTAACTAGCTGGTGATCACTGCCACCGAGCTCTTCGCCTACAGAGACATCCTCAACGATATCATCCTCAGAGGTGAAGACCAAGTCGAGGATATTGTCTCCTCTCGTCGGTTCTCTGACCCATTGAGTGAGGAACTCGTTGTTGGCGAACTCCAGGAGTAACGCGCTCTCGCCACATGCTGCTCTGGTTTCCCAGTCAACTTGTCTGTTGAAGTCGCCCATAACGATGCACACTCTGCCTTGAACAAGCTCACCCAGCAGCTGGTACAGTTCCCTGTCCTTCTCAACGGGTTGGGAAGGGGGTCTGTAAAGCACCAGGGTCCTGTATCTGACAGGACCTATCTCTAGGTCAACGCCTAGGAGCTCGTGATCGGATATAATGTTGGAGTTCGAAGATTTGATTGTATCCTTGACATACAACATTACACCGCCACCCTCTCTGTCTGGCCTCTCTTTGTGGAAGAGTTGGTAGCCAGGAACCGTGAATTCGCCTTCAAAGTCTCGGTTTGACGTTTTTATCCACGATTCTGTTATGGCTACCATTTCGGGTTCTTCCGTCGCTACGAGGGCACGGAGCTCAGGAAACTTGTTCCTGATTGACCTCGCATTAAACAGAAGAACTTTCAGGGAGTCCCCGACTGTAGGACTCCCTACGCTCTTCCGTTTCCCGGCTTGTTTGTTGGCGAGGCACCCCTTTTTGCGACCTCTGAGAAGGTCGTTTCTGGAGTGACACGGGCGTACTGGCGTACGTCCGCCCTCACTCTGGGCCGGATACTCCTTTCGGTCCTCTCTACGACATCATGGATCATGTTCGACAGAAAGGCCTTTCCTTTAAAGGAAAGATGTACCCCATCCCTTTGGTAGAGATCATTTCTACCATAAAAGGTGCGGTACGGGTCCACAAAAAAGACCCCCTCTGCCGTACACAAATCTGCCAGGCGCCGGTTTAAAGACACATTCATCGAGTGAGCGGTCCGTGTTGGACCTCTCCTCGGGAGCATCCCGACTACCACACGCTTGCGGGTTTTCAGCCCACAGTCGTCCACGGCACCCATGACCGTGTGGAGGATTTTATCTGTAGGGCCTACCCTACCTCCTCTCAGGTAGAGGTCGTTTCCACTGACCATCAGAGCAACGACTGAGCTCTCAGAAATCTGTGATTTCTCAGCCTCTACTCTGATGTGGTGGTTACCACATCCTGGCAGGCAGCTTACCTTCACACTAGTGTGAAGGCGGGCCGCTAGCAGGGACTGCAGGCCCCGTGCTTGAGAATCACCAATAAGGGTGACTCTTGCACATTTGTCAGCAGGCGACTTATTCTTCCCCCTCGGAAGCAACTTGCCGCTTTCCTCTTGTATCTCTACATTTTTCTTTTTTTTCTTGTCTTTATTTGTTTTCTCTTCTTCCGTTTCTCTTTTCTCTTCTTTTCTTTCCACTTTCCCTTGCGCACCAGTAACGCTCGAATCCTCTACACTGGGGTGAGCAGCATTAAGGTCCTTTTTCTTCCTTTTCTTTTTCTTCTTCTCATTGGCTCCGCATGGCAGAAGTGGGGCTGCCAATGCAGTTTCACTTCCTTGGGCTGGAGTTGCATCGGCGGAACCACCCAAGTCAGTGGGACTTTCGTCTCGAGCTTGAGCCGACTGGGCCTCTAGTTTAGAGGTTAGCTCTAGGATTTTTTCCTCGAGACGCCGAATCTGAAGCGCGTGCTGCGTTTCTAGGGTCTGTATTTTATTTTCCAGCGCCCTAGATTTTTCTTCAGAGGTTGTGAAGAGATCCTTGAGTTCATTGCAGCATGCTACTGCCTCTCGGATCTCTCCTTTAAGGATGCAGTCGGTGCATATACTTCCCGGGTGGCATTTCGAAAAACATCCTTCCGGGAAGTCCACGCACCACTTGTCCTTCTGGCATATCGCACATGTATATTTAAGTGCAGCTGGACCTTTTTTCCCTGTCATTTTAAACACTTTCTCTCTTTCAAAACTTTGTGACCAATCAATAGAAAAAAGGGGGTTGGTGAGTTCTCCCCGCGTGAGTCGCTCCCGCCTATCGATCGGAGACGTTTCGGATCTTTCAGAAGGCACGCTCCATGTGCTGCTGTTCGTCCGACCGAGTCATCAAGCCTCGGCGTGCCGTGGCTCCCAACCAAGCAGCACAGACGGTCCCCGAAGGGGCCATCGATTTGTCACCAGGTGAACAACAACGAAGCACGCCCCTTACTAAACTCCTACTAGTTCCCTTCACAACGGCCAGGATCTCGGAGCAGCGTTCAATGGATATCCCGCCCCACCAAGAGACTCGACCCAAGGCTTTTTATTGGCCTGGCAACCAACCTGGGAACAAAGGGCCGTCACCTCGGACCGATGCTACCAGAGGCACCCGTCAACGGGCACTGGGAACGGTCAATAATTACGCGCCAGGGAAGGGGTTAACGGGGCACTACCCTCATCCCATTCATCGTGCCCCAACGCCTAGGAACACCTCTAGTCCTAGTCTCTCGCAACCAGTGAGCGTCGATTGGCGTTGTTTATAGAGGTTCCAAAGCCTCTCTTCTGACGCATGAGGTAGCTGCCAGGTCCTTATATGTAGATAGAGGAAGAAAAGTGAAACAGGGACATGATAGGAGTAGGCTTTTTTTTTGTTTTTTTCTTTTTGTAAAAGTGGGAGAGATAGAATAAAAGTAAAAAAGGAAGGAATGACGCACTTAGTCTGGAATCTCGTTTTCGACCAAATCGACAAGGGAAGCCCTACCAGGGGTACCCAGAAGAGGTACCCCCGCCGACATAGCTCGAAAAGTCAAAGGTACACACAAGCTCTCTTCCCGCGACAAGGGGGCGTCAGAGAGAGAGAGAGAGAGAGAGAGAGAGAGAGAGAGAGAGAGAGAGAGAGAGAGAGAGAGAGAGAGAGAGAGAGAGAGAGAGAGAGAGAGAGAGAGAGGAGAGAGAGAGGAGGGAGAGAGGAGGGAGAGAGGAGGGAGAGAGGAGGGAGAGAGGGGAGAGAGGGAGAGAGAGAGAGAGAGAGAGAGAGAGAGAGAGAGAGAGAGAGAGAGAGAGAGAGAGAGAGAGAGAGAGAGAGTGTGTGTGTGTGTGTGAGCGGAAACACGCAGCAAACACGTTTTACAAAATCGACAAAAGAACTGACCAAAGCTATATTATCGGTAAAATTGAAAATAAGCTGCTCGGCTGCTAATTTATGTTTATAGATTATTCGTATATGCGTTTGGTTACTGGAAGCCGGTTTCGAGCAGGGCGGAATGGGGAGGCTCCGCTCCCCACCATACCCCACCGCTCGCCCTCAGGAACAAGTAGCCGAGCAGCTTATCTTGAACTTCACCATATTATATTATATTATATATATATATATATATATATATATATATATATATATATATATATATATATATATATATATATATATATATATATATATATAGAGGGGTTGGACAAAATAATTGGGCCAGTAGAAATTTAACACCAATATTTCAATGGGCCATTATATTACGAATATCCATCCAAATTTCATTGTGACTGTTTTGTTTTTATTGTAGATACATAGTTATTTATCCACTTTAATGACTATTTGTATTTCTTTTTCAGATCGTGGTATAGATGCTAAGATGCGTGGCCTCACTGAGTTCGAAAAAGGGTAAATTGTTGGAGCTCGAATTGCAGGAGCTTCCGTCACCAAAACAGCTAAATTCTTTGCTTTTTCGAGAGCTACCATATCAAGGACCATGGAAGAATTCGAGAAGCAGGGCTAAATCTCCAGCAGGAGTAATTCCGGCAGGACTTCGAAGTTCGCTGAAAGAGACCGACGAGTGTTGAAACGCAATGTGATGAAAAATCCCGGGACAGCTGCCCCGAAATTGACTGCAGAGATGAATCAACATCTCATTAGCCCAGTTTGGACCCAAACTCTTCACCGTGAGCTCAATAAAGCAGAATATCATGGAAGAGCCGCCATCAGGAAACCTCTGCTTTCTCATCAAAACATTCAGAAAAGGATGAACTTAAAATTGTGGTGACATTTTTTTTATTTGCCCATCTGGCGACTGCATTCAAGGGCATAAGTCACCCGTACTTAAAATTCTATCCAAATACTAAGCTATTCTCAAATTCGCAAAAAAAAACAAACCCAAAACAAGAAAGAAGAACAAAGAAAAAACAAGGAAACACGTTTCGATCTCGGTGCGGGGAGGAGGCCACCCTCCTCCAAAAAGGTCACATAGTCCACAAGTCTCTTTACACGAACCCGTACCGAGTACAAGGAACAAGCGGTAGCGACCCGTCCCGATACGGGGACAGGTAACGTGCGCGTACATCACCCAGACTTGGAAACAAGAATGTACCTAACAGTCTGGGGGACAACGCAGTCGTGACAACAAGGGCGGGCGAGCGCTCCATCAATTGGCGGTGCGTCCCAGGAGTGCGCTCAAATCGAAGACGACAGAAAGCGACCTGAAGCCCCCACAGCATTAATGGGTAGGTCCATGAGAACAGTCTGGGCGCAATGGCTCGCAATTTCAAGTTCCCTTCGACGTCTGCCATCTTCTTTGCCAATCAGCCCGGAGGGCCGCCCTTATTTCTGCCATACAGTCAGTGTGAGGAAGAGCCAAAGGCTGGACTGGTCACTCAATCCTCGCAGCTCTTTGGCGCTCTCATTCCCCAAATGTCCAGGAACCCAGCGCAAAATAACCTTGACACCCACTCGGTTCGCAGCAAGCGTGGCGTCGCTTTGTGAGACGCTATAGACCAAAATCCGGTCTCCGAACCGGGTAAGACGCGTTATCTCTTGCAACGAGCGGTGTATTGCAACCAGATCGGACGTGAAGACAGACGCAGCGCAAGGTAGAGCCCTGGTGACTTCAATAGAGGGGGTACGGATTGGAAACCGACCCTCTTCTGGGACTTGGAGTCATTTGATATATACACTGGCAGAGATACAGCATGGCACGAAGTTTGCTCCAAAAAGACCGAACGCAATACTCCCGGCGTTATGAAAGCTTTGGAAACAGGCATGGCGGCTTGGGCAGAACCACAAGCGCCACCGGCCTGAGAGCAACACCGAGCTCAAGAAGGAGTTTCCTAGCCCTAAACCCAAAGCGCTCAGGGTATTACTGGCGTCTAAAGGCAGGATAGGCACCATCGAGATCGGGTGCGGATGGAGTGAGAACCGGTGGTGACTGAGGGAGGTGCCAGGCTCGCGCGTGAGGGAACAGCTCAGAGCGAGGGGCATCTCTTCAGCATCGACAAATATGCTCTCAATGGGGGACGTGCGGAAGGCACCTGTCGCCAGGAGGTGGATCGAGTCAACCTTCCGTAATAAACACTCGGCTGGGGATGAATATTTAACTCGCATCTGTAGTCAAGTTTCGAACGAACATAGGATCGATAGAGAAGCAAGGCCCTATAAGCATACCAGGTGCTGAACGTCAAGGAACGAAGACTGTCCATGGCGCGGGTACAAGAGACCTTAAGCCTGTGAATACGAGGACGAGGAACAAGTCCGGAACGGGGTGGGTCCGTGGTTGGCGGTAGAAATCCACCACTTTGGTCTTGGCCAAGGAAAACTGAGAGATAGTGTTCATGCCTGTTGTAGTTTACGGTCCAGATTTGGCATCTTGGCCACAGTAAAGGATATCGGATGGTGGTCCACGTAGAGCGTATCGAGAACATCTTCCGGCAGCACCATAGCTGCTAAAAGGTTGATGCTCAGGGCAATCAGTGTGTCGTTGAGGAGACTTTCCTGCGAGACACCATCTTCCAACTTAATTCGGCCAGAGAATGCTCCACCCTACACGTACCCGGAATCGACCAACTCGCAAAAAACTGAGATAAAGATTGGGAGGCGTCCCCTCGCTCCCATCATGTGAAGTCTCCATGATACCGCATCGCTATGCGGTATCATAGGCCTTCTCCGAGAACGAGGGGGGGGGGGGGACGGGGGCTGCGAGAACTTACCCCGAATCCTTTTGACTCACTTCCACATCTCTGCTAGAGGGGTCTTCCCGTTAAGTGAAGACACGTATGCCCACCAGGACGAGCGGCGGGTGTGCTTCGAAACATACCGGAACCTATCCCTAGCTCGGCGAAATTCAGTGAGAGTGAAATTGTTCGGGCGGCGCATGTAGGCATAACGCTTGTTTGAGGGTTGTCTCACACTCGGCTGACCACCACGAGAGCGGTCGGAGTGTAAAACGGCAAGACGTTTAAGGAATAGTAGTTAGGCCCACAGTGATGTTGGTTACCAGAAAAGACCTCAACGTCTTCATCCACCGACCTAAACTCCTGTTCTCGGACAGACAAATCAGCCATTTCCTGAAATGTGGACAACCGCGCACGCGCCAAGCACCACCAAAAGAGTGGGGTCCTCAGGCGCCAGCGGTCCAGAAAGTTATATTTGAATAAGTGATCAATGCCATGCAAATCAGCGACTACCTCCCACTCAAAATCATGCTGTGCATCCAGAGAGCACAAGGATAGATCTCCAGCTCGTCGATTAGGTCGGAAGGGAGCTGAACCTTGGAATAATTGAGTAGTCTCCCCAGAGGTGGTGTCTACCCTTCAAATCCCCGAGGAGTAGAAAGGTATTCGGCAACCGTGCCGCGATTTGGCGTAAGGTGCAGTTTTACTACTACTGCCTGAAAGGACCTATTTAAAGCAAAGAGAAGAACCAAGACATCATGCCACGTATAAACGGCGCATCCTCCTTCCCAAGCCCCTATCCCATGGTGGTGAGGTCGCAAAACCATTATACCCCGGGAGGGTGGGCAGAGGGCAGGCGCCCAGCATGGTCTTCTGCAAAAATATAGCGAACGGGAGACGGGAAGTGAAGAGCCTCCGTAGCTACTCCCAGTTGGCCCAGAGTACGCGGAAATTCCATTGATGTAATATGCCATCTAGGCCTAGCTCGAAAGAGATACGGGGTCCATCCTCGAAGAGAAGCCCCTTACGCTAATGGGCCTACGTTTCCCAGAGGCAGAACTCCGGCCGCTGTTGGTCGAACAAGGCGCTGAAGGCACTATCACCTTCGAGGACTTATCGGTGAAGTTGGGCTCGCTATGCGAGTCTTTTCCTCCCTCAGCCTCGAAACCATAGTGGAGGCAGAGGTTCCTCTTTTCAAGATCTACCGTAAACGAGACACCCATTCTAGCCTTGGGTGGGGGCGTACGAGCCGAAATTCCTTTGTTGCTGTCCTCCATTGGGGGAAGGGGCAACTTTAGGAAGCCCAGAAGACCGCCTCACGTCCACCTTCTGGGGGAAGGGGGGGTTGTCTCCTGTGAGTCTAACGAATCGATATAGGTGCATGGCCGTTTCGCGGTACGGGTAACGGTCACGCGGGGGGTACCCACGGCTGGGTGTGAGTCCTTTCTCCCGCTAGCTTTACCACGGGAGCACCCGGGGTTAGTAAAATAGGCAGAATGCTTCCGAATAGGCGCTGAAACGACCGTGCTCTTAGGCCTGGAGGGTCCAGGAACAGGGGATACCTTTTTTTTTTAAAATCAGACATACGAGGGGTGGTCAATAAGTTTTGCAATTCGGATATAAGGAAACGAGATATGAGGAAAATGTTTTCATTATTTTTCAATATAACTACCCACGACTTCAATGCACTTGCGCCACTTGTCCCTGAGGCTTCGAATTCCCGACTGCAGTTCAATCCACTCCTGGACGGCGAGATGGACATTTTCATCGTCCCCAAACCGGCGTCCAGGCAGTGCAGCCTTGAGCTGGCGGAATTTATTTATTTATTTTTTTTAAATAAGGCAACTGCGGACTTAGGCATAAGTTGCCGTAAACAAACAGCCTAGTTCTAAGCTACTTTAAAAAATTGAACAGGAAACAACAATAAAAAGAAATAACAATAACAATAACAAAGCAATAACAAAAACAATAAAAAAACAACAACAACAATTAAACCGGGTTAAATGAAAGGGAGAAGGCCGGCCTCCCCCCAAAAGTCAATAAGTCCACCAGTCAAAGTGCACGCACTCGTCCCGAGTACAAGGGACAGGCGGTAGCGACCCCGCCCATCCCGGTACCGGGACAGGTGTCGCGCGCGAAGATCACCCAGCCTGGGACATTCGACAAGAATGTGCCGAACAGTCTGAGGGAAGAAGCAGTCGTTGCAATAGGGCGCAGGCGAGCGCTCCATCAAATAGCGATGCGTCACACGAGTGTGCCCGATTCGGAGACGACAGAAAGCAACCTGAAGCCGCCGCAACATTGGGGGATAGGTCCATGGGAACAGTCGCGGCGCAATGGCACGCAACTTTAAGTTCCCTTCGACCGTCTCCCATCTTCTTTGCGGAGCAGTCCGAAGAGCTGCCCGTATTCATGCCATGTAGTCAGTGTGAGGAAGAGCGAAACGCTGGTCCGGTCGCAGAGTCCTCGCGGACTCTTTGGCGCCCTCATCGGCGCGCTCAGTCCCCGCAATTCCTACATATCCAGGAACCCAGCAGAAGATAATCTCGACATCTGCCAGGCTCGCCAAAACCGTGGCGTCACGGATTTCGCGAACCAGGGGATGCGGAGATTCCAATGCCCCGAGAGCACTCAGGGCGCTTTGTGAGTCGCTATAGATCAAAATCCGGTCTCCGAAACGGGCACGTCGCGTAATCTCCCGTACCGAGTGGTGTATTGCCACCAGCTCGGCCGTGAAGACAGACGCAGCGCCTGGTAGAGCCCCGCTCACTTCAAACAGAGGGGATACGGCGTGGAAGCCGACCCCCTCTTGGGACTTGGAGCCATCCGTATACACTGGCACGGTACCAGCGTGACACGATGTGTGCTCCAAAAAGGTCGAACGCAATACTCCCGGCGCAGTACAAGCTTTGGGAGCAGAGGCGTGGCGACAAATAGCCAAATGTGGTACCCTCCAGGGTGGCGTCCTGGGCAGAACCAGGGGCGCCACCGGCCCGAGAGCTATATCTACCTCTCGAAGGAGTTTCCTGGCCCTAAACCCAAAGGGCTTAGGGTATGACTGGCATCTCTCGGCGGCATAGGCACCATCGAGATCAGCTGCGGATGCAGTGAGAGCTGTTGGCAACTGAGGGAGGCGCCAGGCTCGCGACTACAGGCGAGTGATGCACTGCACGCGGCGCAGAGCGAGTGGCATCTCCCCAGCATCGACCAACAGGCTCTCAATGGCGGAAGTGCGGAAGGCACCGGTCGCAAGGCAAAGGCCGGTGTGGTGGATCGAATCCACCTTCCGCAATAAACGCTCGGCTGCGGATGCATAAAACTCGCATCCGTAGTCGAGCTTCGAACGAACAAAGGATCGATAAAAAAGTAAGGCAGTAGCCCTATCAGCGCCCCAAGCGCTGAACGTCACGGAACGGAGAATGTCCATGGCGCTGGTACAAGAGACCCTAAGGCTGCGAATATGAGCCTCCCAGGTGAGGCGTCGGTCGAATAAAAGACCAAGGAAACGGTGCGACTCAACCACATCCAGGCGCACCCCATTAAGAAACAAATCTGGGTGGGGGTGAAGCCGTGGATGGCGGAAGAAGTGCACCACCTTAGTCTTCGCCAAAGAAAACAGAAACCTGTGCGCTTCGGCATAGCGAGAGACGCGGTTCAATGCCTGTTGGAGTCGACGCTCCAGAGTTGGCATCTGGGCCGCGCCAAACGAGATCGAGAGGTCGTCCACGTAGAGCGTAGCGAGAACATCTTCCGGCAGCACCGAGGTGATGCCGTTGATGCTCAAGGCAAAGAGTGTGACACTGAGGACACTTCTCTGCGGGACGACCTCTTCCTGCTCCTTTGGGCCGGAGAGGGCTCCCCCCCACCCGTACGCGGAATCGACGATCTCGCAAAAATTCAGATATAAACATTGGGAGGCGTCCCCTCGCCACCATCGTATGGAGAGTCTCCATGATACCGTATCGCCATGCGGTATCATAGGCCTTCTTCAGATCCAAAAACACCGTGGCGTAGTGCTGTCTACGAAGGAAAGCCTCGCAGACGGCAAATTCCAGTCGGAGCAGAGCATCCGACGTGGAGTGGAACTTACGGAAGCCGCACTGTGCAGAAGACAGATGGCCTCCGCTGTCCAGGAAATAGGCTAATCTAACATTTACCAATTTCTCCATCAACTTGCACACGCAAGAGGTTAGAGAGGTTCGGCGGAAACCGGTCGGAGTAGAGTGATCTCTCCCCGGCTTGCGAAAGGCTAGCACAGTAGCGATTCGCCAGGAGTCTGGGAGAAGACCTTCCACCCAGATCCTGTTGAACAAATCTAACAGAAAGGCCATGCCTCGCTCACCCAGGTGTCGAAGCATGGCGTACGGGACATCGTCCGGACCATGGGCGGTGTCCGCGCACGAAGCGAGAGCGGAACGCAACTCACTCACAGTAAACTTGTCGTTGAAGGGTTCTCCGCCTCTGGAGGTAAAGTCAAGCCGGCGGCCTTCCGCGACATCACGACGTGCATTGAATGCTGGCGGAGCAGCATCACGGCTAGAGAATGCGGAAAAAGCGGTCGCTAAGGATTCCGCCACGGACGCGGGTCCGAGATTGCGGTCCCATTCTCCTGGAAAACGGGAGGGGGGCCTGCGAGATTTTGCACCGAATCCTTTTGACTCGCTTCCACACCTCAGCTAAAGGGGTCTTCCCGTTAAGTGAAGACACGTATGCCCACCAAGAAGAGCGGCGGGCGTGCTTCGAAATATACCGGAACCTAACCCTAGCCCGACGAAATTCAGCGACAGTGAAATCGTTCGGGCGGCGCTTATAGCGCATGTAGGCATAACGCTTCTGTTTGAGGGCCGTCTCACACTCGGCCGACCACCATGGAAGTGGTCGGCGTGCAAAACGGCCAGACGTCCTAGGAATAGTAGTCAGGCCCACGGCGATGTGGTTGCCGGAGAAGAACTCAACGGCCTCATCTACCGATCTAAACTCCTCGACTGAGATATAGAATTCAGTCATTTCCTGAAATGCAGGCAACCACGCACGCGCCAAGCACCACCGAGGTGGTCTCTCAGGCGACAGTTGCCCTGAAAATGATATTTGAATGGGAAAGTGATCACTACCATGGAGGTCATCGACCACCTCCCAATCAAAATCAGGCTGTGCATCCGAAGAGCACAAAGATAGGTCAAGGCAAGAAAATGAAGCGGTTCTCGGACAATGATGCGTAAACTCATCCACGTTTAGGACACCCATCTCAAGCTCTTCGATCAAATCGGCAAGGACTTTTCCACTGGGATTTATGGAGTAATCTCCCCAGAGAGGATGCCTGCCATTCAGATCTCCAAGCAAGAGATAGGGCCTCGGCAACCATGCCACGACGCGGCGGAAGTCTCCCGCGTCGAAGTCAGCTGACGGTGGAATGTATGCAGAAATCATAGTATACCTCCTATCCAGGTGCAGCTGCACAGCCACTGCCTGAAAGGAGATATCTAAAGAGAAAGGAAGAACGGAGACATCATGCCGGGTGTAAACCGCGCACCCCCCAGCCCGGCCATCCCGCGGTGGTGCGGTCGCAAGACCCTTATACCCCGGAAGGGCGGGCAGGGTGCACGCGCCTAGCATGGTCTCCTGCAAAACGATAGCTAACGGGGAACGGGATGAGACGAGCCTCCGCAACTCCTCCCAGTTGGCCCGGAGTCCAAGGCAATTCCATTGAAGGAATATGCCCCCCAGGCCTAGCTCGGAGGAGACGCGGGGGCCCTCCTCGAACTGAAGACCCTCACGGGAATGGCCGTACGCTTCCCGGGGGCAGAACCCCGGGCGCTGTGGGCCGGACAAAGCGCTGAAGGCACTGTCGCCTTCGAGGACTTATTGGGGGAGGTTGGGATCGCCATGCGAGTCTTTTCCTCCCTCCGCCTCGAAACCTTAGGCGGGCGTTGCGGCTTCGGAGGCGGGGGGCCCTCTTTTCGAGGAACCCACGTCTCCGAGCCACTCGCTCCAGCTCGGGGCATAAGCGAAGGGGCAATTCCTTTGAAGGAATATGCCCTCCAGGCCTAGCTCGGAGGAGACGCGGGGGCCCTCCTCGAACTGAAGACCCTCACGGGAATGGCCGTACGCTTCCCGGGGGCAGAACCCCGGGCGCTGTTGGCCGGACAAAGCGCTGAAGGCACTGTCGCCTTCGAGGACTTATTGGGGGAGGTTGGGCTCGCCATGCGAGTCTTTTCCTCCCTCCGCCTCGAAACCTTAGGCGGGCGTTGCGGCTTCGGAGGCGGGGGGCCCTTTTTTCGAGGATACACCGTCTCCGAGCCACTCGCTCCAGCTCGGGGCATGAGCGAAGGGGCCGAAGCTCCTTTGTTGCTGTCCTCCTTTCGGGGAACAGCTTTAGGAACCCCGGAAGAGTGCCTAGCGACCATCTTCAGGGGTGTTGCCTCCTGTGAGTCTAACGACTCGGTGGAGGCGCGTGGCCGTTTCGCCTTACGGGAAACAGTCACGCTGGGGGAAGAGGGGGGAGCCCTGGTTTTAGCCGGGGCAGGGTATGAACCCTTTTTTCCGCCAGCTTTACCAGGGGAGCGCCCGGGTTGGGTAGAGCCCGCAGAAGGGCTCCGAATAGCGCGGAAACAACCATGCTCGTTGGCCTGGATGGGCCAAGAGGAGAGGTTGCCTTTCTAACTATTGAGGCATATGACGTCCCAGGCAGAGCGGGGCGCGCCAGGACCAAGTCCTTTACCTCGCGGAATGAGAGTCGATCCTGGGCCTGAACGGCCAGGATTTCTTTCTTGAGGAGATATGCACCACATTGCTTCGAAGAAGCAGGGTGCGGCTCTCCGCAATTGACACACTTGGCCACACACGATTTGGACTTATCGACTTATCGTGTGCGACCTTGGAGCAATTTACACAGACTTCGGGTGACCCCGACTTTGCACGTCTACATGAGCGATTCGTATGGCCGAAGCGGTGACAGTAATAGCACCGCCGCGGCAGTGGCACGAATGCCTTCACGCGGTAGCGGTACCAACCGGCACGCACCGACTCAGGGAGCTTGTCACAGTCGAACGTGACGAAGAGTGTAGGGGTGGGTCTCGAGGCCCCTCCCTGTTTTCTCATCACACGTTCGACCTTGACCGCCCCATGGTCGGCCAGCTCTAGGGTGATGTGCTCAATGGAGTAGTCAACGAGTTCCCTCGCATAAACTACTCCTTTCCCAAAGTTCATGGTAGAGTGCGGCGTCACACTCACCGGGGTGCCATGAAGTGTCCGAAAAGCACTTATCTTGGCCGCCTCGGCGGGATTCGCCGCATTCGCCAGAAGGCTTCCGTCCGAGAAACGGGTCACCTTCGGCTCTCTACCAATTGCACTAGCTAATCCTCTCCTCTGATGGATCATGTTGCCCTTGGACAACATAGTACCATCAGTGGAGCGAATAACGAGGAAGCGGTGGAAGCCAGCGGACTCGAAAATGCCAGGTAACCTCTGAATCAGGGGCCCTGATGTCATCGAGGCTCCGCCCTGTGCACTTTTCGTCTTTGTCATAGTCAGGAGCTCCGTGCCTGGGGGGGCAGAGGGGCCGGATGTGCCGGTCTTGGCCTGGTCGCTTGCCAAAGTGGCAGCAGAACCATCCGTCCCCACCGCCCCGGCGGATGGAGAGGAGCCCCGAGTCTTCTTAGTCTTTCTTGTCTCTTTCTTCTTTTTAGGAGAGGAGGGCGGGGAATGAACCCGCTTCTCTCCTCCGCCGACAGAAGCCCCTAGGCCAGACGGACCGGCCTCAGCCAGGTCCTTCTCCGAAATGGAAAAGGTCCTGGTGGTCGCAGGGGCACCGGTCAGAGGAGATCCCTCCCCTCCTTGTGCTGCCTCGGAGGCCCCAGCCGTTTGAGGAGGACCTTGCATAGGGGCGGATTCAGGTTCCGTGCTTGGCGCCCAGCCCGGATTCCTCCCCATGGAAGGCTCTACCCTCTGAGGCTGGGTTTCCTCAAGGACCATTTCTATCACAGAAGGGGCCTCCAGTTGGCCATCCCCTCACAGGACATAGCAGGTCCCCTTGGCAGCGTCACCAGTCTTGTGTGGGGAGGCACAGGTCTTGACCCCGGCAAGGTTCAATATTCTTGCCAGCAGGTCTTTTGAGGGAAGCGACCGAAGGGGCCTGGCTTCCCTCTCCCCCACCCCCTATGTGGGTTTGCCCTACCGAGCCGCTT
The DNA here is from genome assembly GCA_963969495.1 of Ceratothoa steindachneri. NCBI lineage: Eukaryota > Metazoa > Arthropoda > Malacostraca > Isopoda > Cymothoidae > Ceratothoa > Ceratothoa steindachneri. The sequence continues at coordinate 174,402,252 of OZ018327.1, forward strand.
CAATGGGGAGCGTTCGGCTATGGGTTGCCTGCTGGCTTTCTTGGCAGTCCCCTTGGTAAGAAAAGGGGGTACTGCCGCTGGGAAGAGGGAGGTGCCCGAAAGCACATCCAGAGAAGGGGGTGAGGGGGAGTCCCCTACACCCGTAGGCGTAGGAGAGGAGTAAGCCTCCTCTCCGGTTAAAGAGGTATGGAGGGTCCCCTGCGCAAGCCCAGGGGGAGGGACCTCCATCTTTTCTGTGGAGCTGCACGAGGGCGGCTCCGTTGTTTTAGGGGGAATTAAGGAGAGATGTTTTTGTTTTGCATCATTGGGCATGGTGACCCTCTTTGTTTTACGGGACGCAATCGCTCACCACCTCTTGCAGTAGCCCGCACTGCAAGAGGTGCTTACAGGCCCGGCAGAGCCAGGTACCGCCATTCGGGACCACCCCTCCCGCCTGGTGGCCTGGCAGTCCATCGGCATGGGCGGTGTCGGTGTACACTTCAACCATGCGTTCATGGATCTCTTTTGCATTCTTGCCTTCCTTGGTCAAAAATTTGATCCCTACGCGGTGCTCAACCTTCTCCATTGTTGAAATATTTGTGACTGACGATCTGCGATCAGGTACTGCTTCTTAAATAGACGAGGCAGGAGCGTGTGGCTGCAGGTACTGACTTGTCATAACTTGTCCTAACACTCCCACAAACAGCCATCCCCCTTCCTCTGTTTTGCCCTCCCGATTCGCAAAACCTATTGACCCCCCCTCGTATGTAAGAGGTTCTAGGCAGCGCCGCCGCGAAATGAGACGATCCTCCAGGGCCTGAAAGGCCAGGATTTCCTTCCTAAGGAGATAGGCACCACATTGCTTCGAAAAGGTGGGGTGCGGCTCTCCCCAATTCACCCACTTTATCAGACAAAGGGGCTTATCTTGTACGGCCTTGGAACAACCCAAATAGATTTCGGGAAGCCAGAACCTCTGTGGATAGGAGAGAAAGTGCGGAAAGGAGTAGGATGGTATGTAATAAAGATAAGTAAAGATAGGCGGGTCCACTAGCGAGTAAGTATGGGTGATCACCCATTATTATCATACCCTAGTGTTAGGTGATCCCAGGATGGCCTGCAGTCCACCAAGGGCCCATGACAACCGGACCTAAGTCTGTCCCGGTGTGAACACGCCTCCTGGTTCAAAGTGCGGGTTGAAAAATTAATAGTGATCATACTAAATGATTATAAAATAACAAATAATGATAAGTAATAATAATACTAGAAAAATCATACTAAATAATAATAATAATAATAACTAATAATAATAAATAGGTAAAGTAGTGCTGAGTAGGGGCGAGGGGAAAGCGCACCAACAACTTTCCCAGGCCCCATCATTGAGTTCGGGTCAACCCAGTGACAGACGGGGCTTTCCTAATTAGCACTCAGCCGAGAGGACGGGCTCGGGCTGCTGCTGCTGCTCTTGCTCCAAATACCAAGTGTAAGTGTACGGGGGTACCTCTTGGGGGAGGGGTCAAGAACGTTGCTCTCATTTTCAGACTGTTTACAAATAAGACTGATATAATTAATATTTAAATAAATGAAGCAGTTTAAATTAAGAACTAAGGAATTCGGAATCAAATGAGTACAAATCCTCGATCTCGTGATTATTTTTTTTATTTCACAGTTCTCATCTTGAGGCCGCCAACGGAAAAAAAAATAAAATGTTACATTTTATACTAAATAATAATAATTTACAAACAAATACAACAATGACTACAAAAATAAAACGATTAAAAAAAAGGCAAACTTATGTGGTCAAGGGGAGCCCTCTCTGCCTCCCCCAGAAACCCATACGCGCCATCTTTTTTTTTTAAACTAATAATCAAATAGTATATAGGCGGTCCTCAACTGGCACCGTAATGGGGGAGGAGGAGATATATGTTGGTGTAGGGGAAGGAGGAGATATATGTTGCTTGGTGTAGGGGGAGGAAGAGATATATGTTGCTTGGTGTAGGGGGAGATATATGTTGCTTGGTGTAGGGGGAGGAGATATATATTGCTTGGTGTAGGGGGAGGAGATATATGGTTGCTTGGTGTAGGGGGAGGAAAAGATATATGTTGCTTGGTGTAAGGGGGGAGGAGATATATGTTGCTTGGTGTAGGGGGAGAAGGAGATATATGTTGCTTAGTGTAGGCCATGAATGGTCTTTTGCAGTCTCCTTCTTTTCTTATGTTCTTATGTTAAGTAATGGGGAAGCCAAAAGGTCTTGAATTCACCTTTGGATATAGGGATTTCTGTTTATAGATTCCGACCAGTTGTGGGGGAATGAATGTTAAGAGAGGATCTGGAAGACATTGAGAGATAAGTTGTCGGATAAGTGAATGTGTCTTGATTCTGTGAAGCAGACGGACCTACAGGATGAGCAGGTTGTATGGACTCCTATTAAACTCCATGCGAAAACGAGCCTTGCAAACAATGGCACTTCTTTTTAAAAAAAATAGCCGTCTGATGATCCCATTTCCTACGATTGTAATAATAAATATACCTCATTCCCCACCCGAGCCCTGGGCTTAAGTTACATACGCCTAATTCCACTTTAATAGTTTTGTTTACAAAAGTTAAATGACGTTAGCGCATTTCCGTCTCAGTGCACCACTCGTCACGAGAATGTGATGGCAGTCGTACATTATTACGTGTTGGCGGCCTTTTCTGGCCCACGTGTTTGCTCCTTTGCACATTTTAACGCAGATCGAAGTTTTTCTATTCGGGTTCGTTTTCGTTAGGTTTGTTACTCTTTCCCATGGAGGTTTTGATAAGAGTTCTCCCCGACGGAGATCTTGCGTTTTAGCCCCGACAACTTTCCAATCTCTTCAAAACCTTTCTTGTCACAACGATTTCGTTCGGATTCCTCCCTTAAAATATCCTTCGTTGCATAATTGGAGAGGATTCAGGAAATAGCAGGCCTTAAATGACCTGACCGCCACAAGTAGTCGCAATTCAAGTAATGTTTTTTGTGTGTTTTTGTATGGCACTCTTCACAGACTGGTCTTTCCCTAAAGAGATGCTCGAGAGATGAGTCCTAAAAGAACGTTTACAAGGAGGGGAGAGTATAGTGTAGGCAGATCATTCCACACCATAGGAGCGAAAATCAAGGATGTTAATGATGATAGGGGATGGGATGAGTAGTATCAAGTTGAAGGAGTCGAAGAGTGGATGCACAGGGGGCGGCGGTGTCGAAACTACTTAAGGTCAAGGTAGGAGCGGATACCACCCAGATGAGGGGGAAAACGGAGATAAGACTCGCAGACAAGGGCGAAACGAGAGGGTTGGTTATCGAAAGCGACGCCAAGATTTTTAATAGTGTCAGGAAGTGCTGCACCTGGAGCCACCACCTTTAAGAACAGGTGCAACAGTGTGAGAGTGAGCCATATGCGAAGGGGACCTCACCAGCAACAACGTTTTGTCAAACACCATACTAATTAATACCCGCATTTGTAGTCTTGCCACACATGTAATGTCAAACGATTCAATTAACATTCCCAATTACACCAAGCCATTAGCATTACACCGATATAGAGAGCACATCCATGCTCTTTGCCACTCCTCCATTAGTACTTCACTTATTCTGCAAAACATTCATTCCTTTTGTTTATTTCAATGTATTTATAATTGCATGTGTGTATGTGTACTCATAGCTTTGTGACCCATTTTGTCTACATTCTTTTCTCATAGTTCGAACTTCCGGAAGAGTCTTATCTTTATGCCTTTACCCTTCGTTTCCGGTATTTAATCCCATTCCTGATATTATTTTTCTATTTTCTGTCCTTTCGTTGTACATGGGCATGGCAACGCTTTTCCCGCTCTTATTTATATATATATATATATATATATATATATATATATATATATATATATATATATATATATATATATATATATAAAACCTTTGTAAAATTATTCAATTATTCCTTAGGAATGAACTGAACAAGTTCAAAAGTACTTGGAATGCGCCTTTCATTTTCCTGTGGGATTTTTTGCATTTATTGCGCTACTTTGTATGTTCCTCATCTATTCATTCATAAGGATATTTAATAGGCAACGTCGCACATCCTTGACTCACACCTCAACGCAAATCAAAATATTCCCGTCGGCCACTTTCACCGTAATGCAATATTTTTTTACCCAATCCAACAGGGGTTACCAGCCAAAGCAATACACATTCCTATAAGTTACCACATTACTTACCTATTCGCGCGATCATACAATTCCTCCAGATCCATAAGCATAAAGTACATCTTATACCGCGTTATGACGTATTTTATCAAACAGCTGCCTCACAGCAAACACTTCATCTTCACAACCCTTACCCGCCAATTCCCTAATTTCCCCATACCCTTCTTTTTGGTACACGCTCCAAATGTTTTTGTGCACATGATCAACATCACTCACGCTTAGTCTGAAGTAATTCTACATTTATTCTTTTCTTCCCCAGCAAAAGAGGTTACCCGGTGGAGCCTGTTACCCTTGGTACCCGGAGGAGGAGGAGCAGCACGCCCCCCCCCCCAGGCTTGATTGAATTGCCCTCTCTGACGGGGCCTGGGAAAGTGGTCGGTGCGCATTCCCCTCGCCCCCCACCCAGCACTACTTTACCTTTTTATTATTAGCATTAATATAGATGAACCCCTTTGACCGGTAGTGTGTGTGCTCAACGTTACCATGCGGAAAAAAGAGCTTCCCCATTTGCCCTATTCAGAGCCACTCTCAGGCAGCTCCATCTCTGACCCCTGTGCTTTTTCAGGAGGCCTTCTGACCGTCTTCTAACGGAGGAGGTATTTTTCCCTCCCCGGCCTACCGTTGCGGTGGCTTCCTCCTTCTTTGGAGGCGCCCTCGGGCGACTCCATCTCACTAGCAGCGGCAGTTAGCCCTTTCCTATCGTGAGGGAGAGTCAAAAGAGAAGACAGGTGAGCAAATGTTGACAACCACCTTAGGGGTGGGCAAGAGGCCCCACCTAGGATGGACATGGTCAAAGAGGCAAGCCAGTCGCGTATGGCAAGATCTTCCATGGGGGCGAACCTGGGCTCGGTGCCAAACACCGAACCTAGATCCAACCCAGCGCAAGCTTCTCTTCGTGTGGCTCGAGCACCCGAGGACTCACAGGGAGAGGAGTCTGCCAACAATTGAAAACAAGCTACTCGAGCCTCCGTTGATATGCTATGAAATTCATATAATTTTCAAGAGAAAGATTAATTAAGAATAATAATCAAAATAAAAATTAAATTTAAGAAAACTATATCCATATGTAAATCTTTGTGTTGAAGAGAGATAATGTGCAAAAGAGATATATATATATATATATATATATATATATATATATATATATATATATATTGAAGACCAATACAACTTGGTAATTCTAAATACCTTAAACAAAAGTGTCTAAATGCGTATGAAATTACAGAAACATCTCTTAGGCCTCATGCAAATAATTTGGCCCGTCTCTCGACCTGGTGCGACTTGAAACGGCGAGTTGCAAAGATTACAAATAGGACAACTATCGACTCCAATGAAGGATTCTAATTGGTAATTTCAGCGGTTCAGTTACCCAGGTTCCTAGACATCCTTGGAACTTCCCTTCTCATTTTTCAGTGAATGTGCCACGTAACACGCCTACTTATTAGGTCACGTATGGTAGACCGATATTCTGGAATAATCTACTCTCACTGTTTTGAGATATCGCATTTCTTCCCAAGAAATTAAAGCGAAATAGCAACGAAGAGTTATGCCGCAGAAGATTTGTAAGGAAAGTGGTGAAGTTGAAAGTGAAAATGTGTTGAAAATAAATAAATATAGTGTTGTATGCTAATTGAACCCAACATAACGGGAGCCGCAAAATGGGAATGATAAAATTTAACAAGCCGGTCAAACGAAACCAGAAAATGCGACATATATTATAAACTAGAAGGTTTTAATGCGCAAGAGGGGCGTACAAAGTTATTTTTTAAAATCCTCCGTACCCTGGACAAAAAAAAAATTGAATATTAATTTTAATGCCTTGAAACATATTTTTACAGGAGTGAACTGAGATTAAACATTGTTTATAACTAAAGAAGAATCTAGGAATTCGCTTAAAAATTAAGGTTGTCCAAGTAAATCATCTAAATATACAAAAGGCAGAAACATTGTGTTTTTTTTTAGCCAAAGTATTACATATGGTAGACACGATTGGTTACATGAAAAAGGAGGAACACGAGAATCCCATTGATAATTAAGTAAATATATAAAACTTATTGTCCGAAGTTTTAAATCATCCCGGGCTGCCGGGTGCAAGTTCATATGATAAAAGCCATTTTAAAAAATATAATTTTATGACATAGACCTCGGGATGCAATTTACTGGATACCTTATTAACATTGGAGGTCTAAATTTCTTAGACTACTCATGTCGATGTGCAAAACGGACTCGGTCACAAGATTCAATTATTTAGCGTTTTAGTTTACTTACTACGATTGGAGAATACTTGGCGCTGGTAATACTGAAATGGTGATAGCTTAGGAAATATAAAATTTTAAGACTTTTATTCTGATCAGATTTTGTTTCCTGACATATTGGAGGACTACTAGTATCGCGATCACCTAGTGTAATCGTGTGGAAGAGGTCTGTAATTTTTGTTTGTCGCATGTCCAAAGGGTCAATTATTGGAGAAATTATTACGCTAATATATATATATATATATATATATATATATATATATATATTTTCACAGCGAAGGCAAGGGCGCACAAGATGCTCAGGTACATATATTTATTGCCACTTTTGAAACAACGTTTCGGGCAACATGCCCATCTTCAGGTTCTAAGATTAAAATTGTAAGAAAATAATTAATTATAAAATCATTAAAGTTATGAAAAGGAAAAGAATTTGAACTAAAGGTTTTAAATGGAATAAGAAAGTTGTGATATTTTTCCTATAAAAATTAAGGGTATACAACTAAATTGATTAAAAGATACACAAAAAGACACAAACAATTTATAAAAAGTAATTAAAAAAACAGAAAGAAATAACAAAAGTACTAAAATGAATCAAGAGTGATAACCTATTTTATGAAAAAAAAACTAAAAAGACAAACAAGCAATTAAAAATATAAATTAATAAATAAATTCAAATAAACTAAGAAAGTGAGTAAAATGACCAAAAAAATTTAAAAACTGAATGTATAAACTAAAATAAATACTAATCTGAATCAAAGGGGTAACAATTTAAATGGTTTAAGATGGTGGAAGTCAATTAAAGGTATAAAGTAAAAGAAAAATTCAAGTGTTTATAAATATTAACTAAAAAGTTCAGAATGAAGTGGTTACCAAACGGAGTTGGAGATGGAGCCCAGAATGAGAAATTAAGTAATGAGGAAGTTAAAGGAAACCTAAGATTTATGTTAGGTGGTGGTTTGGTGCAGGGGAATAGGTTGGTAAATACACCAGGAATATATGATTAAGGTATTAGAAGGGGGACTGAAGAGTTATCGTGGTTGAGGGTGGGAGATTTGATTTTTATAAGAAGAGATTCTAATATTCGCAGGCTATATTCATTAGTGTCACGGCCTATAAATTTAAAATTGTTGATCGAGCCATCAGTTTGGCATTGTATAGTGTGGTCTCTGGTAGAAGAAACCTCCTTCCTAGACAGGATTTTGCCAGTGCGGTGGCTTATTCCCATATGGGAACAAAACCTCCCATATATGAGCGAACAGTACTGCCCATGTAAGTTCCTGGCAAACAACAAGGACAAGAAAAATGATATACGATGTGGCTGTTCATCTCGAGAGAAATCCTGTCCTTTGAGGAGGAGAAACTTCCTATAGAGGAAGGGTTGATGAAGGTGATGTGAAATTTAGTATGGAAGAAATATTTTTTGAGCAATTTTGTACAATTTCTTCAAAACATGTTATTAAAAGGTCCTAACTCAGGCAAAACGAAATATATTTTGTTTTTAGGAACATCATATGAGGAAAAATGTGGAGAGTATATTTTATTAAGGAAATTGTTAATTAATTTGTCAACTAGATTTAAGGGGTAACTATTATTTTTGAAGTACGTTTTTATAATCTCGAATTCCTGATGGATTAATGAGTAGTTTGAACAAATGGCGTAACCTCTATAGATTAAAGTTTTAATAGCATTTAGTTTATGGGTTAAATCACAGTTAATGAAAAAATAATTCCTACAACAGTGAAAATAGGTTTCCTGTAAATAGAGTTTGTAAGATTATCAGTTGATTTTTCGACGGACACCTCCGTCATTGACAATCGCTCGTGAACAAATGAGATACAGAAGTTGCTTAACGTACAAACACACAAATCAGTGGTGCTAAAGTGGATTATGCGAGAATGTGTCGGCACTTTTGAAAAACGGAAGGATGAATTTCTTGCTTATTAAGGTATTATATTGAATTGGCCGTCGGAAGTAAATAATTGTGAGACTTATAAACTATTTTAGCATTATCAATATTGTAAAGGAAAGCATCCGAACTCAACAATCGCGCAAATTATTTTAACTATCGTCCGAATGCGACTCGTCTCTCTCAGACAACAATCCACCACCTCGCGCGTGCCCCTTGACCGCAGGGCGCCTAAACGCGACCCGAGTTCGGGCAAACTTTAAACCCAAACCTTTACTCTAGTTTCGGAAACATCAACATAAAGGTGCGTTTACTTTCCATTGTGTGTGTCCCGTTTACCTAAAGTTTCTTTGTATATATTTATCAATTTTTGACTTATGCATATATTTTTTCTATATTTTTGTGCCCCCTTAAAAGTGTTTGTGTATAACCTTTACCTTTTACGGGTAATTTTTGGTGATTGTTCATTTATAATCGCTTTCTTAAAGGGCTAAGGTAATTTCGTGTGTATTTTTAAGTCCCTTCCTGAAAGGGCTATTGCTTTCTTTAGTTAGTTTGAGATTATTATTCCTAATCTTTTTTTTTTGTAGGCAATTCATCTTCGTGATTAACCGAACTCTAAACTCAAGAAATTCGGCTCAAACAGCAGACGAAAACCGATAATTTGAGCCAAGCGTAGAACTGCACCAAATCATCCCCTCGGTCGTTCTCCGTCAGGGAAATTTGTCACCTTCTTCGGAGCTTAGCCTCGGTTTAATTTTCGCATTATTTTTTTTTGTTTTTTTCCCTTTTGTGTATTTACTGCTAGCAAATTATTTTATTTACTTTATTGAATTTTCCCATTTTTTTCTTATGTATGTATTAACTTATTTTGCTTATTTCTATTGTAAACTACTTAAATTACTATAGTTTAATTTTCGTCCTCACGATCCAAACGTGGGTGGTAATAGCTCACTTACAAATATCAATTTGATGATCTTCATTGGACATATATAGAAATATCGCATTTATGTTCATTCATTCTCTTGGAAAATCTGCTGCTTTCACCCGATATATAATTCATTACACGATTTGCATGGAATAAAATAAATTCCCTGTTCTTTATCGATCGATCTATTTTGGGATAGGCTATTTCTGATCGTATGTTCTTACTGAAAGGCAACATTGATAAATGTTGTTGGTCCGTGCCAACTTTTTGAAATTGATTAACTGGGGGGACTATGGGAGGGTAACATAATATTTGTCACATCTGTTTTCCTTATAATTAGCTTGGGAGTAATAGATGGTTCTGGCTTTATAGTGACACTTTTTTATGAACCAAAGAAGATATTGCAGTTCAATGAATGTTTGAATGATTGTATTAATTTCGTCTTGCAAGAAACAAGGATCACAAATGCGATATGCTCACAAGAACTTGGAAGAAACTAAAGACCTTTTAAAGGATACATCGTGACACAGGAGATAATGAATATAAGCATTAGAATTAGTTGGTTTACGGTAGACGGAACAATTTGCTTTGTCGTTTATTTTAGATATTTTTACATCCAGAAACGGCAATGAGTTGTTCAGTTCCCATTCTACTTTAAATGTAATAGTTGGGTGAATCTTATTCAATTTTTCAAAGAAAGAATCAAATCTGTTATCATTGATATGCCATGTGGCACATATATCGTCTACATAGCGGAACCACGTTATGGGATTGTGTAAAATCGGGGGGGGGGAAGGAGGTGATTTTCAAAATTCTCCATAAACAGATTGCATACTATCAGGGAAAAGGTATTACCCATACTCCTGCCAAATTTCTGCCTGTAAAAACAATCTTCAGCTCTAAACACATTGTCCGTCACACACAAAGGAACTAATTTTACAATTTTATAACGCGGTAGGGGTAATGTTAGGTTAGACAAAGGCAAGTTTTTCATAATTACATCCAGTGCTTCATCAACGAGAACTTTTGTGAAAAGGCTATTGACATCAAGACTTAACAACTGCTTATTCCGACACCCAATTCAATACTAATACCTTAATAAGCAAAAAAATAATACTTCCGTTTCTCAAAAATGCCGACATATTCTCGCATAATCCACCTTACCGCCACTGATTTGTGTTTGTACGTTAAGCAACTTCTGTATCTCACTTGTTCACGAGCAATTGTCAATGATGGAAGTCTCGTCGAAACCTGGTTTCGCATATAAAACTACTGTACTTATAGACCTTAATGAGACAAATTCAATGGTATATGTTTCATCTCTGTAGGTGAAATGGTTTCTGGGATATGACCCCTCAAAGTTGGGTCAAAAAGGTAATTTTTGCAAAAAGTGAGAAAGTTCAGTCAAGTAAATATATACAGTGCCCCGCAAAAGTTTACAACACACCATGAAAAACAGACGTTTATGTATTTGTAAGAACGATAGGTAAATGAAACTTTTATTACTGACAGGATATGTATTCAAACAATAAATTAAATCATCAGGACCATACAAACACATCAATATAATTTTTTGTTGAAGAAATACAATTAATTAGTAACGCAAAAGTTTACAACACACATCGATTTTGATCACTCATAAATGTTCGAGAAGGAGAAACTTCTTACAATTTCTAGAACGTTCTACATTAATCTACGCCTCCTAGCGTTCATGTGTTAAGTGCCCTTCCCCCCCCCCGGGCTTTTGGTTTACGACTTGGCGCCGGGCTCGTCTTGATGCTCATCTTTAGCACAGTGGCATCTTGCCCATCGACGTAGTCAAGTTCATTGCAATTTTAGCCTCGTTGAGGACGGATGTCCAAGACGCGATTCCTCTTCTTGTCGGCCCCGCCGGGTAAATGCGCTTAAAGATGTTCACTAAACTATCGATCTGTATATTAAGACGCAGTTTTATCCTATTTATTACCTCCCACTGACTTATGCAATTTACCAATTAGATGGTTTTTTTCTATTTCGAGGTCTAATAACCCGGGGGAGAGGGGCAAGAGGCATCTTTATGGGCAAGATTAAGGAAGTTCATTAGGCAGGATGCATCAAGTTGACCAACAAAAAGAGATCGACGCTATTATACATTTTATCATCAAGAGGAAAGGGAAAAATGTTATCTCGCGAGACCCAATGATAATAGGAGCTACCGGACAACTTAGATAACCTCGTCTGCACAACGGAGAACTAACGAGTACGACCGATCAATTACTAAGGAATAAAGAAAATCTTTCGCTTAAATATTAAATAGTAAAATACTCGTATCTATGTATTTACAGTGGAATAAGAATAAAGGCGGGACGGAAAGAATAAAAAAAATAATAAGGTTAAGAATGATGAGATGGAAAATGGCGACAAGAACTGTTACGGTATACGTCCACAATTACACAAATACTGGGGGCGAGGGCACTGGGATCTAAACTCGCAACCCACACACACACACCAAAAAAAAATTGTATAAAGTACTCGCAAGCATAACAGCCGTTGGGATTTGGTCTAATTTCCTTTTGTGTGTGCGTGTGTGTATTGTGTATGCAGTACGTGGAGGGTACGCAATGCCGAGTTCTTTAAAGCTGATCGAGTTAGCCGCTTAAGAGCGGTCGGTCGGTTCTCGCTCCCAATTCCATTTCCCTCCACACCAATTCTGTGTGCGACTGATTTGTGTGCACGCGGGACAACGATCAAATAGAAGACTTGTTTAGTTTTCATTTGTGGGGGAAATTCTGCGGAACCTCGATTGACTGCACCACTTCCTCCTGCTTCGTGTGCGCTTTCGTGCAACATCTCCAGCCTGGTCGTGACCGCGGGATGCAGCTCCTGCGAGGGCTGAGAGCAGCAGCATCGTGCTCGCTCTCTTTCTCACACAGACAAAAGGGCACGGGATGCTAATTCCTCTTTCTAACACAAACACCATCAACGAATCAATCGTGCCGTATTTTTTATAGGGCTACTATAAATAACATGGCTTCACCCTCCCTTTTCGCCTGTACCTCTATGCAGGACTGAAAAAGAGGGGAAGAACAGTGACACATAAGTATTAGTAGCGAAAGGAACCGTGCAAGATAGGGACTTAAAGTATCAATTGGTACCTGCCCTTCAGCTATATGTCCCCCCTCCCATAACAACCAAAGTTGTTATGAACTTTAGCTGATGGCGCTTCTTTATTGACCTCTTTCCATATACACATAGGAAAAACCCAACAATTCGAATTTAGAGAGTACATACACCCTTGGCCAACAGTATAAAGCGCTTCTCATAGATTTCTATATTTAACATATTTAATCCAACTTTTTAGAATTTATCATAGTATTCATAAATAAGTATGATAATGTGTATTTTGCTAATGTGTCTGAATATTTTGTTAATATATGTTTGAATATTAGTATTTTACTAAATGGTGTGAAATTAATAAAATGGTATGTTTTCTAAAATCAGAATTTAACCCAAATTTCTTATGTTTCAGCTTAAATTTGTAACTATTGTGTATTCAATTTCGTTTTAATTATGTAATGACTAAAACAAAAAATCTTGCAGAAGTACAGAGATCACATTTCCAACTTCTCCATAGCCAAGGGTTATCACAAGTAGACATTGCTAAAAAAATTATAATGCTCAGGATATGATGTCCACACCACTATAAAAACATATAAAGAGATCAAGAGCTTTATATCAATGAAAAGAGAAGTGGCATAAAATGTTTTACAACACCTAGAAAAGAGAGAGCCACCATTCGAGATTCATTACTTCTTTTGAACATACTGAGGCAATGAAGCACAAAATATCACAGAGAAGTTAGGAGACTTGAGAATCAAAAGCTAAAAGATTAGAAAATTTGGCCACATAAACAATGGTCTAAAGTTATCTGGTCGGATGAAAGTAATTATCAGCTATGTAAGACAAACGATTGTATGGTTGTTTTGCATGAATTTTTGCAATTTCCTTTAAACATATCTTGGAAAAAAATTTCATTTTTACTTTTTTTAACATTTTTTCAGATTTTCAACACTTCTGAACTACATTTGTGAGACGAAGAGTTGAAGAGGCATCACACACTGCTTTGTGTGGTTAAACTATGAAACATGGAGGTAGTTCTATCATGGCACGGGGCTGAATTTCTTCACCAGGGTCATGGGATATGTTTTTATGCTAGGAAAGAATGAGCCCTGCAATTTATAACATCCTGTTGTCACAAGTTTTAGAGCCATCTTTCCAGAAATTGCCTCCAGCAACACCAAGAAATGAAGTTATATTTCAGCAGGACAAGAATTGGTTTGGCGAAAAGGGAATCACCCCTATGGAGTAGCCACCACAGAGCTCAGACTTAAATCCAATAGAACACTTGTGGGGGAGTGCTTGGAAAAGCAACAAATTAAACAAAACTGTATGAAAAGTTTTGAGTGGGAAAAGATAGTGTCAGATAATTGTGAACATTTGATGAAATTTTAGAAATAACTTCGATAAAACCTTCGAATATACGAAAAAATAAAATAAAAAAGCAACCATGGTTAAATTTTAATAAATTTTCTGAATTGCACCATTTGTAATTCTTTGTTTTAAAAAATTCCGTAAACATTCGATAATCAGTTATTTTTCTGAACTACATTCTTAGTCTCTCACATGTGGGTCGATCCCTGTTTTGCTTCTTCTTTTTTTGTTTTACTAATAACATTGTAACTATTCGGCCGATTCTAACGAAATTTGAAACCCTTTTGTTGTTTTGCATTCTCTTTCGAATGATATAATTGTCAAGGTCCTCTCAAGGTTAGTCCTGGAATTATTGAAAGTTTTGAAGGTCATAAATCAAAATAAGTGAGAGCACGCGACCTTTGTTTGACCATCAGACCTTGTTTTAAATTGATGTCAAAACCTTAGACCACGACTATATCCACATCACGAAATTTGTTCTTGCTCTATTTTTAAACAAAAAAAATCTAATAAAATTACCCAGTTAAAATAGTGTAATGGATATGATCATTTATATAAGTTTCAATTAAATCCTATATTTTTCATTTTACTAATATATTCATCTATCTACTCAATTAAAGAACTAAAAGAAAAAGTAGCGATAATGAATAACAAGCCCACAAGATATCACCGGCACCCGCTTCTGATTAAGTAACCGGTTGATATAATTAAGACCATAGTTGGTCTATTTCGGATGTTTGTCCGATATACGGCGTTGACCCTTTCGAGGATTCGGCGGACTAAGTTACTGGCTTAAAACCAGACAAATTTGCAACCCTTTGGTTGTGACCTGTGAAATTATAATCATAAATCTACATTAGATGCCAACTAAATTAATTAGCACATTTTCGTTCAGTAATTTAATGGTTTGAATATGCTAAAATAAAATATCTAAATAAATTTTCCCCCCATTCAGTCAAATTTTCCCAGGCCAAGGATTTGATTTAGGCGACCCGTGGGGCAACATCGAAGTCGTTGAGAAAGCCTGATTTATAGAGTCAGGCTCCATCCATTCATACCTACCATATAAACTACCTATTCTAAGCCCCGGCAAACAAATACTCAAGCCCTTCCACTACTTGCACTCAACTTTCTAATCTGCGAGTCACGCGACACAAGCAAACTCTGTCCTAATCCTATCATCCCTACTACTCTTCACCTTTAAATACCAACCACCTCACTACCAACCAATTCTTCATTCAAACTCCTATCGCTACCTTACCTCCCATAGTCCAATCACAAAGGACACTGAAGCTATTAGGCAAATAGCTACTTTATCCTTCTGCACATAACTAATCTCACCCGAGCTACTCAAACTACCTATACCCAACAACATATCACCATCGTTGGCTCCAGTACCTCACCCATTTCTACCTAACAGGATCTAACACCTTTCAGACCGACATTCACAACACCCAGTTCTTACATTCCATTCTCGACACATTTACTTTTAGTGTAAAGGGAAACACTTGCAGTCAATGACAGTCACCCTCCTTCCGTCACCACACACTTCATATTTCACTAGCATCGATTCACTCAACACTCATAACCAGCCACACGTAAAAATAATACAAATCATCATCATCAACACTGACGCAAGGTGAGATCGGCAGATAACGCCACTAAAATATTACCCGCCCCAAACCCTTTATGCCTAGCCACCATATGTCGGGTATTAATATTTTCCCTTGATGTAAAATTAGGTTTACTCAGTTGAATATTCTGGCTTGTCGGAGTAAATATTTTGGGCAAACAGGCAAGAAACTGGCTGTGCGTGCGTACCAATCAGCATAAATACAATGTACAGAGAGATGAAAATAATCGTGCGGTTTTTGTTATGTCCGAGAATGACCATTTAATTAGCTGGAATTCAACGAAATTTATTTATCGCTCCAATGACGTTATAAAAAGAAACAATGTTGAAAGCCATTCTGATAATTTTATTAGCATTTACCTTGGCCTTTTCAAAATTGATCCTCTTATCAAAAAACCTTTTCTTAAAGAAATCTGTGTGTACTTATATTCTTAGTTCTGTGTCTAATATTAATAGTTATGGGTAGCAAGTTCGGTTATTTTAATCATTTCATTGAGTTTGTATTTAAACTGTTTTATTAGTCTCTCTCTCTCTCTCTCTCTCTCTCTCTCTTTGCCCCCCCTATTTTTCTGTTGTATTAATTTCTCTTGTAGTTAACCTTGCTAAGGAATGATAAAAATAAATTAATCATACCGCAAAGATAGAGAAAATAAACGGAATAAATTTTTCTTCGAGAAAATATATTTTCCTAATTGCAAAAAAATCCTTGCAAGGGTAGGGATCCGATCAAGCGCAATGAGGCAACGAGCAACAGCTTTGATCTCAATTAAAACAACCCCTTAGACCACTCGGCAACGAGGGAAATCAAAACGGTTGCTCGCTGCTTCAGTGTGCTTGGTTCGATCCCCACCCATGCACGATTTTTTCTCAATTAGGAAAATACATTCTTCCGTGGAAAAAAATTTCCGTTTATCTTCTTTCTTTGCGGTATGATTAATTTGTATATAGAGTACCGGCCATAATGATTGACACTTAGGTTTCTATCACAAAACTTACAGTAGTATAAAACCAAATAATGGTAAATAATGCAAATAAATGACATATAAACTAAGCATGGCTTTAAATTGCACATGATAAGACAGAAGAAAGTGCAAGTTACGTGCAAAAGATCAATTTTATGCCCCCCAAATGTCAAAATGATCCGGACAGAGAACACAACGGGCGTAGATAAGGCCCAATAATATGTTACTCAATAAATAATTTTCGGTTGTTACAATATATTAGTACATGGTATGTTCAACTTTACTATCAATTACGCACTGACATCTTCTGCTACATGAGCGCACTAACCAAAGGCATTCTTCTGGTAATATTTTTCTCCATTCCCCTTGTAATATTTCCCAAAGTTCTTCTTAGTGTCTTCCACAAATTTCCAATCGGTGGATTATCCTGCATAAAAATGGTAGGTTGTCTAGAAGCGACTCCCATATGGCGCACAGCATGTGCTTGAAGTTCTTTATACACTTGAGCATTCACTGGGCCATGCAAGCGGATAAGTGGGGCAGTATTTTCCGCTGAAATTATGCCCAACACCATAACGTTCCACCCACCAAACTTGACGTTGCTCTTCACGCAGTGCACGGATAATCTTTCGCCAGGTCTTCGATGGACGAACCAACCTACTGTCATCTGAACCTAACAAATTGTATTCTAAACGTGAAGTGTAGTTTGGACCATTAGTTTTCTATCCCTAGAATGTGCTTAGTAGCTAAGGATAATCTAGCTTTCTTGTTCTTAGGGCTGATCAATGGTTTGACTGCTAGGTTGTGAGATTCTAAAGATCTTTCCGTCAGGCGACTTGATACTGTCTTCCTGGAGACACTAATGCACATAGTTTTATTTACTTCTCAGGAAATCATGGGTGCTGTCTTGTATCGGTCCTTTTTTGAGATACGGACGATGGCTTGGTCATCTCTCTTTGAGGTTTTCCTAGGCCTTCAGTAGAAATTCCACTGATACATGAACCCGTGGTATCGTAACATGATATAATATTATGTACGACACTTTTGCGGCGTTTAAACCTTTCAGCTCTGGCTCTGATGGAGAGATGATCCTCTTGACGTAGCTTAATTAGCTTGTGGACATAGCCATGTGTAGTGGGTCCCCGAGGCATGTTTGCAGCTCGGAACTTGACAATGTAATGACTGAAAGTGTTAATAATTCATGGAAGAAAGTTACTATCCTAAATTAGATGGTTGTCTCAATGAGAAAAATGTATATAAGCATTTGGATTGGTAGGTTTTCGACAAACAGAGCATCGTATCCAATTATTTAAACGGTGGATTTTTACATCCAGAAACGGTAAAGAATTGTTCTGTTCCCATTCTAATTTGAATTTAATTCAATCACATATCATCCATTCCACTGACTTTATTTCTAAACTTAAAAAACTTGACCTCAGAGGGAAAACTGTTAAGCTTCGACGTAAATAGTTTGTTCACCAAAGTCCCATATGTTCCAGCTCTAGCTCCCTTAAAATCGTATGATAACATAAATAGCAAATAAAACATTCAAATACACACATACCATCCAAAAGTCTTTGACCAAACTGCGCCCCACTAACCAAGACGCAGGTGTATATTTAATCCCCTGTAAAGATTGTGACAAATCCTACATTGGTGAGTCAGGGCACTTTAGTAAGAGGATCAAAGTACACCGCGCAGATATCAGGATAGGCTCACTTTCCTCCAGTATCTTTGCTCATATGCAAAATTATGATCATAGAAGCAAAATTATCAATAAATCCAACAATTATATAGAATGAAGGATTGCTGAATCAATCATTATTAGCAAGGTCGATGACTTAAATATTTCTGAAGGACAATATAAATTTAACAAATAAATCTCGAATACTGTTGCCCAATCATTTTATAAACCGCCAGAATCGCTCATCCCTGGGATTAACAGTTGCTTCCCTATCCAGAAACAGATTTATATTTTTCATTATATTTACATTGTTTTCTGATTATCAAGACTCGACTGGCCTCTGATCAAAAATGCCGCTGCCAAATTACAGTCCAACTTGTAAATTTATGTGTTTTTAGGCTAAGCATCTCTCTGTATTCATTAGTTTGCCAGCGATTGAAGATGAGGGATGTTTCTTTCGAAGCCTTGTTTCGCGAATAAATCTACTGTAATTTCTTTCCTGCATCTTGAAAAGTTTATTTTCCTAAGCTTTGGGCCTTAAGGAATTCCTACATAACCAGGAACACAGCAGAAGATAATCTCGAAATCCGCCCGGATTGCCAAAACCGTGGCGTCACAGATATCGCGAACCAGGGGATGCGGAGATTCAAATGCCCCGAGAGCACTCAAGGTGCTTTGTGAGTCGCTATAGATCACAATCCAGTCTCCGAGACAGGCACGTGGCGTAATCTCCCGTACCGAGTAGTGTATTGACACCAGCTCGGCCGTGAAGACAGATGCAGCGCATGGATAAGCCACGCTGACTTCAAACAGAGGGGATACGGCGTGGAAGCCGACCCCCTCTTCGGACTTGGAGCCATCCGTATACACTGGTACGGTGCCAGCGTGACACGAGGTGTGATCCAAAAAGGTTGAACGCAATACTCCCGTCGCTGTACAAGCTTTGGGAGCAGAGGCGTGGCGACATATAGCCAAATCTGGTCCCCTCCAGGGTGGCGTCCTGGGCAGAACAAGGGGCGCAACCAGCCCGAGAGCTATATCTAGCTCTCGAAGAAGTTTCCGAGCGCTAAACCTAAAGGACTTAGGGTATGACTGGCGTCTCTCGGCGGAATAGGCACCGTCGAGATCAGCTGCGGATGCAGTGACAGCTGTTGGCCACTGAGGGAGGCGCCGGGCTCGTGCGTACAGGCGAGTGATGCACTGCACGCGGCGCAAGGCGAAGGCCGGTGTGGTGGAGGATCGAATCCACCTTCCGCAATAAACGCTCGGCTGCGGATGCATAAAACTCACATCCGTAATCGAGCTTCGAAACAACAAAGGATCGGAAAAAAATTAAGTAGATAGTCCTATCAGCACCCGAAGCGCTGACCGTCACGGAGCGGAGAATATCAATGGCGCGGATACAAGAGACCCTAAGGCTGCGAATATGAGCCTCCCAGGTGAGGCGTCGGTCAAATACAAGACCAAGGAAACGGTGCGATTCAACCACTTCCAGGCGTACCCCATTAAGAAACAAGTCTGGGTCGGGGTGGAGCCGTGGATGGCGGTAGAAGTGCACCACCTAAGTCTTGGCCAAGGAAAACTGAAACCTGTGCGCTTCGGCATAGCGAGAGACGCGGTTCAATGCCTGGTGGAGTCGACGCTCCAGAGTTGGCATCTGGGCCGCGCCAAAAGAGATTGAAAGGTCGTCCACATAGAGCGTAGCAAGAACATCTACCAGCAGCACCGAGGTGATGCCGTTGATGCTCAGGGCAAAGAGTGTAACACTGAGGACACTTCCCTGAGGGATACCCTCATCCTGCTCCTTTGGGCCAGAGAGGACTCCCACCACTCATACGCGGAATCGACGATCTCGCAAAAATTCGGATATAAACATTGGGAGGCGTTCCCTCGCCGCAATCGTGTGGAGAGTCTCTGTGAAACCGTATCGCCATGCGGTATCATAGGCCTTCTCCAGATCGAAAAACACCGTGGCGTAGTGCTGTCTACGAAGGAAGGCCTCAGGACGGCATTTTCTATTGGAGCAGAGCATCCGACATGGAGTGGAACTTGCGGAAGCCGCACTGTGCAGAAGACAGATGGCCTCCGCTGTCCAGGAAAAAGGCTAATCTAACATTTACCAATTTCACCATCAACTTGCACACGCAAGAGTTTAGAGAGATTGGGCGGAAATCGGCCGGAGTAGAGTGATCTCTCCCCGGCTTGCGAAAGGCGAGCACAGTAGCGATTCGCCAGGAGTCTGGGAGAAGACCTTCCACCCAGATCCTGTTGAACAAATCTAACAGAAAGGCCATGCCTCGCTCACCCAGGTGTCGAAGCATGGCGTACGGGACATCGTCCGGACCATGGGCGGTGTCCGCGCACGAAGCGAGAGCGGAACGCAACTCACTCACAGTAAACTTGTCGTTGAAGGGTTCTCCGCCTCTGGAGGTAAAGTCCAGCCGGCGGCCTTCCGCGACATCACGACGTGCATTGAATGCTGGCGGAGCAGCATCATGGCTAGAGAATGCGGAAAAAGCAGTCGCTAAGGATTCCGCCACGGACGCGGGGTCCGAGATTGCGGTCCCATTCTCCTGGAGAACGGGAGGGGGGTCCTGCGAGAACTTGCCCCGAATCCTTTTGAATCGCTTCCACACCTCAGCTAAAGGGGTCTTCCCTTTAAGTGAAGACACGTATGCCCGCCAAGAAGAGCGGCGGGCGTGCTTCGAAATATACCGGAACCTAGCCCTAGCCCGACGAAATTCAGCGACAGTGAAATCGTTCGGGCGGCGACAATAGCGCATGTAGGCATAACGCTTCTGTTTGAGGGCCGTCTCACACTCGGCCGACCACCATGGGAGTGGTCGGCGTGCAAAACGGCCAGACGTCCTAGGAATAGTAGTCAGGCCCACGGCGATGAGGTTGCCGGAGAAGAACTCAACGGCCTAATCTACCGACCTAAACTCCTCGACTGAGATAGAGAATTCAGTCATTTCCTGAAATGCAGGCCACCGCGCCCGCGCCAAGCACCACCGAGGTGGTCTCCCAGGCGGCAGTTGCCCTGAAAATGATATTTGAATGGGAAAGTGATCACTACCATGGAGGTCATCGACCACCCCCCAATCAAAATCAGGCTGTGCATCCGAGGAGCACAAAGATAGGTCAAGGCAAGAAAATGAAGCGGTTCTCGGACAGTGATGCGTAAACTCATCCACGTTTAGGACACCCATCTCAAGCTCTTCGATCAGATCGACAAGGACTTGTCCCCTGGGATTTATGGAGTAATCTCCCAAGAGAGGATGCCTGCCGTTCAGATCTCCAAGCAAGAGATAGGGCCTCAGCAACCCTGCCACGACGCGGCGGAAGTCCCCCGCGTCGAAGTCAGCTAACGGTGGAATGTACGCAGAAATGATAGTATACCTCCTATCCAGGTGCAGCTGCACAGCCACTGCCTGAAAGGAGGTATCTAAAGAGAAAGGAAGAACGGAGACATCATGCCGGGTGTAAACCGCGCATCCCCCAGCCCGGCCATCCCGCGGTGGTGGGGTCGCAAGACCCTTATACCCCGGGAGGGCAGGCAGGGAGCACGCGCCTAGCATGGTCTCCTGCAAAAAAAATAGCTAACGGGGAACGGGACGAGGCGAGCCTCCGCAGCTCCTCCCAGTTGGCCCGGAGTCCACGGCAATTCCATTGAAGGAATATGCCCTCCAGGCCTAGCTCGGAGGAGACGCGGGGGCCCTCCTCGAATTGAAGACCCTCACGGAAATGGCCGTACGCTTCCCGGGGGCGGAACCCCGGGCGCTGTTGGCTGGACAAAGCGCTGGAGGCGCTGTCGCCTTCGAGGACTTATTGGGGGAGGTTGGGCTCGCCATGCGAGTCTTTTCCTCCCTCCGCCTCGAAACCTTAGGCGGGCGCTGCGGCTTCGGAGGTGGGGGGGCCTCTTTTCGAGGAACCACCGTCTCCGAGCCACCCGCTCCACCTCGGGGCGTGGGCGAAGGAGCCGAAGCTCCTTTGTTGCTGTCCTTTCGGGGGACAGCTTTAGGAACCCCTGAAGATGGCCTAGCGACCATCTTCAGGGGTGTTGCCTCCTGTGAGTCTAACGACTCGGTGGAGGCGCGTGGCCGTTTCGCCTTGCGGGAAACGGTCACGCTAGGGGAAGAGGGGGGAGCCCTGGTTTTAGCCGGGGCTGGGTAGGAACCCTTTTTGCCGCCAGCTTTACCAGGGGAGCACCCGGGTTGGGTAGAGACCGCAGAAGGGCTCCGAATGGGCGTGGAAACAACCGTGCTCGTTGGCCTGGATGGGCCAGGAGCAGAGGGTGCCTTTCGAACTACTGAGGCATATGACGTCCCAGGCAGAGCTGGGCGCGCCAGGACCAAGTCCTTAGCCTCGCGGAATGAGAGTCTATCCTGGGCCTGAACGGCCAGGATTTCTTTCTCCAGGAGATATGCACCACATTGCTTCGAAGAAGCAGGGTGCGGCTCTCCGCAATTGACACACTTGGCCACACACGATTTGGGCTCATCGTGTGCGACCTTGGAGCAATTTACACAGACTTCGGGTGACCCCGACTTTGCACGTCTACATGAGCGATTCGTATGGCCGAAGCGGTGACAGTAATAGCACCGCCGCGGCAGTGGCACGAATGCCTTCACGCGGTAGCGGTACCAACCAGCACGCACCGACTCAGGGAGCTTGTCACAGTCGAACGTGACGAAGAGTGTAGGGGTGGGTCTCGAAGCCCCTCCCTGTTTTCTCATCACACGTTCGACCTTGACCGCCCCATGGTCGGCCAGCTCTAGGGTGATGTCCTCAATGGAGTAGTCAACGAGTTCCCTCGCATAAACTACTCCTTTCCCAAAGTTCATGGTAGAGTGCGGCGTCACACTCACCGGGGTGCCATGAAGTGTCCGAAGAGCACTTATCTTGGCCGCCTCGGCGGGATTCGCCGCATTCGCCAGAAGGCTCCCGTCCGAGAAACGGGTCACCTTCGGCTCTCTACCAATTGCACTAGCTAATCCTCTCCTCTGATGGATCATGTTGCCCTTGGACAACATGGTGCCATCAGTGGAGCGAATAACGAGGAAGCGTTTGAAGCCAGCGGGCTCGAAAACGCCAGGTAACCTCTGAATGAGGGGGCCCCGATGTCATCGAGGCTCCGCCCTGTGCACTCTTGGTGTTAGTCTTGGTCAGGGGCTCCGCACACGAGGGGGTAGAGGGGCCGGATGTGCCGATCTTGGCTTGGTCGCCTACCAAAGTGGCAGCAGACCCATCCGTCCCGGCAGCCCCCGCGGATGGAGAGGCGCCCCGAGTCTTCTTCGTCTTTTTTGTCTTTTCCTTTTTTGGAGAGGAGGGCGGGGAATGAACCCGCTTTTCACCTCCGCCGGCAGAAGCCCCTAGGCCAGATGGACCGGCCTCACCCAGGTCCCTTGTCGTAGGGGCACCTGTCGGAGGAGATCCCTCCCCTCCTTCTACTGCCTCGGAGCCCTCAGCCATTTGAGGAGGACCTTGCATAGGGGCGGATTCGGGTTCGGTGCTTGGCGCCGAGCCCGAATTCCCCCCCATGGAAGGCCCTACCGTCTGAGGCTGGGTCTCCTGAAGGACCATGTCTATCACAGGAGGGGCCTCCAGTTGGCCATCCCCTCCCAGGACATCGCAGGTCCCCTTGGCAGTGTCGCCAGTCTTGTGTGGGGAGGCACAGGCCTTGACCCCAGCAAGGTTTAAAATTCTTGCCAGCAGGTCTTATGAGGGAAGCGACCGAAGGGGCCTGGCTTCCCTCTCCCCCATAAGGGGGTTTGCCCTACCGAGCTACTTGCACGAGGGGCGGTCGGCAATGGGCTGCCTGCAGCGCTTTCTTGGCAGTCCCCTTAGAAAGCAAAGGAGGGACCGCCGCTGGAGATAGGGAGGTGCCCGAAAGCACCTCCAGAGAAGGGGGTGAGGGGGAGTCCCCTACACCCGTAGGCGTAGGAGAGGAGTAAGCCTCCTCTCCGGTTAAAGAATTATGGAGGGTCCCTTGCGCAAGCACAAGGGGAGGGGGCCTCCATTTTCACGGTGGAGCTGCCCGAGGGCGGCTCCGTTGATTTTCTTGGGGAAGTTGGGGGTTGGGTTTTTTGTTTTTTTTTGTCATACATGGGCATGGTGACCCTCTTTTTAATACGGGACGCAATAGCTCATCACCTCTCGCAGTTGCCCGCACTGCGAGAGGTGCTTACAAGCCCGGCAGAGCCAGGCGCCGCCATTCGGGACCACCCCTCCCGCCTGGTGGCCTGGCAGTCCTTCGGCATGGCGGCTCCACCTTGAACACGGCGTAAAAAATATAGGTTGTGAAGAGGAGAGGAAAAGGGATGTGAGGAAGGTATGGGTGGAGATGAAGCAGGTTGTTAAAAAAACCCCATCCCGAACCGGAGCTGAGGGGTTAGGGAACAATGTCCCCCCCCCCCCCCCCGCCCCGATCCGGGGTGGTTGGCTTGAGAAGAAGGTCAGCATTCTACCCTGTGAAATTAGAGGCTGACCAGAGAAAGTTGTGGGAGAGGTTGTATGAAAAGCGACGAGGTAGGGGAGAAATCGGGCTATCTAAATGAAGGAAGAGAGGCTAAGCTGGGGCCGGACGGAGCGCTGGATCCCGCCAGCACGGCGGCCAGGATGGCAAATCGCCGCGCCCCTTACGGGGACGTGACCAATAAATAAAAATGACAATGGTATTATTGTCAATGACAAAGGGTACGTTATTGGCAGTAGTGTCCCACGAGTGCATTCGGGCGAATAATATCGCATTAATGGCACTTATCTACTTTGAATTTGGGTATATTTTTCAAAAGTTTATTTACTTATTTATTTTATTTTGTAGTGGGGGAAGGGGTGGCGAAGGAATGGAAAATTTAGTTATTTCGATACAGAATTAGGATGTGCCTATGCTTATTTTTCTTCTCCAAATTGATAGGCCTTGTTTTATGTCTGATTTCAGATGTCACAGAAGAGAAGATTGTATCAAGATAGTTATTTGGACTATGGGTTCACCTATCTTGTCAAGGACGGTGCACACATCCCTCAGTGTGTTTAAAAACCTTCTTTAATGGTATAATGAAACCTTTCCAACTGAAGCAGCATCTGGCAAATGCTTATCCACAGTTGAAAGATAAGAATCGTAGCTTTTTTTGAGGTAAAGTTATCCAGCTTGAAGATAGATAAATCTGGAGCGTATCAGCAAACCAACATTACCATAGTGCGGGCTTCCTATGTAATTGCTCTTCAGGTGGCCAAGGCAAAATGCCCCACAGGATTGGTGAAAGCCTTTTGAAACCATGTATCCTTGAGAGTGTGAGGCTTGTGTTAGGAGAAGAGGCATCACAGAAGATGAAACAGATCTCCTTGTCCAACAACACCATCAAGAACAGAATTGCCGAAATGTATGAAAACATTAAGGAAAATGTGGTGTTAAAGATAATGTCATCGCCCCTTTTTTCACTTCTACGGATGTCACCAACATTACACAACTGCTAGTTTCAGCCGCTACATTACTGACAAAGGATTTGAGCAGGAGTTTCTTTTTTTGCCAGTCATTAGAGATGACAACAAAGGCAGTTGATGTAATGGCAGTAGTTGAAGATTTCTTTGAAGAGTAAGGAATGAGTTGGAGCGAACTGGAAGGGGTTTTCACACACGGTTGGTTCACGATCAGGGTTCATTACTCTTGTGAAGCAGAAGCAACTTGGTTTGAAAGGAACAGTGCATGATCCATAGAGAAGCTTTCGCCTCAAAGACAATTCCAAAGAGCCTTCATGTGGACTTGACTGTCGTCATGAACATTGTTAACTATGTGAAAGGATCTGCCTTGAACACTCGCCTCTTCCGCCAGCTCTGCTGGGACATATTTGCTGAACACACTGCTCTTTTATTCCACACACAATTGCGATGGCTTTCAAAAGGAAACATGCTGGCGCGGGTCTTTGAACTGCGGGAAGAAGTTAAGTTGTTTTTGAGTTAGAGCAACAAGGTTGACCTGCTGTCTGCCTTCAGCAAGGAAGGATTTGAAGCACGAATAGCTTATCTTGCTGAAATTACAGGCACAAAGGAGCAACGTGATTGTGCACACTGACGCCATCTTTGGGGAAAATAAAACTCCCAACTTTGGGGAAAAGTGGAAAAAGGAAATACAGCATTCTTTCAGCGCTTGAGTGACATAATTGGTGAGAAAGACCCATTGAAGGATGAAATCATCACTCACCTTGATCATTTGGGGGACGAGTTCAAATGATATTTTCCCGGTATCAACACTGAAGACATTTCAATGAGGCTGACAAGGAACCCATTTATATGTCAGGTGGATGATGTCCTTGAGGGCATGCAAAATGAGTTTTAGGAGCTCAAACATGACTCTTCTGCCAAGGATGAGTTTTGTGAACAAGATTTTGAAGACTTCTGGGTTAATGGGCGTGGAGCATACCCACAACTGAGCACCAACGCATTGAAAATTATCACTCTCTTTTCCACAACCTACCTTTGTGAGTCTGGATTTTCTACTTTACTCACAATCAAGCCCAAAGGACGAAACCGGCTTGAGGTAGAATGTGACATGTGCTTTCCAAAACTAACCCTGATATTGATACACTAATGAACAAGAGGCAACTCCACTCTTCTCACTAATCAAATTTTAAAGTAGAAGAGCAAACAAAAGTCCTTTTAGTTGTTACTAACCGCTCTGTATCCGCTTTACTATGTAACTATATGTTTATCAGTATATTTGTATATTTTTAAAATAGATTAGTAAATAGTGAGTGTGTTTTGACTACTCTTTCCCTCGTACACATGAAGGGGAAAATCGGGATGGTTGAAGTGGGTGCAAAGGAGAAACTTGGGGAACCATGGCGTTAAGCTCTCCCATACATAATCTTGGCCCGGCTCTAAAAGATTTGATCATCTCTTATTATCATATCTTCTGCCCAACTACCTCATTATTGGGAAGTTCGTCTTCAGTTGCCTCTGAGGCTGGATTGGGATCATTTTGTTATATTTTATTGTAATTATTGAGACAAATAATGCGATGGTGTACTAAATTTCTCAATATGTTACGCGCATCGTGGATGAGATCCCCGGATAATGAAATGTACATAAAGATCAGAATGACAATCGCTGGCAAGCTCGAAGGAGCCAGAGTCCGGTCCTCGTTGGGAGGTGCCTGTAGTGGTGTGTTTTTGACACTAACTAGTATGAGTACTACAATAAGAAAGACACTGGCCTAAATAATCTCATTAATTGCGATTTCCTTTTATTCGCAGTCTCCATCTGCTCGAACATTGCTTCGAAGAGTTTAGGGGCTATTCCGCACTTCCCTAAATCCAGGTTTCTGAGAAAAAAAAATCTGCCGCCTTTTCAGTTTAAGAATGCCAGCCGTGTTGAGAGGTATTTTTGTACTCATTACTTCGCTGCAATAATTGTTAAACAGCCTGCAAATGAACATTATACTATAATTAACTCAGAAACCTACATTTTATTTCATTTGCACTATATTTTATTTAATATTAAATAATTAATATTAATAACATCTTCAATGTGATTTTCACTAGTACTGGCCTTGAGCGGATCTTAGGATCTTTGCTGGTCCTTGTTTCTGTAATTTATGATGCAAAGTTCAATGCGCTTTGCGAGATTAACCCGACGCATTAGCTTCGAATTTGGGTCAGGTTGAGCACATTCATTTATGATGCGCCGTTTCCTCAGGTGTCTCGGATCTCTACTTTTCATTGAGTACAACTTCTCCTTTAGCATGCCCCAGAAAAAGAAGGATGGAGGGGGTTAGGATCTAGTGAACGAGACTATTCTGATATTTCTTTGTCCAGACTTTAAGGACACCCTGACTAGAAATTTATTAGTATTCAATTTTCTGCCTTTTCTAGTTAAAAAATAGTGGCACATATTAAGGTGGAAGCCAGGGACGAAGAAACGTGTGGCGTAGTAGCCTCTAATATACACTTTAATATAACATCTTCCATAAAAGAAATTATCGGAATAACCGATAGCTTAATTAAACTGGTAATTAAAATAGCTCAGCCAGCATCTTATTCATTCAGATAGACATGGAAACTATCAGTCTAAGATGATTATGGGAGACTTAAAGGCAAACATTCTTGAGACGTAGGACGCGAGGCGATCGGAAGGAATTTCCAAGTAAACGAGGCTCGTCGAAACGACGACGGCAACAAATTCGTAGAATTCCCACAACGAGCAAATTTTTACACACTGAATTCCTTTTTCCAAGAGACAAAAGCGGTGGTGGAGATTGATAAGAGCAAAGAGAACAAAGAGCACGATCGATTGCATTCTCTCCAACAGGATGATAATCTTAAGGAGGCATCAGTTCTTTTAACACAGGTAGGAATCAATTCCAGATTACTCAGACCAAGATTAAAATAGATCCAAAACACGAACAAAAATCATGACAAGAACAAAATAAATTGAACGCCAAAACAAAAATAAATTCCTCTCGAATTACATTAGCAAAAATAGTTGAAAGAAATAAATAAGCAAGGGACAAAAGTCTCATTCGAATGAAGAACAAAAATATACTCTTGTACAAGCTCATTTTTTATACGCCCATCTGGCGACTACCTTCAAGGGTAAGTCATCGTAATTAAAATTTCAGCTTAGTACTAGGAGTCACTCTAAAAATCCAACCCCCCCAAAAAAAAAATCAAAGACAAAAAAAACAAAAGAAGCAAGGACATGGAAGCACGCTCCGGACTTGGAGGGGGAGGGGGGAGGCCGCTGATGCACAAAGTTAAAATAAATGACCGATACGAAGTCATCAAGGAGATAAATGAGGGGATGTGAAAATAATTAAGTGAGAAGCAAAAACAAGGCGGGTGGAAAGAAAAAGAATATAATATAATAAACAAAAACTTATCTAAAAAAATACAATACCTACGTATAAAGCTGGAAAACTTAACTTAAACTTAGGATTAAGTCATTTTATTAAAAAAACAAAAACATAGAAACTAAATCCAAAGGAAAAAAACATAAAAAAAGTTTACTAAAACAATGACAACAAAACGATCAGATGTCGGAAGCCAGCTCCTGAACCAGAGCCTGAACAAGAACCACCAAACCAAGACAATAGACAATAGAGAAAGCCAGCCAGCCTCCTCCATGAAGTCAAGGAGTCCATAATCAGGTGTAAAGGAACCTGAGCCGAATATTTTTTTTAAATTTTAAGTGTTCATCTGGCGACTGGGGCCAAGGAGACTCGGTAACGCGCGCGAAGAGCCTCCGAGTGGACATTTGTCAAGAATGCGCCGAAGTCTTTGGGCACGACGCAGTCGTCGCAGGGAAGCTCTCCATCGAATGGCGGTGGTTTGTCCCGCGAAGATGCCCAATTCAAACCAATCCTTAACTGTCCAGGAACCCAGCATGAGATAATCTCTTAGTCCGTGTAGCGAAAGATGCCGCGAATCATTGGATGCGGAAATTCCAATGCCTCGAGATCGCTCAGGGCACTTTGTGAGTCGCTATAAATCACAATCTGGTCTCCGAACCGGGCACGAAGCGTTATCTCAAGTAACGATGGGGTTGTATAGCAACTAGCTTGCCCTGAAAATAGACGTAGCGCCTGATAGAGAACTACCGAGTTCAAACAGAGGGGATACGGCGTGGAAGCCGACTACTTCCTCTCCATCCCGTGGTGGTGGGGTCACAATATCCGCATGCCCCGTGAGGGTGGGCATGGGGTACGCGCCCAACAAGGTCTCCAGTAGACAGATAGTTAATGGGAAACAGGAGGAAACGAAATTCAGCAGATACTCCAGGTTGGCCTAGAGTCCATTCCAGTGAATGAATGAATGTTCATCTTCGATGCGAAGACCCGCGCGGGATAAGCGTTATGCTTGCCGGAGGAAGAACTCTAGGAGTTGTTGGCCGTAGAAGCCGCTGTCGATTTTAAGACTTACTGGGGGAGGTTGGGTTCGACACGCGTCTTTTCCTCCTCTACTTCGGAACCTATGGCGAGCGGCTTCAGACCTAGGGTCTCGCGTCCCAGAGTTGCTGTGTACCGCCTTGGGCAGGGGCGTGGGAGCCGATGATCCTTTGGTGC
The DNA here is from genome assembly GCA_963969495.1 of Ceratothoa steindachneri. Classification (NCBI taxonomy): domain Eukaryota; kingdom Metazoa; phylum Arthropoda; class Malacostraca; order Isopoda; family Cymothoidae; genus Ceratothoa; species Ceratothoa steindachneri. The sequence continues at coordinate 174,432,343 of OZ018327.1, forward strand.
TCTACACATTTCGGGTGGAGGCCTTAGAAGCCGCCGAAGAGGGTCTCGCATTCATCTTCGGGGATGTGCGTCTTGGAGACTAACGACTCCGTGGAGTCGCACGACTACTTCTGCCATTTCATGTAAGCTTCGCCTTGCGGGCGAGGACAGCCCTGGTTGTAGCATGGGCGGAGCGTGAGCCCGTGTAGCTGCCAGCTCTACCGGGGGATCTCCCAGAGGGAGGGGAAGGTAGACCCCGCAGAATGATTAACAATAGGCACGGATACGACCAAACTTGCAAGCATGGTTTAGCCAGGAGCAGACTGTCTTCCAAGGATTATTCAGTGTTCTTTCGCATAAACCACCCCGTTCACAAAATTCATGGAAAAGAGCGGTGTCACCTGCACAGGAGAGCCATTAAGTGTCCGAAGAGCACCAATAATGTCCACCGCATTCGCAACAAGGCTCCCCATCTGAGCAACGGGTGATCTTTGGCTCTCTACTAACTTAGCCAAAGCCCCTCTGATGGAACATGTGGCCATCACCAAGAAGCTTTTGAAGCCAGCAGACTCGAAAACGTCAGCTAATCTCTCCTTGAGGGGCTCCAACATCATCGAGACTCCACTCACTTTATCTACAACTTTCGTCTTTTTAGTCTGGGTCTCCCAGCGCGAAGGGCAACACGGGGCCGGATATGCCGCCGACATTAGCCTCGTCACCTTCCGATACGGAAGGTGTCCCCTCTGTCCAGGAGTCGCCCAGAAGGAGAGAGACCACTTCATTTGGTTTTCTTTTTAGGAGACGAGGGCGGAGAATGCACCCTCTTCTCTCCACCCCCAGGAAGGCGACACAAGCCCAAATGAACCAGCCTCAGTCATGTCCTTCTCCAAAATAGAGAAAGTCCTTGGTGGGAAAGAGCAACAACCGGGAAAGGAGGTCCCTCCTCTCCCCATGAGCCGCCTCAGTAGGATCTTGCAAAGTAGCGGGCCGGCATGCCGAGTTCCATTGGGAAAATGGGAGAGCGCGCATGACGTCTCCCCGCAAAGTGCGTCGCTAGGTCACAGCGGACAAGGGTGTCTCTTACCGCTCAAAAGTTTACTTTTCCACTTTCTTCCCGTCTTATTTTTGGTTAAGTGCTTGTGGTGGAGGGTTGAAACGGAAAAGGGGCACCCGCCGTTAGATAAGAGTCGCTAAAACCATATAAGAAGGGTATAGGCGGAAACCTCATATATGTACGCATATGAGAGGGAGGAACGCCCTCTTCGCTAAGAGACTCTTAGACGGGCCCCTGAAAATAAAAGGCGATTCCCCCGGAGGCAACTCAACATAGCGAGAAATCCCGAATTCACATAATTTGGAAAGAGGGGAACCACCCTCTCGGCTATTTTGAGGAATCCATGAGAAATCACATGGGGTGGGGGCATCTCAAAAGAGGTGGAGCTGCCCTCGGATAGCTCCAAAAGTGTTAAAGAAGGAAACTCCTTTACGATTGGGATGGGGGGAGTGATGAAGCGGAAGCTCCTCCACCAGTCAGAGATGTGTCGATGCATTCCTCGCCTGACCCAACACTTAGGTGAGGTTTTAGCCAATGGAATGTAATCACTCATTACCTTTTAATAAAATTCACTGGCCCTGATCCGGCGGCATTACTAATAACCCCAACAAGAGATCGGCCAAGTGGGGCCTCTTACGTGACATGGCCGATACTGGTGGGACGGGCAGTCTATGCTTATCACCGCCACTTTTTGGGAACACAAAATCAAATCTTAGCGATGGCTTGGTAGGCAGAACGGAGTGCCGGATCACGTTTGGTGACACGCTCGGTATCCAGGGAAAGAAGCGGCAAAGCAAAGACAAAAGGAGGGCAGTAAGAAATGTGGACAATTTAAGGGGTAAAGAAAAGGACAGTGGGATTGGAAAGGGTGCATACATAACGGGACCGAGGGAACGCACCAGCTTCCCCAGAACTGGACAAAGAGGTCCAGGTCATTCCTTGCGGGCACTGGGACTATGGGGGCACGCTGCTCCTCCAGGTAGAATGTGCAACAGTCTACACAAAGAACCTCCTTTCGGCAGATTAGGAAGGGGAGGTCGTGTTTCTCCTCCACGTTTCAGTTGTAGCAGGAGGTTTCGCCATCCACATTCTTGCAGGTGGACAAAGAATTGAGGAGAGTCGTAAAAAGAGACAAAGTAGGGAAACGGACCTTCCCCCGAGCCAGTCAAAGAATTCAACTTAGCCCAGTGCGGAGGTCTTACCTATTTTCACCGGGTGTTATAACCATGCACTCGAACAATGAGATAGTGCTGCTCCCCCAGGTTTCATTGCAGTGGAAGTGGTAGCCCCGGGTACACCATCCACCTTCCTGCAGGTCGATAAAGGGTTGAGGAGATAAGCGTAGGAAAAAAGGGGTGTTGAGAGGAACGAGGGGGAAAGCGTACCAGCTTCCACAGGCCCCATCAGAGGATTCAAGTCAACCCAGGGATCGGGCCCCTTTCCTATTTGCATTCGGGGCAGGAGGGCGTGCTACCTCTTTGCGGAGTGATGTGTTGTGAAGACAGGAAGGGAAATGATAGTAGTGTTGTGATTGATTAATTGCGCGATGATGCGTTGAGGTACTTGTACCGATGGACGGAAAGTTCAGTGTATCCGCTCCTCTTGAAGTGGACTCGCCCAGCTTATCACTTGGGAGGGGGAGGTTTGCATCCCTTGCCATTCTCACTTTGTTACGGCGCCAAGGTCGTACTTATTCCTCGCCTTCTTCAGTCGAGTTTCCCTCCTCGCTTTTCACTCACAAAGTACCAAATTGTCGATCCTCCCCTTCCCTCCGAGGCCCGGATTGACCCGCTTTCGCCAACAATCTCCGATTCGCGTGACGTCACCTTCTTAATTGAATGGTAGGAACTGGGTTATTATATAATAAATTATCAGAGGGGTGGGGTCACGGGACCACAGAGGGCTCTAGTCAAACTTAGAATCCACATTCATTTTCATTGGAAAAGCAAGCTCTGTTTCCCCATAGGAAAACCAGAGAAAATCAGCGCCAATCGTGCCGCAGTTTCCTCTTCGATTAATCGAATTTTGGAGGTTGAGAATCAAAGAAGCAGAGGAAAATCCAAGGGAATATTCCAAGCTACATCCAACATCAGATGCAGAATACAAAGAAAAGGGGCAGTAACCGATTTCCGCAACATTTTAAGGTCGCTTCCTTTCAATCCGAAATACCCACTGGGGAGCCCCCCCCCCCTTTTTAAATAAAGAGATGAGAAAGTTTGGCGACCAAAAAAGAGTCACTGATTGCGGCGGGAGATCGGTTCTTTGCAAAGAATAATAAGCGTCGCCATTGGCCAGGAGAGCCTTATTTTCTTAGGGCGCTCATCTCGCGGCCATCAACAAGGTCATAGCCGCTGACACTAAGCCTCGTGTAAGCTGTTTTAAACAAACCAATAAAGATTAAAACAAAATAACAATAAAAGAAAAAATGGAGCGTTTAGGTACGAGAGTAGGAGAGCAAATTTGGAAAGGGGTAGGAGGGTACGTAATAAAGGGAAATAGAGAGAGAGGCGGCTCCACTAGCGAGTAAGGAGGGGGGGAGATCCCCTATTATTATCATCATACCCTGGTGCTACGTGACCCCAGGATGGCATGCAGCCCACCATGGCTCCAGGACCAAACTCTGACCAGATGGAAACGGTCCTCCTGCTACAGAGTGCGGCTAGAAAACGCTGAGAGGATAGCCGTAATAAATAATAATACTAAATGATAAAAAGTAATAATGCTAATAGATATATAAATACACGATAATAATAATGCACAGTAATAATGATAATTTTAATACATAATAAATAATAAGAATGATAATAATAATAATAATAGTAATGCTAATAATAAAAAGGTAAAGTAGGGCTGAGAGGGAAGAGGAGGGAGAAGCGCATCATTGACTCCGGGTCAACCGAGTGACAGACGAGGCTTCCCTAATTAGCACTCAAGCCGGGGGGACGGGCAGCTCATCCAGGTACCGAGTACAATAGACTATAGTGGGTAGCAGAGGCGTGCCAACAACAGAGTGAAGAGGCTACCCTTCGGAGTGTCGTTCTGGGTAGAACCAGAGCTGCATGGAGCTCTGAGCCAGTGACAAAAAGTGTAGGGAATGAATGTCGGATCTCGACGACGCCTCGGTTCATAGATGGTTGCAGGAGATGTGACGGATAACCCGAACTTTGGGGTCACCCGGAGATACTGAAAACGGAAAGGGGGTGACCGGGTTCTGTGCTGAAAGAAACATGTGTAACTAAACCTGCCTTCAGCATAATGATGTGCATAAATAGAGATGGGTTGGACAAAGAAGAGGGGAATAAGTTAAGAGTGTGATTGATTTGTGCGGGACGCATTTGATCTGGAAGATGTGCTGTGTACGGTTAAAATGGATGATGCAGACGTGAGGAAGGTGGAAAGTATGGGGGAATCGCTAGTGCAATAAGCGTGCGTGGGTGTGCCCTAACTGGAAAGGGCGAAACAAAATACTGAATGGTGGAATAATAATGTGAAGCGTGTAGTGAAAAGCAAAGAGAAAGCATAGATGAAAATGCTTAACGGTGTAGATTAGGATGTGAGAAGGAAAACAGCCAAAGACACTTTTGCACAAAAGGTGAATGAGGATCATGATGAGAAAAGGAAGCTATTCTGGAAGGAACTAGATGGGCGAGGTTGTTATTGCTGTGAGGGGGCTGGTAAGGGAAAGGCAGATGGAGTGGATGATATAGTCGCTAAGATGCTAAAAAGTGGCGGTGATTGTGTTATGGAATGGGTGTGGTGGCTGTGTTGTAAGGCATTTGAAAGTGGAAGAGTGCCTCAGGACTGGAAGAATGCTGCAGTAGTGCTAGTGTATAAGGGTAAAGGGGGGATGGCAAGAACTACAGGGGATAAGTGTGCGGAGTGCTTGTTGTAGGTAAAGCAAAGGGAACATTCCGATTGGGTGCAAAAGAAAGTGAAGGATTTATAGCGGATGAGGAGGTGGGTTTAGAGCAGGTAAAGAGGAGTGTGTGTGGCAAATATCAGCGGGGTACTGAGAGAGGAAAACCCAAAGGAAAGGAGGTTTAAACTGTACGTTGGGTTCATGGATCTACAGAAAGCCTGTAATCATGTAGCTAAATAGAGATGTGTTGGGGAAGGTACTAAGAATGTATATGGAGTAGAAAGAAATTGGTTGGGGTTGTACCACCAAACTGCATTCATTTGAATGTATGGATGGAATGAGAGTATTTATTTTGGACGGTGCGCATTATGACGAAAAAAGCTGGAGTGAATGGTTTGACATAAGTGTGTGTGTGTGTGTATGCGTATGCATGTGTGTGCGAAACAAAATTGTGCAATGACGCTGTTTAATAGATTTATGAGTGGAATACTGAGAAGAGTAGGGATGAGAATGACGGAAATGGTGTGGGAGGAATGAATTCTCTGTGTTGGTGATGGCCTGGAGAGAGTGATTGGGATTGTAGCTTTTGCAAGGGGGTGTGCGATGGGGATGGGGTCTAAAGGCGAATGCAGAAAAGAGTAAGGTAATGGTATTTGTGGGTGAGAATGGTGTGTGTATTAGTCGGTGGTATTACTCTTGAACAAGTGCTAAATTTTAAGTAGGTATCTAGGATGCATTGTGTAAGTGATGGTGGTACAGATGAAGGTGATTGCGACCGCAAGGTTTTAAATGGTGGAATGTCAGGATTCGAATGTGGAATGTGCATGAAAGCTCCATGAGAGTAAGGTGGTGACAATGTTGGTGTATGGGTGAAGAAGGAAACATCTCGAGTGAGTGCACTGCAAATGGACAACTTGAGAGGGCTGCTTGGTGTGCGAAGGGGGAAGAGTGTGAAGAAGGGTGACTGAAATTGTTCTGGTGGGTGGTATGGGCATATAAGGAGAATGGACGGAAATAAATTTGTAGTAGTATTTCTCTGTAGTATACGAGAGTGGATGTGAGGGCGTGAAAAGGGGTGGAAGACGAGGTAAAGTGTGTGAATGAATTTGAGAGAGAAAGGGATGACTGAGGATTTCTTTCCTTTGAAATTTAAAGCGCAATAGCCACGAGGCAGCATTGCGCAGTTTATAAGGAGAGATTTGTAAGTAAAGTGGGGAAGAGAGAGGAAGTGAATATGTGTGGAAGATATATAGGGAAGATCATCTTGCAGGCATCGAGGCGGAGGGGGTGAGGCAAACAACAAGCTTGGCCCCGACCAGGAATTAGGGGAGGGCAGTTTTTCGGCGACTAGCCTACAAAATTTGCCACTGACCAAGATGGGTAAAAAGGGGTTGTAAAGAAAGTAGTGAAGAGGGAAAGTGCCTCGAATGAGCTGCGGCGTTTTGTGACAAGATGATAAATGGTTTTTGCATCGATGGTTTCCCATGGTTCAAATCACTTACGAGTGCCTTTGCATGACTAAATGACGCTTCTGCCACTAGATAGCGCCACCCAGCGCCAAATCCCATCGCAGATTTGAAATCTCCGGGGCGAATAATCATATGCTCCACGGTCATATGGGTCATTTCATGGCTCTAAATGGGTACAATTGAACTTTACTCCTCTTGAAAAAAAAAGCGACGCCTTGACCTGGCGCTTCGTCGCAAATAAAACGGGGGTAAATTGGAAATGTCGATAGGGAATAAAACCCAGGTAGACTCAATCTAGCTTGAGACTTTTTGTGGCCAGGAGGTAATTAACCGATACAGGTGGGGGGGGGGAGGCAATCCAAGAAGAAACTTCAAAAGTAGTCAATGTAAGTAGAAAGCCTTCTAAATTACCCGCGAGAATCAGAAGTACGAGCGCTGTAACCTCTTCATCAGTATTGTTTTGGCTCGTACATGTGCGCGCTACAAACACGTGTTCATGGATCTGTAACCCCCCCCCCCCCTCCCTGCATTTAGGTTTGTTGGGTCTAGCCATTTCAATCTTTTTCTCTATTACTAATATGCATACTTTTGCCATCATGTAGGTCCTCCTCTTCCTATAGTGCCATCTTTGGTAACACGATATTCTTCTTGTTTTTGTCTAAAAAATGACTGAAAAAAAACAAAACAAAAACAAAGAAACCCAACATTCGGGTCATTGGTCTGCGAACCTGGGGCAAACTTACGAAAAGGCGAGTGTCTTCGACGGGAGCTCAAAGTTTCATACCCATCGGCAGCGTAGATGGGCATATTGGGGGTCATTAATACGAAGATGAGGGACGCGAAAGGCGCCTACTGCATTCCGCACCTTATTATGATTCTTTGTTGAGAGCGAGACGCGATCAAGAAAGGGCCGTTCAAGCTAGGGCCATCGACTCGAAACAGAACCTTGGAGATGAACACGTCCAATCAAATTCTGAACTCGAGGTTATGCACGCTACTAAACAAAAGCGGACAGCTTTGTCCATCAGAACACAACGCTGCGATATAAAATCTTTCCCGTCTAACACGCTTTAGATTACTTACCAGTATGTCTAAGCGTTTCCTAACGTGTATCTTTACTAATTTGATATGTAATGGTCTGATGCATGAACATCTACATAAAGCTATAAAGCAGATGCCATTGAAATTATAAGCGATACAACTACAAGACGAGATTTAGCACCAATATACTTTGCTATTTTCTGTTTTTAATAAAGGGTGTATGCACTGTCGTTCCTTGATTCCTACACTATTCACACAAATTGAGCAACACATATCGATTACAGAATTAAATGAGGCCGGGCCCTGGCCTACTAGATTCACGTCCCAATCAATAAACTTTGCACAAGGAAACATAATTTTCACTACATGATTATTTATTTGCCAACAATGATCACAAATGGATAAAAAAAGTCTGAATATTAAGAGAACTACGCCGCGAGTCACAAAATGGAAGGTGTTTCTATATCTGATTATCGGTCACAATAAATTATCAGCTTGAGCTAGAGTTTGGCCTTGAAGCCAAACAAGGACGACCCTATGGAAGTGTATGAAACATAAGATCTTTTACATTGAAAGCAATAACAACTACAGTTATATGTCACAGCAGCGTGATCCTTGTGTAAATTTATACGCAGAACATTGTTCAATGACGTTGAAAGATATTATAAAAATTAAGATATAAAACGCTGCATCGTTCGTAAAGGCATATACTAAAATATATGTTAAAGTTGTAGTAACTAGTAGTAGGTATTTAAATTATGTGAAGAAACATCATCAGCACACACCACTATGGCAACTAATTAATCACCACGATCACAGCCGTCACAACAAAGGTGCTTTGATGCAGTTTCTTGCAAGCATACTAAGGACGGACCATTTCCACAGCAAAGATAAATCCCTCGTCACAAAACGGACAAGAGAGAGAGAGGGGAGAGGAATTCTACGGAGGTCCCGCTTCGCATTTCATTGTTCATTTTGAGATCATCGAAATAGCATGTTGAACAATGGAATGAGAGAGGCCAGTGCGAAATGTAAAAACAGTAACCCTTTAAAGAAAAGACAAGGGTGGAAGAAGGCTCGGTAGCCGAGAGCACACGAGGTGATCCAAAGACGTACCACGGAGGGGAAAAACACACTGGCTACTTAGGACTCTCTTCCCCTCGGAAAAGCCTTCCAGGCGCGAAGGGTTGGCTGAACGCATGCGCAACACAAGTTCGGAAATGTGATGGCGTTTCAGATGTACAGAATGAACTTACACGAGAAGGGCTGCCAGATGAACGGGGCACAGATGCAAATACCTCTGTACACGAATGCGTAAATCTTCCCAAGCTGGGGCAGTTTGAATGGAAAGGTAGGGTTACTCTGATTACACGAGAAAATAAAGAAAATTTAACTCAATTCAGAAAACGCGCATACAAACCTACCCACTGATTATAATACAAATAATATTTTGTTTATATATATATATATATATATATATATATATATATATATATATATATATATATAGAGAGAGAGAGAGAGAGAGAGAGAGAGAGAGAGAGAGAGAGATAATTGAACAAAAACGTTCTAGTCAATCGATTAGGTAAGGGTAATAATAATAATAATTCCTTAATCCGCTAGAAGTCTCCTGGAGTTCCTCAACCCTCTTCAGGAGCGCTACTCATACGACTGGGCAACCTGAAGAGGCTTAAGTAACTCCAGGAGACATTTCTCGCGGATCAAGTATTTCTGATTATCACCTTACCTAATCGCATTGACTTGGTTTCAACAGGGTGGCGCCCCAGTGGTAGAAGATTAGCTGAATGATAATTTCTCTACCTGGATTGGAAGACGTGGTTATGGTTTCCTCGTTCGCAAGATCTTACCCTCCTTGACTTCTTTTCCCAGGCTAAAGAAGGAGGAGGAGGAGGAGGAGGAGGAGGAGGAGGAGGAGGAGGAGGAGGAGGAGGAGGAGGTGGTGGTGTACTTAACCAAAACTAAAGATACGAGACACCTGAGGGAACAGCGCATCATAAATTAATGTGCTCAACTTGACGGAAATTTGGAGTTAATAAATCTGGTTGATCTCGGGTAAATCTTCACAAAGTGCAGTGAACTTTACATCGCAAATGGTGCAAATCACATTGAAGTTATTTATTAATAGTTCGATTAAATAAAATGGTTCTTTTTTTAGTGAAAATATGCATTTTGCATGAGTCAAGACTTTAGGGACACCCTGTATAATGCTTTGAAAGAGTAACAGACATCAAATTATCAGGGCTTCAGAACCTTAGGATAGAAAGGTAACAAATTTGTTACGAAAATAACAAAACTGCCCCCCCCCCGGGTCTCAAAACTTTGAGATAAAAATGTGTTGAGCTAACGAGCAGAGCGCAGCCTCTGAGTTTAAATTCTAGCAAAGGTTTGATGAAGGACAATAGAAGCAAACTGCTAAAGTAAAGAAAAGGTTAGATTTTTTATCAATTTCAATAGTATCCGGTTTTTGTTTTTCTTTTTTTATAACATATCTTGTAAACAAATATTATTGAGTTAATATAAACAAAATATAAGTTTTATAAGGATTTAGCTACTCAATTATTATAGTCGAGCAGCAGCAGGCAATTTTTTTTTCATTTTAAGAGCCCACGTGGCGACTGCCTACTAGGGCAAAATTCGCCGGAATCACGCTACAGCCTATTACCAGGCTAGATTAAAAAACAACATGTAAATAACAAAAATAAAAAAGGAACAAAGGTTAAGACACAAGCTAAAAAACAACAAATAAAAACAAAAAACAAGATCCGCAAAAGGGGCAACAAGAAGGAAGCGGGCTCCGGCGTCGGGGGTAAGCCCACCTCCCCACGGCGCAGGAACATG